>ML779512.1:364813-392129 GCA_009831015.1 Picea engelmannii | reverse complement strand
AAAGTATGTATATAGCTCAAATATACCCCTATATCTAACACAAAACACTATTTTATCCAAGAGAATCCTATCACTACAGATAATATTTAGTACATGAAGTCCTCTTCAAAGATACATTCATTACATAGATATATACATGTGTAGATAAACCCAATCAAATTTTGACTAGATATGGTTCCCACAACAACATCAAAACTAGAGATTTAGGCCAATCATGGAAAAGAGGGTGATAATAGCCAGAAATTTACCCCTACTGTTCTTCTTGAACATTTCATTAACCTTGAGCCATTTGAATCCTAACATCATAATGGGAATCAAAAGAATAATTTCTCTATTTGAAAACATGAATAAAAGAGATATCAATTAAAATAGAACAATATTCATGAATCTCCTCTATCAATAGAGGCACTTTTGTTTTGCACAATTTGGTTCCTCCTTCAACCACTTAATCACATTCATTGAATCACCAAATACTTTGTAGCTTTGAAACCCCCTTTTCACCTACCAAAGAAAGAAGTAATTTAAGTGCCATAAGCTCAATATCATTGTTAGTGCCTTTCCCCAACCCAACTTTGAACTTCAAACAATGGGAGTCATTTAAGAAAAATGCTCACCCAACACAACATATCTAGGATTCACCTTGCATTGCCCCATCAAAATAAGCCCATGCCCCTAACTTGTCCACCACATCCTCAACAACTTTTCTTTGAGGTTTATCCAACTTCTCTTGTGGGAATCTCTTAATAATTCTTAACCCCTGAGACACACACTAAATTGGGGGAGTTTGACTACCTTCAAATAGGCTAGCATTTCTAGCTATCCAAATGCCCTAAGCTATCATTATAGGAAGTACTCTAGAATTATTTACTCCCTAGTTACCACATCAATTCCTTAAAGCCTCTTCAATAGAGGATCCACACCAAACATCCTTTAAACCTATCAAGCTTCAATTTTCATCCAAACATGTGGCATATATGCACATGACATTAGGGGGTGAGTGATTGATTCCTCGTAAATCTTACAAAGAAGACATCTACCCGGACTTGACCAACCCCTGTTTTTCAAGTTGCCCCAAGTCAATGCCTTATTTGTCAAGAAAAGCCACATAAAAAAGTGAGACTTGGAGGGGCACTTGAATTTCCAAACCCTACTCTACCACCAAACAAATTTTCTTTGAATCTCACTCGAGCTTAAGACCTCATGGCATGATTTTTGAGTGTATTGCCTTGTAGGAATTTTACCCCAAATAATCCTATCTTGTTTTTCTGAAATATTGACATGGATATATTTTAAGGCTTTCCACAAAATCCTCCTGAACTTGTGTATCATTACCCCTAAATTATAATTTGTTAGTTTACTACCATTCCTATCTCTAAATAGAAGTGAGTCTAGGATCTGCAACATGGCCAAGCTTATAAAAACCTCTGTCTCTCAGATGTATAAGCTTGTGTAAAGGAAACCAGAAGTTTAAACAACAACCCACCCAAGGGTCCTTCCCTAGTGTGACTCTTTTCACATTCCCCACCTTCCACACAATACCTTCTCCAATTATTGGAAAAAAAAAATATTACAATTGATTTCCAGATGACATAGGCATTATGCATATTCTTCACAGGATTTTTTTATCAAATCCTCAATTGATCCTAGGGGAATGTTCTTTTGAGATATAACATGACATCATAGGTACTTGCCTTGAATAAGCCTATACATAGTGTTGGCTTCCAAATCCTTAGAAAAACGAAATATATTTTTAAAGGCCCAACCTCTTAGTTCTTTGGGCATAACCAACATTTTCCACTTCACTGGGGGTATACCCCTCTTCTCCCTGCAACTAGACCAAAGAAATTTAAAGCAGAATCTCCTCAAAATTTCTATAACAACCTTTGGAATCTAAGAAAGAGACATTCAATTAACTGGAATGGCCTCCAAAATAACCTTTACCAAAAGTAGTGTGAGATCCAATGATGACACCATACGCTTATTATTTTCTTTACTTTTGCAATCAACCAAAACCGATATTTCTTGAGGTAAGAATTTGATTCAAGGTTTGGACCCTAAGTACTTCAATCTCTCTTCTAGAACACAATCTTTATATGTAATAATATCATTAATATAATCCTTGTCTTCATCAATAACCGCCATATACAAAATAGATGATTTACCAACATGTATCATCATCTTGTGGTCTGGAAATAAAGTTTTAGAATCTGATTAATCTTATAAACATCCCTTCTCGACCCATCACAAAAGATTAAAATGTCATCAACAAATAGTAAGCGAGAAAGATAAAAGGAGCCCTGACCTTAAGGCCCTTGAAAGACCCATTCCTCTTTGCCTCATTCATAGCTTTGTTAATCCCTTAAACTGTGATAAGAAAGAGAAGAGGGAACAATGAGAAACCCTACCTTCTAGGGCTAAAAAAGAAAAAAGAAAAAAACCTCGTTAACCAAGACTGAAAATGAAATAAAAGAGACACAACTCATCACCCAATTGACAAATGATACACAAAAAAAAAAAAAAATCAACATATGTGTAGATTATTCAAATTATATAGGTTAATTTTTTTAATTATTATTCTTGTAATGCTCAAAATGTAACATTGAGAACAACAATTCTAACTTATAATTATTCAGTTTAACATATATTTGTAAATGAGTTTCTTACATGCACGTAGAGTCTTCAAAGTATATTGACTTTAAATTCTTTGAACAATATAAATGTACACTATCATTAAGCACACATAACATACATTTTCATTACTAATTATGTGACAAGATTCATAAAATATAGGGGACCTAATGGTTAGTTACCTCAACAGTGCCAAGAAACATGTACGATATACCATACATTGCTTTCAATTTTTATAATAACATGGTTGTTCCTAGTTGGGTAGACCTTTACGATGTCCAAAGAGAGGGGTGGTGGAAGTAAATTTCAAGATTTCAAAGAGAGTGTTGACAATATGAGTATTGTTCCCAAATTCATCTTATTGGAATGCATTTGACAACATCCCACTACAAGGCATGGGTATCTCATAAGAAATCATCCATATCATGCTCTTTATCATTATTTTCAACCCCAACTTTTGAAGAACTAGTGCCACCATCATTATGAATTATTGACTTTAGAAATAGTGGGAATTGAATAGGTGGTTGATCCAACCATGCTTGGTATTCTTTCTCTCCAAGTTGTGATTATTTATAAACATTACCTTGAGTTGACATCGTAATGGGGTGAAACGATAGATGATAGACATGTTGCTCATCATTTGAATCTTGATTGAAAAATTATTGAACATTAAATCAATTATATTATTAAATATAATGCATTTAGTTTGTTCACACATTAAAACAAACATTTAACAAAAGGATGGAATTTTTTCTAATACACATGCACCCAACCACTTTAGAAAACAAATGTTGAATTAAGCAAGAAATTTACTTTAACTCCATTGAAAATCTAAAAATGCAATTAATCAATGATCTTTTTCTTATGACCCAAGGGGGTGTTTAGAGGTAGTAAAGTTATAGTTTACTAATAACTAAGAGACTTACTAATTATTGCATGCACAACAACAAATTATCATGATTCCTTCATTTCTAAAAATATTTTTTTTCATTGGAGTATTCCTCAAATAAACAATTTTCACTAAACAATGAGCTCCTACAACTATTTATGAAGCCAACCATGTTTCCACGAGTGTGTGGACTTGGATCAAAACCTGTAGGCATATTTGTTCAAGGGTTTTGTATAGTTGCACACTGGAATACTTAATGCTCCCTATAGAGGTAAATGCATGTAACATGCACATCATTGTGTATGATTGTAGAAAGCGCACTAATAATCCCAAAGACGTAACAAGAGATTGATAAAGTTTTAGGATAAAAGTGGTTACATTTTTTTTAAAGACATATTCAATTATGCGGGTCTTTTGTTCATATAAGATGATTAATAAAATATTAAGGAAAAATACAAACTACAATGAGTGCAATGAAAGCACTTCTCGAGAAGAGTAGGGACGTTGCTTGAAGTTTTAATATAAAAATAATATATTACGAATTACATGCGGGTTTAAATGATATGTATTGGTTAATGTGTGTCATGTAGAGAAAAAACTTGAAAAAATCCGAGAAGATTGTTCACAGTCGGAGTGGAAAAGAGAGTAAAAGTTTTATGAAAATCTTGAAAACAAGGGAAGGTGAATCAAAATGTGATAAACATGAATTTTTTTTTTAATTTTTACTAATTATGTACTTCTTAACAATAATAGCTAAAAGGTTTCAAACATTTGATTTCACATATGTTGAATGTTGTGAAAGTAACCCCAACAAAGGAACAAAAGGTTAAGAAGAGAAAAATTACAAAGGATGTAAAAAATGATGAATTGGTCCTCAAATTCATTTGGAGTGGTATTGCAAGTTAATGGAAATGAAAAAATGTTTTATAATAATATGAGGGATATATTGGAAAAAACATCTAGATGTTCTTTTCACTTATAGTCCAAAAATCAATCCAATGAATCCAAGAATAAGGTTATGTTTAAACTAGAATAAGTGTTTTTAGAGCAATGTGCAATGGGATCTATGAAAAATGCAACAGAAATTTCATACAATAACAAAAAATATTCATTTAGAAGAGTATTATTGCTAAACAAATTTTTCTATAAAATGTATATACTAGTCCAAAAAATTAACAAATTAATATTCTTGCTATATTTACTTCATACAAATATTAATTTATTTTTATTGTTCTTTTTGTTTTTCAAGTTAAAAAAGTAAAGATATCAAATGAGATGATATATAAAACATGCCAGTAGGGATGTCCAAAAAGGTGTAGAAGGAGATCGCAAACTTTGTGAGGAGTACTTTCATTTTCTTCACTTACATTTCATATTTGTTGTGTTTTTCATATTTTAATTTGCAATCATCCATATATGTTTTCTACAAGATGCTCACATATAAAGAAAAGGCATATGAACATTGATTCACAATGGATTAAGTATAGGTTGTGACTATATGTTGGAGTATCAATGGATAATAGAACAATTTGTGAATTGCTATGATGTTTTACATTACCTATTCTTTAAATAATGAAACAACAATAAACTATTATTTATGTCTAAACTTCATCATGGTGTATAAAACTCATTGGAAATGAAGTATGGAGTGGAGCCAATAGAAGATATGTTGCAAGACGACATGATGCACATCTTCACAAAAAAGTGTATTGTTCATGAGATAATGGTGCTAAATTATAGGTTTATGATTCACACAATCACTTATATTATACTATAACATAGATGTTTTCTATGTTTGCAGCTAGAAGATCGAGTGGTTAAAAAAATTAATCTAATAAAAAAAATACTGCAAATAGTGCAACATCCTTTGCCAGTGATGAAGAAATGAGGAATTGAAGTAGCTTGAGCATTCACAATAGCTCGAGTGATGAAGAACTGAGGAATTGAAGTAGATTGAGCATTCACAATAGCTTGAGTGATGAATCATGATCTATATAATTGAATATCACAAGTTTTATATTTTGGAATGCTTGTCTATAAAAATCGAAGATTTTGTTTAATGCAAACCTTTATATTGTGTCATTTAGTATGACAAGCTATCAATAATTGTAACAATTATTATTATTATTAAAATAATTTATTTATCACAAACCTTTATATTGTCCCATTTTGTTGGACAAAAAGTTCCTTACATTTTATATAATAAAATGGGTTTATTATTCCATTACATAGTACATTGTTGTTAAATGTCATGTTTCCTCCATATGGCTTTAGGAACCTGGAACTTTTGAGAGCAATATAAATGATTTCTTACTGAACATGATCGTATACCCTTTTACTAATCCAAAAATTATGAGTTGGTGTTGTGAATTTTTGTTTATGATTGTTGGAAAACTGACTTTGTTTATTGAGATGGTATTGGTTATTATATTTTGGTTTCTAGGCATGTATATGGAAGACTATATAATTGATAGTACTTAAACCTCCTAATGCTAATGCACTTATATTGAGGATCTTTTTTCTAATATTGTGTAGGAAAACTAGTGTAGGTTTTTGGATTACCTATTGGATAGTATGTATGTAGAATGGTAGGATGAAGACAAATATAAAATTCTTTATTTTGAAATTTGATCAATGAATGTTGGAAACCATCTATCAAATGTGATTTTATTTTGAGTAATAAAATTGTGATTTTTTATGAGGAAAAAATGTTTTGTTGTTGATTAAATATATGAATCATTTGCATTATTAAAATGAACAAATGTGCAATCCATCGATGTATTTGATTAAAGGATATAATACATTAATACAATGAGTGTATTCAAAATAATTAATTAAAATATAAAAATCAATAAATAAAAACAATTGATTTTCTAATAAGTATTTGAAATTAAAAAAAAAATAACAAGAAACAAGAAATTACATTTGCATACCTACAAAAATATTAAATAGCACATGGAAAATTTTGGCACTAAAACATACTGGGTATTCATTTGTATGCATAAGTATGTTTAAGTTGTTTGTAAGCACTATTGTGTATCAATCATTTGTGTGCATTGATGCATGTTCAATATATAAGCATTGATATGCATGAGAGTATAGCTCAGAATGATGCTCCTTAAGTGTATGTATGCACCGATGCTTTGTATGTATGAGATCATGGTGCTATTTATAAAATACAAGCATCGATGTGGTTAATGTGTATTAGTGTATTTTTAATTGGTGAAGCACTAGTGCTCATAACTATACTAAGCACATCAGTGCTCCTTATTAAAACATATAAATTGTTACCTTCAATGATACCATTACAATGTTGTCATTCTTACTGCTACCATTTTTGCTACTATTACTATTACCATTACCATTATTGTTATCGAGATTTCATTATGTGCAAGGAGATATATCACATTGATGCTTAACAATATATAGTGCATCAATGCATTGTATTATATAATACACATCAATGTGTTGTAATTAGTGGTGCACTAGTACACGATACTATATGAGAAGCACTAATGAGAAAACATCCACAAAAACCTTTGGTCTCCTAGATTTTTCATTCTAATAAACCTATGCTTTCATTATAAGATTTTTTTTTTATAATTTTACCCAATCCTATAACACTAAGAATATTTGTTAAAACCTTTGCAAGAGCACGTTTTCCTTGTAGTGTTTCTTTGTTCATAACTTCTCCAATAGTGAGAACATTAATTTTCCACCCTCAAAGGCTCTTCCCCATGTCAAACGTTGGTAAGATTCTTACAATGTGCAACATGTCATATATTTTGAATTATATGTGATAGATCCCACTTGGGGGGAATTTGTCAATGCCTTCAAGGAGGAGTATTTCCTTGTTGAAAACAATGAAGACTAATGCATGAGATGGATAATCTTGTGCATGTAAATGTGAAATTGTGGCACAATACACCAATGCCTTTCATACCCTGCTTGTAAAAATAGGTATTCAGGGTTCTTAGAAACACTTGGTTCTAAAATACTATAGAAACCTACACAAATACATCCAACATAAATGGATTCATTGGAAATATCTTTGTTAGGAGTCACTTACCATTATGTCATCAATATCGAGAAATATTTTTTTGGAAAATAGGTAAGAAAGGGTTTGGGACCGAAAATCAACAACAACACCATAAGGCTAAAGGCCACCCTAAATTTTAGAATAAAGCACAAAGTAAAGATAATCAAACTCAAGATAACCATTCAAAGCCACATCCAAGAATAAAAGCATGATGTTAAAGAAGGACATGAGAAAGTGGTGTGACCACCACAAAATTCCTTGGCACAACACTGATGAATGACACACCAAATAATCATTATTGTCCAAGTTGAAATCCTCATACTCTTATTTGATCCTGATGAAAACACAAGACTTAAGAGTGACCTCAGTTGTATGACAATGATCTTGACTTCTTTGTTACATATGAGGCACTGGTCATACGTAAACAAGTCTTGGATTTCACGTTGAAGATGGAATTTGTGACATCTTTGTGTTCCTTCTAGAGAGTGTGAGAAGATGATTTGAGAGGCACACTATAGTAAATTTGCAGGGCATTTAAGCATGGATACGATAATGGAAATGTTGAAAAAATACTTATACTAGCTAAAGCTCCAATATGACATCAACAAATATATCAAATTGTGCGCTTCATGTGCCAATGTTAATATTACGATCAAGATGCAAGGATTTTACGTTGCTATGAATACTCTATATAAGCCTTGTGAGTCATTTTCCATGGATTTTATGTTAGGTCTACCATTAACCAAGCATGTTAACAATTGTGTCTTTTTGGTTACTGATATGTTCTCTAAGATGGAAATTTTGTCTTCCTATAAGAAGAATGTCATAACATAATTTAGTATTAATATATTATTCTAGCATGTTTGGTTTGATTTTGGGTTTCCCAAGACCATTTTTTATGGTAGGGACATAAGGTTCCCTAATATATATTGATCCAACCTTTGGTCTATGATGAACACTGCCACACACCAAACTAACCAAATTGATTTCCTTCCATCCTTGAATAGATGGAAAAATAGAGGTAGTTAACAATAGGAGTGTACATATCCTCAAAATATACAACTCCAAGCATCCATGTACATGGAATGAAAGACTTCCTTATGTTCAACACAACCACAAGAGAAGTCTTCACAACTCTATTAGCCACAACCCTTTTTAGTGTGCCTGGGGTTCCGACCATTAGCCCTGAATGATGTATATCTACCCATCACATTAAGATATGGAGAGTCTTCCTATCCTTAGAACAAGGTAGGAAAAGAAACAAAATTCATTGGATATATCCAATATATCCAACAACAAGTTCATGACATTCAATAGAAATCAAATACCGAGTACAAGCAACAACACGATCAACATCAGGTTCATCAAAAATTTCAGGTTGGTGATAACATATCGTTGCACATGCATAAATAATAGTTTACACATGCTTACCAGAATATCAAACCACTTTGATATTATTGAAATATTGTAACTGCAAAGAGTATTCTATTTATTATTGAGTCATTATTAAATAGATCAATCCCCTTTTGTGGATTGATCACGTTGGGCATTGTAATTGACCAAATCCCCTTTTGCATATTGGTCAAGCCCTAATTGTATTATGCAAATTAAGAAGTCAACCCCCAGGCCTAATTAAAGTGGTTTTAACCACTAAAAAGACAAGTTGGCCCTGCTCAGTGAAGAGACACCTTTTCAGCACCTGCCAATTTGTATAAATGAAGGAAGTCAATGCCTCATTATCACACTCATTCATTCACTCATCAAGTGCGCAAGTTTGGAGAGATGCAGTTGGGAGAAGAAGGAAGAGAGAGGCGCATTGCTTAGTGTTGGATATTCTCTAGTGTTTTGGTTTATTGTCTTGGCATTGTATTGGCTATCTATATTAAGGAAGTTTTGTTGGGTTTTCTCTCCCATGAGGGTTTCCTAGGATAAATGTTGTGTATCTTGTGATTGTGTTTCTCTCAGTGATCCTACATATGCTATTTTTATCTAGTAAATTGAAAAGAAACCTAATATAATAATTCAAAAATTAACATGGTATCGGAGCTAAGATGAAGAGAGCACCTTTCACTGGATAAGCAAAAACGTCATTATTGTCGTACAAGAAAATTAGGGTTTTTTGTTGGAGAGGAATTTTTGCCAAAAAACCATCTAGAAAAGTGTGCCCTACCCTAGTGAATCTTTTAGAATCTTGAGCACACCTTTTCAATGGACAGAGCCTCTGGAAATTCAAACCCTAGTTTTTTACTGGTGCTAAAAATCCAGAAAACTAGAAAAACTAGGAAACCAGAACCAGTACCAGAAGTACCAGTCCATATTTTCGCAAGCTCAGTTTCAAGGGGTAAAATTTGGATTTTCAGAAATCTGACTGCACCAGCTTACTCGCCTCAACTCAGCACATCTAGCCCCTGGATCAGAATTTCAAAATTTGAAGTTTGAAAATTAGGGTTTTCTCATAAACCCTAAGTTATAGTTAAAGTACCAATTGTAGTATAAGTTGCAGTTACAGCTGTAGTTCCAGTTGTAGTGAAAGATTTTGTAAAGTGTTGGCCAACCTTAAATTTGAAACACCTCTGAAGTTTTGAAGGTTTGTTACCTATCACCATTGCTATTGGATGGTACCACCACCCACCGATACTATCAGAGGTATGTACTTACATATGTTTCAACTATATTATTCTAAAGGGTACTTGCAGGAAAAAGGATATTCTATCATAGATCCAGAAGGATCTTAGATCCAACATACTCAGAAGACTAATGCACCCTTGGTTTGATTATCTTGATATGCATCTATTTGTTATGACATTATTTTGACCTTATGAACATCTAGGTGGTATGTTGAAATCATACTAACCATTGGTTAAAATTATCAAGGTTGATTAAAGTTGAAGTATATAGAGCTTATTCTCTAACTTAGATTTATGTCAAGATAACATATTGTCTTAGTATAGAAGATAGGTTGAAGAAAGCACTTGTCATGTTGAGTGAAGGAGACTTGAAAGAAAAGCAACACACTCATTCTTGAGGACAAAACTCTAGGTTCCGGGTTTGATTGGTTAAGTTGATAAGATTCAAAGTTGCACATGACAAGTTGATAACTACCCCTTTACAAGTAAACACTATAGTTGAGGTAGCAGTCTTTGAAAAGTATTATACTTGGTAGCATGTGAGCATATTGAGATAAATGCTTAATGTAATCATTTACCAGATACAACTAACATCTCCTCTAGGAAAAACTTCTTGTGTTGGTTCCAGGTTACCATAGACGAATGTTTGATCACAACACTAGAAGAGTGTTGATCTCATTTCATATTCTATTTCTTACTTTTGATCTTTGTTTCAGGCAGGTCACAAGTGATATCTCTAAAGGAGCTACTGTGATGATTATTTGTGCTATTGTTTTATTACTATTATCAAAAGAGTAGTATCCGTTCCTGTTGTTTTGTTGACCTTGTTTCAGGTCACAGGTGATAACCCTGAGGAAGCTATAGCAAAGGTTGCAGAAGGAAACATATTAGATGAGACATGAAGCAGACTATGTACATAACCATATACATCCATGTACCAAATAAGATGAAGAAGAAACTTTTTTTGAGATCCAGAGTATCCCATATGGAGATTAATTGTAAGGAGCAGAAGGCTCCAAAGATGACCAAACATTAGAACAAGAACTCATTGAAGACTTGGTCAAAGGACAATGAAGCCACCTTGACGGGAAGCAAAATTCGTTTGAAGTCTGAGTCATCTTTTCATATTTAGACTTGGTATTCAACACCAAGTATACCCTCTAAGAGATGATGAAGTCCTTGTAGACTCAGAAGAAATCAAGAGTAAGCTTGATCTCATAAAGGATCAAATGAAGAGACATCCTCCGGGACTGGGAGACAAATTCCATGAGAAGAATAGATCGTAGCTTCAGAGACTTTTAGGAGACATGGAATATCCTAGGAATATTCCCTTGTTTCAGTGACAGAGAAGGAAGTCAATCAGAAAGACTGGGATATGGATTTTTTCGTGAGACTAGAACATAATTCTGTGTTGACTTCCAAGATTGATCTAACAAATCAAGCATGTTGCAGATGTACAAAGCCTGATGTGTGTCCATAGGATTCTCCAAGCAAGAGGGAGAAGACTATGACGAGACACTGACTCCAGTAATTGAAGAAATAGTTTCAGTATTCATGAAGACAACCAAAACAACCATGATTCATATATAGTATGAGATACAGGGGGAGAAATCCCCATATTTAAAATTGAGTGGCAGTTGGTGTAGTGCATTAGTTGGGTCATGGAGACATGACTACAATAAAAGATAGAGTTACCTCCATGAAGGAAGAAGAGCTACCTTCAGTATTAGTTATTGAGCCACTCTCAGTTTCAGATGAAGTTGTTTCCATGATGGAGTAGAGGAGTTACTCTCAGATTTCAGCAGTCACAATGAGAATGGAGCAACCATTCTCAGCTTCAAAGCAGTTGCAGGTGCAGAGTCCCAGTTCCAGAAGGAACAATTGTAGATAGAGTAGAGGATATGCTCCCAGACAGTGAGACAGATAGTGCTTTGCAGAAAGCACATGGAGCTAGCACACGATTGTGCAGATTGAGTTGCAGTTGAGCAAGTGTACCAGATTGGTACAAAGTGATGTGAAAAAATTGATTTGAAGTTGAAGACAGAAAGAGTCATGTATGTAAATTGAAGCAAACTCCAAGATGTAATATCCTCCGGCAGTGCCCCAGTTATATGATGAATTGTAATCATGTTATGAACTATAATCATGTTTTGTAGGTTGGTGAGCAAAGTATTGATAAGCTGGTGGGCTTATGTGTTTATTAGGCCAAAGAGCCTAAGTATTAAGGCCAGAAGATTGATTTTGTATATGTAATTATGTAGAACATTAATATAATATATAAACACCACTGCATGTAGACCTACCACAATGAATGAGTGATGGGGGACTAAGCTTCCACAAGGTGGGTAAGGGAAAAGGGGCTATAAGGTTGGAAAGAGAAGCTAAGTGTTGAGCCTAAGGGCTTAAGTCCTTGGGAATAATATTTTAATATTATTCCAAAAGACATGTGAAATGTGTGTTTTTATCCTAAGTCCCTGGAAAGGGGAGCGTGTGCAAAAGGGAACGCATGCTTCATGGGCGACACGTGTCAGCCCAGGCACATGCAATTTAACTAAAGAATGAACCGTAGAGGGGGGGGGTCGCATGTGCTGTCGTCCGCTGTCTGAAAAGAGAGAGCTATGTGTCTGAGTTATGTATGCCTCACGCGCCTTGAGAACTGAGCTGTGGTGTTTCTTGAGAAGCCAATACACCTCTTCCCAAACTGTTGAGTCTGTGCTCGACCTCTACATGAATTGCTTGTCACGCATCCTGCAAACGGGTGTTACCTGAGCCGTGATGTGTTTGAGTGGCCTGTTGTCGTTTCCTATTTCCACACCCCATTTTCTTATTGTTGCTATCACCTGTGAGTTAACCTAAGTTGTTGTCTTGTTGTCATCCTGAACTTGCGGGAATTGAATTGGAAACTGGTGGAAGATTCAGGTTTTTAGGCCCGTGGTAGAAGAGGCAAGTTGTCAGGACTTTGAGCAACTCTCTCTTAAGGTGAGGGAGTCTGCTGGGAAGTGGTTTTCTCCCAGAGAGAGTTCAACACCAGCTACAGAGCTCTGAGACTTCCTAATTCAGCATGTTGCCGAGGCCCAGAGAGGGAGGTGAAGCACCAATGGACTATGCTTGTGAAGGTGTATACTCCCAGGCGAAACATGCATGTAAGGAATGAGAGTTCGTGAGTAGTAGGCGTAAGAAGGCATCCTGGGAAGAATCCTTCTGGTTATTTTGTGTATTTTTCCTATAACCTCAGCCTAGTTTAGGATTCCCTTGCCTTGGGTGGAGCTTGGTCTCAGCTCGGGGGTGACCCATTACTGAGAGTGATGAGCAGTGGGGTCTAAGGCTGGGAGGTTCATGGAAGGTCTGCATGTTGTTGGTGGAGTTCCAACAGTTTCAAAGATAAGTATATGCATGTGTTTAATTTCGATTAAAATGCATGTCTGTGATGCTTGAAACATTATCATGTATTTCGTTGCATTGATATTACTGTTATTTTCATTATTTTTGTATGTTAGTAGTAATCCTATGATTACTCTGTATTGTTTAGTTAATTGTGTTAATTTGATTTAATGCCTGTTATATATAAGTATGAGAATGTTCCGCGTAGTAGCATTTTCACGGAAAGTGGGTTGGTGGGTCGGGGACGCTACAATATGGTATCAGAGCCATGGTTTCAACGTTGAGCCTAGATGGGCTGGATAAGTGGTCGTTGGACCCAAGGTTTCGAGTGGAAATGGTGTTGGAGGAACCAATTTCGAACCTTAGAGCATTCATGAGCGCCAAGGAGTTACTTGGTCATGTTACAAAGCTTGGGAGGGGTAGCGGTAGAATAAAACTGTAATCGGCATGGTATTTGACCATGGAGAGAGAGCGCTCAACACTTGGAGTGTGGAAACCATAGAATCTGTTCGGAAGGAGAGACCTTACGACCATTAGATCCAGAGAAGGTGTCGGGAGGATATCTGAGGAGCCTTTCGTAACTGCGGCAAGCAGGAGAAGTGAAGTGCGTTGAGGCTTGAACAGCCGAAAACCAAAACCCCGAAGTTCCAAGGGAGATCTACACCGTAGATCTGGAGAAGGAGCTTGATCATTGGATCAAGAAAAAAGAAAGATGGTGATTTTGGGAGATCGGTTGTCTGGAGAAATGGGATGTACTGACGCATAAACTCCTGAAGCCCGAAATTATGAAGTCCTGAAGAGCCAAGGTAGTGGGTCACGCTGACACCACTTGGATGGACATGAACACATGGGATGTTTTCCACGTGCCAGTGGGTTCGAAGGAAAAAGGTTGACATAGTGGGGCCCGATGACGTTGCCCGGTGTGATGTGTACCTTCCTAAGTGTGTCGTGTGCCATCACCTTAAGTGGTGACAGCTGTACTATGTGGCCCCAAAGGATGGAGAAGTCAGAAATTCATGAGTCACGAGTTTGAAAGGGAAGCAGGCGACAGAACTCTCGAAACCCGAAACTCCGAAATGAAAAGCGAGTAGGGTGGGACCAGATGACGTCGTCGAAGGTGGCATCGACCTTCCCAGATCTGCCACATACCACCGCCTTAGTTGGAGAAGGTTGTACTACATGGGCCCGAGAGGTAAAGTAGATCGGAATTTCGAATGTCGGAAGATTGGGAAGAAACAAGTGCGGGAACCCCCGAATCTCCGAGTCCCGAAGTTTCGAAAACGTCGATCATGGAAAGACCACCGTGGGTTCCAACCATTGGAGGATGAATAAACATGGACCTTTGATCCACCTGATTTCGCAAATTCGATAATCGGAACTCCGAGAGATAGTTTTGTGTGCCTTGAAACTTTCTGAAGGCTGAAAAGTCGGGCAACACCTTGAGACCTAGCACTTGGTCACACCCTTGGTCGCATGGGTTTGGAAACTGAGAGAAAAGGAATGAGGCCTGAAATTGCTACAGATGCAAGCAGAGCTTGGAGCATTCACGAAAACTGAATGTTTTCTTAAATCTGAATGGTTTTGAATGTGTGGAATTTGTTAAGGATTGACGACCTGACAAATTCCAGTTGTCCACAGATTGTGTTTGCAGAAGTTCAATGAGTACCAGCACTGAATAGAATTGCCACCGAGTGAAAAATAAATGGAGGAGGCATGGATTACTTCCAGTGCGGAGAAAGAAAGAGAAGGAATGGATGTCAACTTGGGAGTCGAAGGATCGAACTCCAATGGGCATGGAAAAGAGATGGATAAGGAAGGGCATATAATTAAAATCATTGAAAGATTACAGAAGGATGCCCAGACTCATCGAGCTAATAGCCAAAAGATCATGAAAGCCAGGGATCAACAGGGAGAATTCAACTTGAAGTTGTTGAGGATCCTAGATAGGATAGAAAAGAAATTGGACAGGGAGAGTGACTCAAGCAAAACAGGGAGTCACAGAAACCCTAAGGGGAAAAGAAGATCGAGGAGTGTTAGCAAGCATTGTTGTTGCTCCCTGAAGCATGCAAGGAGGCACACAGTAGTTCAATCCCATCTCCTACCAGAAAGCACAGAAGATTTGGAGTAGGTGAATTTAAAGGAGAGATGAACAAGATTAAGCGTCCTACGTTTGATGGAGAACATAAGAAGGAAGAAGATGTTGAAACATGGTTGTTGGGTATGAAGAAATACTTCCAACTACATAATTATTCCTCTCATGCAGAAGGAATAATTGCGATGTATCAACTAAGGGAAAAGCATCCATGTGGTGGGATCAGTTTGTGCAGGTACAACACATCAGAGAGAAGGATGTCACTTGGAATGAATTCAAGAGGCATTTCGAGAAGAAATACTTGACTAAAAGATACTATGATAGAAAGATGAAAGAGTTCTTTGAACTCAAGCTAGGCAGCATGACCATTAATGAGTATGAATGAAGGTTTTTGGAATTGTTGAAGTATGTTTCGTTCATCAAAGATGAGGTTGTCAATATTCAGAGGTATCTAAGTGGATTTCCACCTTCCATTGGTGACAATATCCAATATGATGACCCAAAGACTATGGAAGAAATAATAAGAAGAGAAAAATGTTGATATGAGAAGCAAAAATAAAATCCTACTTTTCGGAAGGCTTGGGATGACAAGAAGAAATTCCAGAAAGAGCAGAGGCAGAAGGGAAACAAACCTCCCTTTTTCATAAATAACCCTCAAGGACAACCATCATTTAGAGAGCCGAGAATGGTTGAAGTGGGGGAACAAAGGCCAAGATAGATGCCCATTCAGTGTTGGGGTTGTAAAGAGAACCACAAGTACAGAGATTGTCCCCATAAAAATGGCAAAGCGAGAGTTGTCCATAATGTTCAACAAGATGAAACAATGGAGGACATGGGCAGTATAATGCCAAGGATCTATGTGGCCCTGGACAACAAGCAAGCTGAATTTCAGTCACACATGATTGAAGTGGAAGGTGTGATTAACAACCAACCATTTACTGTTTTAATTGATTCATGGTCTAGCCATAGTTATATAGATCTTAGAGTGGTGGAAAGTTTTTATTTATGAAGAAGCAAACATGAAAGGTCTTGGTTAGTGCAGTTGGCTAAAGGAAACAAGAGGAAAGTCACTAAGATGGTTAAGTCTTGTCCTGTGGACATGAATGGACTGAGCACGAAGGCTTAATTGAATATTCTGTCTTTAGGCTCTTATGATTGTTTAATTGGGATGGACTTGTTGGAATAGCACAATGCCATCCTGGACTATCGTAGCAAGGCATTCACTTTCCTGGATGAGAAAGGGAATCGAAAAAGAGTCCAAGGAATTCCCAGAGTTGTTGCTATCAGAGAAATATTAGCAATGTAGATGAAGAAGTGCTACAGAAAAGGTTATCAATTATTTGCAGCCAGTGTGGAGGAAACACCCAAGGATAAGGTGTCAGGTATTGGATATCATGCGGTACTAAAGGAGTTTGAAGATGTATTTCAGGAGGTACCAAGATTACCTCCGAAAAGGGATATTGACTTCTCTATAAACTTGATGCCTGGAGCAGTTCCAGTGTCAAAATCTCCTTACAGAATGAGTATGCCAGAGCTGAAAGAGTTGCAATTGCAGCTTGAAGAGATTCTGCAGAAGGGGTATATATGCCCAAGTGTGTCACCTTGGGGAGCCCTAATCCTATTCGTGAAGAAGAAGGATGGAACGTTGAGATTGTGTATTGATTTCAGACAGTTAAACAAAGTAATTGTTAAGAACAAATATCCTCTACCAAGGATTGATGACCTCTTCGATCAGTTGAAGGATGAGAAGATATATCGCAAGTCGGGATATCACCAAGTAAGGATAAAGGATGAATACATCAACAAGACTGCCTTTAGAATAAGGTATGGTCATTACGAGTTCACAGTGGTGTCGTTTGGGTTGTCAAACACATCCATTGTTTTTATGTGCCTGATGAATGGTGTATTCAGGGACTATTTGGACAAGTTTGTCATAGTAATTTTGGATGACATTCTGGTGTATTCCAAGTTGGAGGGAGAGCATGAAAAACATCTTAGGATGGTGTTGCAGGTGCTAAGGGAGCACCAACTGCATGTCAAGTTGAGCAAGTGCTCATTTTATCAGAAGCAGATCCATTACCTAGAGCATATTATTTCGAAGGATGGGATAGTTGTAGACCCTGAGAAGATTGAGGCCATTAGAGGATGGTCAGTGCCAAAGAACGTGATAGAAGTTAGATCCTTCATGGGTTTAGCTGGTTACTATAGAAGGTTTAACACAGGATTCTCGAGAATAGCTCACCCTATCACTTCTTTACAAATGAAGGAGAAGAAGTTTATGTGGACAAAATAATGTGAGAGAAACTTCCAACGATTGAAGCAAGTGTTAACCAGTGCTCCAATCCTGAGGATTGCATATCCAAATGAAGACTTTGTGGTGTGCATAGATGCATGCAAAGAAGGACTGGGAGGAGTCCTCGGTCAGAATGGATTCATGATTTTTTATGAATCCAGGAAGTTGAAAGAGAATGAAAGGAATTATGCCACTCATGATTTGGAGTTGGCAGCCATAATGCATGCTCTAAAGAAATGGAGACATTACCTCATGGGAAGGAGCTTCAAACTAAGAACAGACCACAACGGTCTGAAGTATTTGTTTGATCATCCAACCTTGAACGCTAGGCAGAGTAGGTGGCTAGAATTTTTCTGTGAGTACGAATTTCATATCAATCATATCAAAGGGAAGGAAAATAAAGTGGTTGATGCACTCAACAGGAGAGTACACAAATTACGTGCTACAGCCATTAACAAGTACCGAACTGATATTAAAAGAAGAATTTTGGAGGCTGCAAATACATATTTGCAATATAGAGATTTGGTAGCCAAGCTATAGCAAGGTAAGATGCCACATAAAGTGGATATTTATCAATTAAGGGTTGATGGAATAATTATGTACAAGAACAGAATTTACGTACCTAATATCCAGGATTTGAAACTTGTGATTTTGCATGAAATGTATAATGTACCTTATGCAGGGCACCCTGGATATCAGAAAACTGTGGCAGCAGTCAAGAGACATTACTTTTGGCCGGGTATGAAGAAAGAGATCGTTGAATACATCACCATATGTATGGAATGCCAGAAGGTTAAAGCTAAGCACATGCACCCAGCAGGGTTGCTACAACCTTTACCCATTCCTAAGTGGAAGTGGGAGGTAGTGACAATGGACTTCATCACGGAATTGCCCAGAACAGGAAAGCAACATGATTCCATTATGGTAGTGGTGGAAAAGCTTATGAAAGCTTCCCATTTCATTCCGTTAAAGACCACTCACAAGGAAGCAGATGTCGCTAATATTTTTATGAAGGAAGTGGCACGATTGCACGGAATTCCCAAGACAATTGTGTTTGACAGAGACCCGAAATTTACCTCAAATTTACTTATCATCCTGAATCTAGTGGACAGACAGAGAGGGTGAACAAAGTAATAGAAGACATACTAAGGATGTATGTGATGGACAAACCATCGAAATGGGAAGACTACCTACACTTGGTAGAATTTGCCTACAACAATGGGTATCAAGCATCATTGAAGATGAGCCCATCTGAAACACTTTATGGAAGAAATTGCAATACTCTAGTAAGCTAGGATAATCCAGCTGACAGGGCAGTAGTTAGGCCAGAGTTGCTCAAGGAAATGGAAGAACAGATGCTAAAAATTAAGCAGAATTTAAAAGATGCCCAAGACAGGCAGAAAAGTTATGCTGCTAAAAACAGAACCCACGGAGAGTTCAAAGTGGGTGATCATGTTTTTTTTAAAGTAAAAGCCAATAGAAGTTCCCTGAAGTTGGGAAACTGCGCCAAGTTGGCAGCCAGATTTTGTGGGCTATTTGAAATCCTAGAAAGGATTGAGTCAGTTGCATATATGCTTGCATTACCTACATCCATGATTGTACATAATGTGTTTCTTGTTTCATTGCTTAAGAAATATATACCTGATGCTAATCATGTCATCAATTGGAATGTGATTCAGGTGGAGCAAGAAGGTCTCCTGCAAGTGCATCATGTGTGCATATTGGACATGAAAAGAAAATAGCTCTGGAATCAAGCTATAGAACTTGTCAAGGTCCAATGGACCTGGTACGGTCTTGAGGACACGACATGGGAGCAAGAGGATGCTATGTGGGCAGAATACCCGCATATTTTTGAAGATTTTGGAAATCTTGCTGATGATGTGTGAAAATTGCACTGAGGATAGTGCAAAAATAAGGGGAGGGGATTGTAATATCCTCAGGCAATGCCCCAGTTATATTATGAATTGTAATCATGTTATGAACTATAATCATGTTTTGTAGGTTGGTGAGTCGAGTATTGATAAGCTGGTGGGCTTATGTGTTTATTAGGCTAGAGAGCCTAAGTATTAAGGCCAGAAGCTTGATTTTGTATATGTAATTATCTAGAACATTAATATAATATATAAACACCGCTACGTGCAGACCGACCATGATGAATGAGTGATGGGGGAATAACCTTCCACAAGGTGGGTAAGGGAAAAGGGGCTAGAAGGTTGGAAAGAGAGGCTAAGTGTTGAGCATAGGGGCTAAGCCTAGGGGCTTAAGTCCTTGGGAATAATATTTTAATATTATTCCAAAATCCATGTGAAATGTATGTTTTTATCCTAAGTCCCTAGAAAGGGGAGCATGTGCAAAGGGAAACGCATGTTGATGGAGCTCATGCAGCTTCATGGGAAACACATGTCGGCCCAGGAACATGTAATTTAACCAAAGATTGAGTCGTGGAGGGGGGGGGTTGCTCGTGCTGTCGTCCGTTGTCTGAACAGAGAGAGATCTGAGTCTAAGTTTTGTTTGCCTCACACTCCCTGAGAATCGAGCTGTGGTGTTTCTTGAGAAGCCAATACACTTCTGCCCGAACTATTGACTCTGTGCTCGACCTCTGAGTGAATTGCTTGTCACGCATCCTGCAAACGGGTGTTACCTGAGCCATGATGTGTTTGAGTGCTGTGTTGTCGTTTCCTATTTCCACACCCCATTTTCTTGTTGTTGCTATCACCTGTGAGTTAACCCAAGTTGTTGTCGTTGTTTTCATCCTGAACTTGCGGGAATTGAATTAGAAACCGGTGGAAGAGTCGGATTGTTAGGCCTATGGTAGAAGAGGCAGGTTGTCAGGCCTGTGAGAAATCTCTCTTCAGGTGAGGGAGTCTGTTGGGAAGTGTTTTTCTCCCAGAAAGAGTCCAACACCAGCTACGGAGCTCTGAGACTTCCTGATCCAACTTGTTTCCAAGGCCCAAAGAGGGAGGTGAAGCACCGATGGACTATGCTTGTGAAGGTGTATACTCCCAGGCGGAATAGGCATTTGGGGAATGAGAGTTCGTGAGTAGTGGGCGTAAGAAGGCATCCTGGGAAGAATCCTTCCAGTTATTTTGTGTGTTTTTCCTGTAACCTCAGCCTAGTCTAGGATTCCCTTGCCTTGGGTGGAGCTTGGTCCCATCTCGGGGGTGACCCACTGTTGACAGTGATGAGCAGCGAGGTCTAAGGCTGGGAGTTTCATGGAAGGTTTGCACGTGGTTGGTGGAGTTCCAACAGTTTCAAAGATAGGTATATGCATGTGTGTAGTTTTCTTGGCCCTTGACCAAGTTTTGAGGATACTTGGTCATGATTAACCATTTTTGGGACTTCGATAGGCTGTCGAAGATGGAGCGCAAGACAAAGAGGATATTGCGGGATCTTGACCCCTTTTTAGGGCTTTTTGGGTTTTTTTTGGATTATGTAACGAGTATGGGAATGTCGGCACATGGGTTTACCCATGCTTAGGCCTATTTTGTAATATATATAGAAGACTAGGCGATATAATAAAGGAGAAGTGGTAAGGAATGGCTAAGTGCTAGAGTTGGATCTATGTGATCGAAGGATTGTAAGTGTGTTAAGTGCTAAGTATTTGCTTTGTGCATACTATGTGAGACTTGCAGAGCTAAGTGAAAGTATGCTTAGTGCTTGAATCTGTTATATCTAATCTGTTTCTTTATGCTAAGTGATACTAGATGATAGATCTGGTTGAATACTGTGATGCTCTATAATTAGGGTTTTATCTGCAAAGTAGACACAGGTTAAATACTGATGAAGTGTAATTGCTAAGTGCTCTGTTAAGGTGTTGTAATCACAGATCGGTGTCCCAGCTAAGGTTGTAGACACTAGAGTCCTGCAACCACCCCTACCTCTACCTTGGGTGAGACTTCATCTGCTTCGCAGGTGTTGCCGAAAGGGCCAATAGTTAGGGTTTTGTTGGTGCGTTGTTGTAGCGCTAAACCCTGGGTCTACCCTTGTGCCAACAAATGGTTCTATTGTCAGGACCTGAAACTGTGATTGTTGCAATCTAGGAAAAGAAGAATCTTTGTGCAAAGATCCAACCTGAAATTGTGAAAGCTTTGTGCGTAGATCTGTCGCTCTTGTGCGCAGTACTCTACTTAGTTTGTGAAGCTTTGCGCTAAAGAAAAGAAGTTTGATCTGAAGAAAAGAGGTAAGGTCTGAACGCTTTGTGCTCTAATAAAGGTAAGAATAGTGAATAGTTTTAGATCTGAAAGTTTTGTGCTCTATAGAAGTAAGATAAGTAGAATTTTTTTTTTCTAAAGTATGGATCTAGGTATGTTTGATAAGATTTGTCCTAGCTTGAAAACTAGGGCACTGATAGAAGAAAAAAGATTTGATATGAGTAGATCTGATAAGAATAATGAAAGACACGTTATACATATGCATAGAGAGAATGTTTGGACTAACAAATGGATACATGATCCTAGAAATAATTTTTTGCAGGATAGCTACCATGATCCTAGTACACAGCACAGGAGAGGCTAGGAATCATTTAAGAGAAAGAGAGGATTAACCCTTTGCTACAGTTGCGGAAGACTGGGCCATCTGGCTAAGGAATGTCCTAGTAGAAGATCTAGTTGTCTTTGTTGTAGAGCTATGGACCATGAAGCAATGGATTTCCCTAGAATGATTGCTAAGGTTAAAAGGATAAATATGAGACAAGAAGACCGAGAGAAAGACCAAGCAACTGAGATTATGGCAGAACCCCAAAAACAATCAGAGAAAGTGTTGCTACAGATGAAAGAAACCCTGAATGACCACTGACATGTCAGCTTATCAGAGATCTTCAAAGAAAAAGAATGCATAGAAGCAATAATAGGAGACTTCGACATTGACTGTGTTCTGGATGAAGAAACACGGGTGAATATTATGACAATAAGAACTTGGGAAACTTTAGGGGAGTCTATTATGATTCCTTCATTGGGAGAAATAGGACTATTCATAGGAAAGTTGATAAACCTATGTGGAAATCTTACCCAAATATCTATGAGTGCCAAGGGAACTTCGACACAGGAAGAATTTGAAGTTGTTAAATTTATTGAGGACAACGCCCCATTTACTATGTTGCTTGGAAAACCTTGGATTGAAAGAGACCAGGCCAAAAGGAAAGAAAAAGAAGTATTAGAGCAGAAGAAGCAAGAGTTAAAATATTTCATGACTAGGAAGATTGTGCACTTGATTAAAGAACAGGAGAACAGATCGAAGCCATTTGAAACCAGAGAATTGGATGTTGAAGTTACAAGAATACCAGAGGACTCCCAAAAGATTGCAGTACCTATTCCAGATACAGATGGAATATTACCCCTGATTTCTAGGAAAGAATCTCAACAGCACGAAGTTACTCTGCCAAGAGGAGATAAGACTCACAATGGAAAAAGGAATACCGAGATGAAACTCACTGGGAAAAAGGATAGAAAGCTAAGTAAGAAGAGAGCTTAGATCAAGAAGTTATAGAAGTATCCAAAAGGAACTTCGCAGAAGGGAAATTTCAAAAATTGGAACTTCGTCGGGATATCAGAGCAACGTCACAGGGCACTTCGCTACGACGAAGCAATATAGCCGTTGGGAATAATATAACCATTAGAACGACACCCCGAATGGGAAGAAAGGCATTTATGGTTAGACAGCTTGCCACCAGACCGTTGGGACCGCTCCATAATCAGCAGAACTGAGTTAATGAAGGCTTCTTACCCATTGCAAGTGACTCGCTTCCAAGCTATCTATTTATCCCATCGCACCATGCATCGAGAACAATTTTGCTAACCATGAAATTGAGCCTGCAGATTAGTTAATTTTCACACAATGATCATCGCGCTTTTTTCATCTATCCCATTGCATTACTCCTCGAACCCGAGATTGTTAACCCCGAGCGTGTATGTCAGACAAGTTCAGTGCTGCAGAGAAAGTTGTTGAAGAAGTTATCATCGACCTCATGACTAAAAGACTAATGTTGATGTCTGTAGGTGTACAAGCATCATCGACGAGAGGAGTGCAAGCCTCCCCTTCGACTGCTCGTGGATCCGGGCCATCCCGACTGACAGCAGAGAAGAGAACCAAACATAGAGACAATCTAGCCAACACAAGGTTGATTCCATCTATATTACCCGACTATATCCCGCCTCTAGCTAGCGCGGTAAGTCGTTATAGTGTACCCAGAGATTTCGAGTACACCATGGTCACTGCGTACCTCCCGAAGGGGATACGCGTAGTTCACGTGCAGCAAGATGAGATTACAGCGTTTAAGTTCAGTGAATTCAACCTCGGATATCGCAAGAACCACAGCATCCTCACCCCGTACAAATACCTGACTAGGACAAAGGGGAAGAACTCAAAGATAATCCCTCAATAGTGGACAATGAACCTCGCGTAGTTCGGAAGGCACCAGGAAGTCAACGTCTATGTCAAGCTGCTACTTTCATGCTACCATAGTGATTACTTATGGCTAGACCTCTGTATTATAGTTGATCCGACGTTGATCCATAGGATCACAGGGTTGAGTATGCAAGGACCTGACCCGCAAAAGTTATACCCAGGAAAAGCCACAGATCGCATGCTAGCACAGAAGATTAAGGAAACATACGAAGATGTCAAGAAGGGAATGCGAGGCTACAAGGTAGCCTCTATCCAGAATGGCATAGTGCACTTAGCATGTCAGTTGATATCTGGGAAGCTGGTACGCAAGAACTGACCCACGCAGGTCACGAGCTTTATTGTCGACCTCATGGGGAAGTGTGTAGAAGGATTATAGATGAACTGGGTGAGTACCTAGTCAATCATCTCGAACTAGACTGCCACGAAGCACAGAATTAGGGTTACGAGTTTCATTTTAGCTGACTCCTAATCCTCATTGCATTCATTGCCTGGGAGATGCCGGAAGGTGTGACCTTCTCAGACATCGAGCCATTTGAACCACTTCCTACGAAGTTCACCACACTTTGGTATTCGAGTGATATGAACAAACAGTGGAAGTCGAACAATGTTTTTCATACCTATCACCGAAGAGATCCATTGAAGTTGAGCCTCACATGACTCCGAACACCTTATAGAGACTCCAACCCCTAATGATGAAGTTCAGCGCAGATTGGCATTTCATTTACATTACAGCGTGAGCCGATGAACATAAGGAGAAACTCCAGTCATACTATAAACTTACAGAAGAGGACCTAGAAGAGATCACTAAGGACTGGTTCGCAAGCCTCCTTATCCCCGCTAACCCTGCAGATATTTCTAATCATGAACTAGACATCTTGGAGACCACTCACAAATAACATGATACACCTGGAACCAGTAGAAGAAAGAATACTGGAGAGGTCCAAGATTTAAGCGGCGCCTCAGGGAAGATTGTTTTCACATCACCTGAGTGAGGGGGTGGTGAGGACGTAGAAGAGATGAAGGGCAGAGAAGATGAACAGAAGAAAGGCGAAGTAACATCACCCGGAGACGAGGCTGACCCCTTGAAGAAGAGAAAGTTTTCTCCCTCGAAACCTTCTTCCCGAAAGAAATCAAGAGCCATCATGACCAAGATGTAGACTACACTTACTCCTAATAATTTTGACTTCATCATAGCAGCTCTGAATGATGCTTCGTTGGAAATAGCTGAGAAAAAAGAAGCTAAGCAGAAGGAAATGTATGAGAGAATTGAGGTCGAAATCTGAGGGGTACAACAAGCTCTTCAGTCGAGTCGCGCAGTCTCCACTGCACCCCTACCATCAGGAGAACTAGAGTTGGGGGATGAGCCAGCCAAACTCCACCGATTAGCTAATGCAGTCAAAGCTCGTCTTTGTCACGCACAAGAAGAGGCAGAACAAGCCACCCGGGCCTTGAAGCAAGCACAAGGCGTACTCATAGAACAACACAGAGTTGAAAAAAAGGAGAAGGTTGCTCTCCAGGAAAAATTTGAAGAAGAGAAAGTACAGATGCAACAAGAAAAATAGCAGTTACTCGCAGAATGACTTGAAGTAAAGGAAGCAGTCAACAGAGCACTCTGCTCTATGACAGGCTTAGAGCCACAAGCTGAAGATTGAGTCACGCATCAAGTAGAGTAGCTCACAGAAGCTATCCAGCAGCTACAACAACGAATAACATATTTAGAGCTCTGCACTGTACCTGACACCCCGCAAGATGTAAGGGACCAAAGAGAAGCAACTATTCGAAGCGCAGTCGAAAGAATAAAGGACCTTGCCCTGGAATGCAAGCAAATGAGTGATCACAGTGCCCAAACATATGAACAACTCACTGAGGATCTAGAATTGAATGCACTAGAGTCACAACTCCAGAAGGCGAAGCATCAAGCCGAGACAATACAGGCACATTTGAAGCCCCTGTCGATTGTAGAAAGAATGAAATGATCACAGGAACAACACAATGCCCAGCAGGAGGTTCACACCGTTCAGAGAAAAGTCATGGAAGTGACTCAGAGGCTCCAACCTGTACAAGATGAGGCTTACCAACTATTTACATAGATCGAAGGCCGAGGAGAAGAACTGGAGCAAGTTGTTACTGCAACATAATATCGACTAGAAGGACCCGTGAACGAAGCAATCATCCAAGAGTTCATTGAACAGGAGGTCATGGCACAACAACAAGTTGAAGCAGCTCGGTCCAAGCTCAAGGCTTTTGAAGTAGAACTGCCTAGACTAGAGTGACTCGGGACGATTCACAGGTGAGTGTTGGGGGCATGTTGGCCCTTGACCAAGTTTTGAGGATACT
The DNA here is from genome assembly GCA_009831015.1 of Picea engelmannii. NCBI lineage: Eukaryota > Viridiplantae > Streptophyta > Pinopsida > Pinales > Pinaceae > Picea > Picea engelmannii. Next base: position 365,441 of record ML779512.1, on the reverse strand, counting down.
TGGTCATGATTGACCATTTTTGGGACTTCGATAGGCTATCGAAGACGGAGCGCAAGACGAAGAGGAGATCGTGAGATCTCGACCCTTTTTAGGGACTTTTGGGTTTTTTTGGGCTTATGTAATGGGTATGGGAATGTTGGCCCATGGGTTTACCCATGCTTAGGCCTATTTTGTAATATATATATAGAATACTAGGCAATGTAATAAAGGAGAAGTGGTAAGGAATGGCTAAGTGCTAGAGTTGGATCTATGTGATCGAAGGGTTGTAAGTGTGCTAAGTGCTAAGTATTTGCTTTGTGCATATTGTGTGAGACTTGCAGAGCTAAGTGCAAGTCATTGTAAGAGACTGTGGAAGGTTGTGTGCTTAGATCTACTCGGGGAAGGAGGATCTAGCGAGCTGCGTAGATCCCCTGTCCTTTGCGGAGTAAGGATTTTGAGGCTCTGTGCATATAACTGATTGACGAAGCTAATAAAGAAGACAAAGAGTTGGTGGATGTATGATCCGGATTATTTTCGGCACGAAATGAGAGCGGAGATATAATAAAGAAATGCACAGAGATATCGCGTATATCCAGTAATATAACAGAAATATATCATAGATGCAACCATAAACACAGAGATACAGTAA
>ML779512.1:317512-333504 GCA_009831015.1 Picea engelmannii | reverse complement strand
AACCCTCAAAACCCCCAAGAGATGGGCTCACTAGCTAAAGCCAGATATCAAACTGATAAACATACATGAATGAATGAGAAGAGGCCCTTGCCTTTCCTTTATACTTTTGGCTCACCTTGTCCCTCCAAAGTGACTTTCATTTTTTAATAATTAATTAATTAACCTTTTTACCTTTGAAAAGCTCCTTATCTCTCCTTGTGGCTTCCCTGGCCACTGAAAGTCACTTCTAGTCATCCCATCCTGTAGTGTTGCTCCTCCCAATTCCAATGAGCTATTACACTAAGAGGTTCCTCCAAGTAATGTGCCCAAAATGACCTCTTCAATGATTTCAATTAACTTATAGCTCAAAATAGTCAAAATCATGGAAATCGATGGAATGCAACGAAACTAAAGCCAACCTGTGCGGAATGGCTCATAATGATGGAATATGATCATCGATACAAGATGGACCCCACAATGCTTCTCAAATACCCCTGTACTCGCTCTAACATCAAACTGGCTACTCTAGTCATCATAAATCTATGCCCTATGATGATGTCCCAAAGTGGGGACATTACATCTCTCATAGTCCACTCGGGTGTTGGTACAACCTATCTATCTATCAGTCCAAGGGGGAAGTTATGTCTTGTTATTCTTTAGAAAACACACACTTTTTTTGGTATCGATGTTGGGTTCAATTCCGTGAAAAGTATCGGAAAGTGGGAGATTACAAGGTAGATCATCGCCTACTTAACAACACCGGAAGTGCACAATTGGAGCGCTTGGTTAGGATAATGGGACGTGGACTCTGTAACATGGGAGGGAACCAACTATGGAAGGTTTGGTCGAATTTTAGCAGTTGATATGGAGGAAATTCATAGGTACTCGTATTCAAGGTGACGAGCGATCAATTGTGTAATCTCATATAATTACGTCACAACTCATAAAACTCACAACCCATTGATATCTTCCTACAACTATCCCGATTTTCCACCATCTCTCTTCCTCTTGACTTACACAACCCAACGAATGTACCCCTTCACTAATCTCAGTTCCTCGGGCATCCCATTCATTTATCAGGGTCTCTCTGGCACAAGTAGCTATGAATCTCTCAGTTGAGAACTCAAGGGATATTGCTGCTAGTAAAAACTACCAACAACCAACAAAAAACACTTGTTTTTACAGTGTAACTCACACATGAGTTCACTTTTCAGTCCTGAAAACCTGGTTCTTTAGTTTTTAGTTCCAAATACGCTCCAATATGCTCCAACTTACTCTAGAATTTGCCCTCCATGGCTGCACCAACTCCAAGCTCTCTTATTCTTATCTCTACTTTCTCTCATGCACAAAAACTTGATTGTCTAAAACTGTTGTCCCAACCCATACAAATTTCCTCTCTTTGGCGTGTCTTGCTTGACTCACACACTTCCCCAAGTTGATTGTACTCAACCCCCATGTTCCCAATAACTTTGGGATGTGACTACTCACACCCACCTCTTACATGTGTTCAATGATTGGCTTTGGGAAAACTTAATCAGAAATTAGAAGGCTCATATACAAATAACAAATTTAGGATAATGGGTTGAATCAATATACATGGGTAATTCCCCCTTGTACCCCACTCTTGTCCATTATCCTAGACTCTCCCCCCTCTTGTGGATTAATTCAACCCCCATCTCTTGTCCATGTCCCATTAGCAACTGATATCACATTTTTATTAATAAAACATAAAAATACATTTCACATATACATCGCTTTGGCCATAGCCACATATTATATCTACATAAGCATTAATTAAACCGAGTATTATAGTGGGGATATTACACAATGAGATGAAAATAAAGTACAGTCAAGCACCCGTTATCACATTACCAAACTTTCAAATCATTTTGAAGTGGAGATAGATGCAAGTGGGTATGCTATGGGAGCAATTTTGATTCAAGGAGGAAGGCCTATATGTTATCATTCTAAAATATTTCATGGAGAAATTTTCATCTACCCTACCAATGACAAGGAACTATATGCCCTAGTTCAAGATGTCAAGAAGTGGAAGCACTATCTGATGGAAAAGGATACCATCATTCACACAAATCACCCATCGCTAGAGTATTTGCAGATCTAGAGTAAGCTACAACAATCTAGACATTAGAAGTGGATGGGGTTTTTACATCAATTTGATATAGTCATAAACTATAAGAAGGACAACACAAATATTTTGGTAGACATGATTTCAAGGCCTCCCACATCCAATATTATAGCTTTGGGAACTATGATGCACATGGAACCTTTTACCCATGATGCATATAAAGAGACATACACAGAAGATGAAGAATTCAAGGAGGTGTTTCAACAACTACAGGGCCAAATTCATATATAAGGTGACAAAAAGTTTGAATATCATTTCCAAAATGGGTTACTCTACAAGCTTAACAAGCTTTGTGTCCCTAAAGGTGAATGATTGCATCTTATCGGAGAGGCTCACACCTCCAAGTTTGCAGGACATTTTGGTGTTGGGAAGATAATTGCCAACTTACAGAGCTATGTTTACTAGCCTAGAATGCAAGAAGATGCATCACACTATATTCAAGGATGTATACTTTGTTGTACCAACAAGACCAATAATAGGAAACAAGGTCTATGCCATCCATTTCCTGTACTCAGTCGACCTTGGGAAAACATTTCCATGTATTTTGTGGGAGGTTTACCAACAACTAGGAAGGGACGTGACTATCTATTTTTGGTAGTTGACAGTTTCAACAAGATGTGCATTTTCATGACTTGTAAAAAGACCATAAAGGGACAAGAAACAACAAACATGTTCTTTGAACAGGTCTCTATGCACTTTGGAATACCAAAGAGCATCATCTCACACGAGGATACGTGATTTCTCAGTACATTTTGGACTACATTGTGGGAGAAGATGGACATTAAGTTGAAGAGATCTACAACATTCCATCCACAAACAGATGGGAAGACATAAGTAGTCAACAAGAATTTGGTGTAGCTTTTGAGGGGTTACAATAAGAAGAATCCAAAGACCTGAGATGAAAATATGATCTATATAGAACACTCTTATAATAGAGCAGTCCACACTTCTGCTGGTAAGTCACATTTTGAAACTTGATTTGGATATTTTCTACCTTCACCCTTGAATGTTGTATGTGGACAACAAGGAGGAGTGAGGGAGGACCTCACATGAGATGCATTCAGAGCAGAAAACTTTGTTGAAAATATTAGGAAAATCCATTTGCAAGTACAATAGATGTTGAAAAAATCACAAGAAAAATATAAGGCTAGACATGATCAACATAGAACCAAGAATTCATTAAAAGTGGGACACAGAGTTTGGTTACAACTGAACAAGGAAAGAAAACAAAGTCCTAGTAAGAAGATCAAGGCTTTGTAGTATGGACCTTTAGAGATATTGGAGAAGGTGGGAGATAATGACTATAGACTCAGTCTACCCCCATACATGCACATTTACTCAGTAGTGAATGTGGAGAATCTCAAACTCTACGAGACTTCCATGTTGCATTAGGAGAAAGAGTGGTTCCTACCTTCCATAAAGGACTCAACACCAAATGCTCAGGTAGAGTTGGAAGAGGACATAGTTTTGTAGAATCAATATAGAACTAAAAGACATGGGCAACATGACCTTTGGCAGATTGAGTTGAAATGATCACTTCCAGGCAAAGCAAAGTGGTACTCAAGGGAGAAGGTAGAGGAAAAATTTCTTCACCTCATTCAACAAATATTTTGGGGACCAAAATCCTCCCTAAATGGGGAGGTATGATCCGGTTTGGATAATTATATAAATTTTCATATATATTGATACTTTTAGAGTGGAAAAAATTTGAGGAATCAACTTGCAGGGTCATTTTAATGGTAGGTCCCAATTTGGAAAATTGGGGTTTGAAACCTTCTGAAGCAATTTTGAGGCATCAAACGGAAATTTTTAGGGTAAAAAATTTCCTAGCTTTCTTTTAGACCCCTTGAAGCTATTCTACACATCGATACCTTTCCAATGGTAAGAAAATGTCGTCAATAAGAGCTTGTATGAAAACGTTATGCCTCTCGCAATTTGACCTATCATGTTGACCACCATGGCACAAGTGGATTCCACGTCAACCCCCATTACTTATGCATAAGGGACTAGCCACATATGGAATTTCAAGAATATTCTAGAATTTACAAAACCTTATCACAATTGAGGGTTGATGAATTCAAAACCCTACCCCTAGATGACTATCAGGCGATGTTAAATACCGGGCCGCTAGGAGGAGAAGGGGTTCCATTCTTTAACATTGTATTTGTTCCATAGTTGAGCAGAGCACCTAGGAGTGGTATTTTGAGAGCATGAAAGAGGAGGATAGATTCTGTAGTAGCCATACATGCCATAGTGTCAAAGACAACTCCACATAGAGTTCCTCTTTCTTTGTACTTGCATTTGAAGAAAAGAGAGAAGAGCAACCTCACCTTTATCTGGGTTTTCTCCCATATTGGATTTCCCAAGTTATATTTTTTGTTTATTTGTGGATGGTGTGTGAGTATTTATTTTTGTTCTCTATTTTTCACATTTAAGCTATTTCATACTTTTAAGTAGAAAGACAATAATTAAAGAATTCAAGATCGAAAGGAAATTAACCTTCATAGTAAAGATTTTGGTATTTTGTTAGATGTGTTGTGACAGAATGTCTAGTGGAATATCCATGACAATTTACATATCAAAGGAAAGTGATTTACCAAGATCCAAATCCAATTGAAGTTCCCCATCTATTACAGAAACTTTATGCAAATTGGGGACCATTACTACTCGTTAAAGAGGAAGGACACATCTAGGTGGTAGTTTTTAGGTTATGACTTTTTGGCACATTTTTTGGGGCCTTCCCATGCATTTTTTGGGGTAGAAGTTGTGCCCAAAGATCAGGGACTCAACTCAGTCTGATAATGTTTTTTTGATGAGCTAAAGATGAACCAAAATAGAGCATTGAGTTAAAAGTTATGATCTCAGCAATGATCCCTTTTTTGGAATACTCAAATGCATCTAGCTTAGCATTCTCACTCAACCCTAATCATGCTAGGGTTAGGGTTATTTATTTTTAGGGTTTTTTCTTCTTAGTTTTTTTTTACATCATTATAAAATGTAGTTTTACCCTCTTATTAAATTATATTTTTATGAATGTCTGTAGCCATCACAACTCTTCATAGAGATAAACTACAACCATTCTAGGCATTTTGTATTGCTATGTATATTGAAGTGTTTTTCACCATTTAATCCATTGATAAAAGTAGATTTTCATTGTAGTACTCTGCTCTCAATACCATATGTGTGTTCTTTACAATATTCCATTTTCTTTCATTTTGTTCTCACTCTGGTCCATATTAGTAATTGAGATGGACATTAAATCTAGGTTGAAATCTAGGAACCATGGCTTGATGAAGAGGTAAGTTCTTCCCTAGGACCATCATCCTTCATCCACGATGTTTCTACAATCTTTTGAATTGATAAAAGAATGATAAAGAAACATTTGGAGAAAAATATTACCACATATGATGAGATCCAATTGGAGTCAATCCATTCTATGAGAGTTGTATATGATGGGCGAAACTTATTGAATCTACAAATCAAATAATTATTTGTGTAGTCTTTAATGTACTCACTAAGCTCTAGTGATTGAATTTGTAAAACTAGGACACCTTTTTCTTTCTTACAATGAAGACTCTTGACTACAGAGTCTTATTTTAAAAAGGGGAAGATGATATATTCTAGACAATTTGGATTTTTACCCTTGTCAACACGTCTGAAGTGGAAGACTTTCTAAGCCTTAAAGGAGAATATTGTTCCACTGTTTGGAATGCTTCCCTAGAGATGGAGTACCAAGTGCAAGGTCAACTCCTTTCAAATGCCATAATCAAACATAGTGCAACCATGTTTCAACTACTTGCTAGCAAATATGAACATTCATTGATCATGAGGAAACCCCTACTTGTCCCGGATCTTAGTATTTACATTTCAATGATGTGCAAGCTTTCCATCTCTAGGGTAATAGTTAGCTTTCCATCTCTAGGATAATAGTTAGCTTTCCATCTCTAGGGTAATAGTTTTCCCTATAAGGGTTTTCATAATATTTGAAGGTTTTTCCATCTACCCTGCTTAAACCACAACTCATCTTTCCTGGAACCCTAGACAATCCTGAAATCTCTTTTTCCCGAGAGGAAATAGAGGATTTTTTTTTCTTGGTTATAACTTCAAAAATATTCCCCAAAATATTATACTACTTAATGCGACCACCATGGTTTAGTGTGTCCATTGATTGAACTATAACTGTGGTTTCCATCAATGAAATCAAGGGAAGTCGTTCTTCAACCTTTGCTATGCTAGAAGGGCTCAATATAATCATCTAAAAGCAAAATCCCATCACCAACTAAATCACCTTCCTCCATCATCACTTGTAGCTTTGACTACATGAGAGAAACCAACCCTAACATAACATAATTTATCCCCAAGCTCTCCAATGTTATCAAACTTGGGTGGGGATCTACAAGAAGACAAAACCCATTACACAACTCCACTCATTGAAAGCCCCGTCATTGACTAAATCTATTTCCTCTTTCGTTGCATGTAGCTTTGAGTCCATTACAGAAACCAACCCTAACATAGCATAATTTTCCTCAAAGCTCTCCAAAGTTATTAAACCCGAGTGCATATCTACAAGAATATGAAAATCATTACACTACTCCACCATGAAATCACTCTCTCCCAATTTTTCCACCATTGTTTACAAGAAATACTCAAATTCTATGAATCTTGTGAACATCTAAACCTTTTTTCTATTCTTGGATGCTATTGGTTCAATATCTATAGTGAGTCTTCACATTATTGCACCAAAAGTAGTGAAGTGTATCTATAGCCCAAGTAGATTTGTCAGGTTTGCAATGCTAATAAACTAAATTGAAAAAATATAAAAAAAAATTGTTTGCTAGTTTGTCCGTGACCTGCGAGACTAGCCTGTGGCTTGAGAAACCACGACTTAGGGGCACCTAAGCCGTCAAAATCACCCGGGGATCGCACCTGGCTTGAGCCACACCAACCCTTAACATGGATGGATTTTTTGTCCCCGCGGGTTTCAAACCGATGACTTAACATCATTGAGTGCCTTAAGAACACACTCCGTCACTGACTGTCCTACACCTCGAGGACTAAATTGAAAAAATATTAAAGTCTATAAAAATAAAAAAATAAAAATAATCAACTATAAGATTAAATAACTAAAAAAAGAACCATAATAATTACAAAAATCTATAATAAAATAAACTTGCATGGATCTATCTTAACCCCATATTTTAAGTATTGAGATAATTACATCTCTGTTTTGTTTGATCCCTCTATATGCTTATTTTATCCAGATTTAAAATAAATTTATGTTGGTGATGTAGACATGATACATAACTTCTCTTCTTACAACTTTCAAAGGAATAATGAGATTCCACCAACAAACAAGCAGTTCCTTTAACGACCACCTGAAGCCTAATGGCATTAAAAAGGCTCATGGACAATAGGTGTAGGGTTTTGATGGTTTCTTAGATCTCTCTCTTGGAGAAAGCAATGACAAAGGATTTCGACCATCAAATTCATAATAGTTGCGTGACTACTCGAGAATGTTCAACAAAGATAAAGGAAGAGTGAGCCTCAAACTGAAACATGAAAGAACTAAAGAAAAACTCAAAATAAAACTCCCAAGTGGGAGAAAGAAAGAGTATTATATTGAAGGGTTTAACCCCAATTACAATCATCGTCAAAAAGTGTACATAGGGGCCAATATATCTTGGAGAGAACAAAATGCTTATTGCTCAATTAAGAACCAATTCCCATCAACTCCATTGTGAAACCGGGGGCTGAGAAAGACCAAAGGGAGCTTGGGAAGAAAGGGTGTGTATGTTTTGCACCTCCGGAAAAGTGGAAACAAAAAAACATTTCATTTCAGAGTGTGAGGCCTTCAAAGACAGTAGGGACAACTATGTAAGTATCTTGACAACTAGCTCTTGGAATAATTTATTCAGCTGGGGGACAATGGAAAAATTGGGGACGCTCATTATCAAGTTGAATAGGAAAAGGGATGAAATGCAAGAATCACTGTGTGAGGCGGTTTGTCCCATATACTATTGTTAGCCTGGTGGACATTAAAATAATTATTTTCTTTCTTTCTGTAACAAGGCTTAAAAGGTAAACAAACAAAGAAACAAATGACCATGAACTGAACATTCTTAGTCATATAAGGAGAAAACATGAGCCACGAAGCTAACGACAAAGATACCATATTCCCTTGCACATTTGTTGACACATATATAACGAGTATCAGGTAGTATTTATGGGAGAAATCTAACTCTGCTACGTTTTGGAGCCCGATGGGACGTCTTGGGCACCGAGCTCCAGGCCTCCGCCGCCTAGCCATTCGTCATACCCCTCCACCCCTAGCGCCCCTTTCTGCCCTCCATCGCCCAACGCCCCATTGGATTTGAATTTTTTGAATTTTGAAATTTAAATGGAGGGAATGGATACCCCGCCAATTACCCAAAACTATGCATAGGTATTCATGACAGACCAACTAAAGCGTACACATGAAACACTAGTGTGTCCATGACATTTCTCAAAACATGGCCGCTGCGCCATGCTTTGCTCTTCATTCTCTCAACATATGTTGCAATGGATGTTATGGTTAAGCACAGGGGCGACCCTAACGTTACCTACATTTCCTCCCACCAATGGGCAGGGCAAGAAACAGAAGAATGGTAGGGCCAAGCGGAAGTATGCAACAGAAGAGAAGGATATCTGGAGATCGACGATGTTCATGAGCTTCGTTATAAGTCGAGAATGAAGGAGGGGGAGAATCCTTGGCATCATATGAAGTGGGTCGAAGAAGTCGCCCTGTGCCGCGTGAAAGGACATCTCATAGATAATTTGGATGATTGGAGAAACTTTCGAAGTGGATTCACCCTCAGATTCACTCCAGACATGGAGGACAGAACACATATCCTTCCATGGATTTTGGCTTCCAAGATCGATCTCAACCAGAGAGAGCGTCGGGTTTTTATAGATGTGGGCACCAGCTACTTCAACACCAGTCTCACTTGGTTCATGCGCATGTACCCCTGCGACTTCACTGAGATTCATCCTTTTGAATCCAACACCCAGCTGTTGCAGAAGCCTTCTCGCGGGTTCGACGAAGAATCAAACTCGATAGACCATTTAGTTTTGTGAATGTTTATGTATTGTCCATTGATATTAAAGAATCAAAATCAAATATATATTTTGGTCTTGCACATGGAACTGAGATCAGCTTTGTTTCATGTTATGTTTGCAATTCAAGTATCTTTTAATTTGTTGCATATTATTCTATTCCAGTCTCATGTTCAGTTGGGCAATTGAAGTTGACCATGAATTTTCCTTTTCTGAGGAGCATCAATAAACGTTTAAATGAAAATTGTTACACGCTTGTGAATCTAACCAACAATGCAATAAAAACTATACGGTGTATTCACTCCCTATTCAATGTTGGATCAACACAAAGTTTGACGAAAACTATTACAAGCTTGTGAATCTAACCAACACTGCAATAAAAATTGTATGGTGTATTCACCCCCTATTCAATGTTGATTCAACACAAAGTCAGGGGATGGGATTACCTTGGACAAATCTAAACTCTTCATTTCTCTCTTTTCCTGCATTTTTGTCAGATTACACAAGAATGCGATCATATTACTTATGGTAAGCTTGACTTTCAAATTCTAGCTGACGGTAAGCCTGGCTTAAATGTCTTTGTGACTTGCAATGGTGTTCTCTGACTAATTCAAATTGACTAGTCTGAGCATATATAGTTTGTTGTTCTTAATATTGAGTTATCAAACTTATCTTTTTGTGTTTTACTTCCTACTACTGTAATGTTGGTCACAATTTTGGCTAAAAGCAATGTGTTTATGAACCTTTTTTATTGTTTTGAAGGTCCTGTATGAAATGTGTTTATGAACCTTTCTATGGTTTGGTTCAGAGAGGACAATACTGGATTTGATACGTGAAATTGAAGATCATGCAGTAAAAGTGTTGGATATACTTAATCTAAGGAAAATCGATATTTAGCCACAACAATTCACTATTTGACTGCATCACGTCATTGACATCAGAAGTAAGGGTGATAGAGAAATCCAATGTCGAAGAGTATAACCTCTAGAAATTTAAAACGAAGCTGATTTTCATGGAGAAGGAGCTTTGGATATTTGTGCAAGGAAGCAAACCTGATCTATGAGAAGACGTCAAAAGGCATCTGGGTGACCTTGTGAAGACTTTATGAGATAAAGAGTGTTGTGAATAAACTCTACTTACCATAGAAGTTCATGACCTTGAACATGTCAGAGGAAGGAACAATTACTTGTCATTTGAACCAATGTTACCAAAATCATAATCAACAAAAAATTGGTGAGGCAAAAGAGTGGAGTTTGAACTGGATCAGGAAAATATCAAGAATAAATTGGGAAAGACTTGGCAAGCAAAAAAAAAGATATACAAATTTTGAATTAAAAAAAAAAAAACATTTTTCATTGATATTCAATGAAGCCATGTACATACAATGCACAATACCAATGAATGTCCAAAATTTCATGCATAAATAGGTATCTCATATATAATGAGTCCAAACCAATAACTAGAAGCATATGCTTATAAAAGTTAACTAAATAGTAAACGTTGAATACTAAATAATAAGAAAACTAAGAAGCATATTCTCCCATGTCTTTGGTTGCTTGACCTTTAAGGTTCTCTTAGTCCTTAAGGTGAAAAAGAAGAGCCTCCAATTGAAGCCAATCGGATGTAGGATCTAGCTTTGCCTCTTCCAAGTTTAGGGTAATCACTGAATGATCCAAACCTATCATCCGATTAAAGTCGATCAGATGTAGGATCTAGCTTTGCCTCTTCCAAGTTCATGGTAATTGTTGAGTGATCCAAACTTGTCATTATCATGAAACATTGAAATGTGATTTAGGATCTAGCATTGCCTCTTCCAAGTTCATGGTAATTGTCGAATGATCCAAACCTGTCATTATCATGAAACAATCAAATGTGATTTAAAATTTTAAATCGCATTTCATTGTTTCATGATAATGACAGGTTTGGATCATTCGACGATTACCCTAATCTTGGAAGAGGCAAAGCTAGATCCTACATCTGATTGGCTTACTGTTACCCTGAACTTGGAAGAGGCAATACTAGATCCTACATCCAATTGGCTTCAAGTGGATGAGGCTCCTCTTTTTCGCCTTTAAATTTTAAATCAAGCCTTCAAATTCAAACGATTAAACGTTAGAAAAATTGAGTTAAGTTTCACGTTTCTTATTTTCTCACCTCGTAACTGTCTGCTGTGAAGTTGAATATTGTAATGGAGAAATACAAGGTCATTAAAGTGCTTTTGTGTTAATAGGTTGTGCTTCTGCGAATGCATTTTCTCGAACATGCTTAAGTTGTGTTCACAACTTGAAGCACTATAGGTCTAATTTAAGATTCAAATGACAAATCTCATAAGATATGGTGTATCACTGCCAAAGTTTTCCCACCAAAGGACTAGCAAGTGGTTGTAATATACCAGATATAAAATATATGTTGAACAGAAATAAAATGCTAGAAATGGCAGGATAACAGCAATACAACCAGAACATTCACCACAATAGCACTGAAATGATATGAGAATAATAACACAAATAACACTTTGAATCTGAAAGCAATGTTCACGGGCCTCTTCGAGGGGGAAACCTCTAGTTGAGCAGAGCTCTATTACAATAATATCCAAGTTAGGGTTCTCATACCCTTGACTCCTATTTATACTAAAAAGAAGCATCTAGAGGAAGATCCTTCTAGAAGCGGAAGCTTCTATTAGGTCTTCTTACATCCGCCTTATTCTATTTTATTGAAAGGCCTTATTAATATTGACCTTTATTACATCTGAATATATTGTTCTACCTATGTGCGGGTTAGGACCCTAACATGTCCACCCCCTTAAAAATAGCCTTGTCCTTAAGGCTTGAGATGAGGAAATTGTTGCAGAATGGTAGTTGGTTCTCAAGTGGCATTTGCTGGAGTTGTATATTTCCACTGGACTAGCACTTCCTTGATGGTTCTCTGACGTAGGCGACGCTCATGCTGGTCCAAAACTGCTTATGGTTGTAGCCAAATGGATCCTTCTTCAGCTAACTCTGGAAGGTTGGTTTGAATTTGGCACTTAGCTCCAATCACCTTCTTTAAGCAGGAAACATGAAAAACAGGATGTAGCTTCGAATGCGTGGGCAAAGCTAACTGATAGGCTACTTGTCCCAGATGCTTGAGAACGGTATAAGGGCCATAAAATTTGGGCACTAGCTTATGACAATGGTCGGCCTTGAGGGAAGTTTGCTTGTAAGGTTGCAGTCGAAGAAACACCTGATCCCCTTTTGCAAATTGACGTTCAGAGCGACCTTGATCTGCTTGTTGCTTCATGCGATTATGTGCCATGTCCAAATTCTCTTTGAGGGTACGGAGAATAGCCTCTCGAGCTGTAAGTGTTAGGTCAACCGCCTGGACCTTCGAGGCACCCGGTAAGTATGAGAGAACTGAAGGTGGATTATGTCCATATACCGCTTCAAAAGGAGTCATGTGTGTAGTTGTATGGTATGAAGTGTTGTACCACCATTCAACTAGGGGTAACCATTGAGCCCACTGATTTTGCTTTTCCAAGGCAAAACACCTCAAATATGTTTCCAAACACTTGTTGACAACTTTCGTTTGGCCATCAGTCTGGGGATGATAATTTGTGCTGAGACGCAACTCAATGCCTTGTATCTTGAACAATTATTGCCAAAAATTGCTTTTGAAAGTTGGGTCACGATAAAAAATAATAGAGTGTGGCATGCCATGAAGCTTGAAGACCTGATCCATGAAAATTTGAGCCATCGTGGATGCTATAAACGGGTGTTGAAGGGCGCAGAAATGAGCATACTTGGAAAGGCGATCAACAACCACCATGATGACTAATTTATTTCCCGATTTGGGTAAGCCGATAATACAATCCATAGAGATATCCTTCCAAATAGCAGGTGGAATCGAGAGCGTTTGTAGTGTGCCTGGAGATTTGATTGTTTCTCCCTTGTTGCTTTGACACGCATCACATTCAGCGACAAAATTATGAATGTCATGTTTCATACCATCCCATGAAAAGGAACGTTTGACCCTGTCATAGGTTTTGGTGAACCTGGAGTGCCCTTTTGTGGGTGTAGCATGAAGCTCAGAAAGTACCGTGGATTTAAGCTTTGATTGTTTACTTAAATACAAACGGACTTTGAATCGAAGTTCATCATGGAGCCAAGAGTACCCTGGGGAAGTTGGAGCATTGGATTGCAATTATTGGATCAGCTACGAACTTTTGGGATCTTGTAGCCATTCCTGGCGAACGGCTTGGAGCCAATCCGGTACAATGAATGAAAGAGAAAAAAGGGATCCTTCATCTTCATATTTTCGGGAAAGTGCATCCACAACCACATTGTCTTTGCCTTTCTTGTAAATGATCTCATAATCATATCCAAAGAGCTTAGTCACCCATTTTTGTTTCTCTGGGGTAGAAATGCGTTGTTCCAGAAAATACTTGAGGCTTTGATGGTCTGTCTTAATTTGGAAATGTTGCCCCAATAGATAAGGGCGCCACAGATCAACGACATGCAGAATAGCCAAGATTTCCTTTTTATAGATGGATTTGCCTAGATTTCTTTCAGATAGTTTCTTGCTGGTAAAGGCCAAAGGTCGACCCTCTTGCATAAGGACAACACCAATTCCTTTCCCTGAGGCATCACATTCCAACACAAAGGTATTTGTGAAATTAGGAAGGGCGAGGACTGGAGTGGTGCACATGGCCATCTTCAATGTTTGAAATCTTGAGCAGCGACTGGAGTCCAAGTGAAAGAGTTCTTTTTTAGGAGAGCAGTGAGAGGTGTTGCAATATTCCCATAATTCTTAACAAACTTGCGATAATACCCTGTTAATCCCAGGAATCCATGCAAGCTCTTAAGAGTCTTTGGGTGAGGCCAGTCTTGCATAGCTTCAATCTTTTTAGTATCCACCTTGACACCATCATTTCCAACTAGATGACCCAAGTATTCTACTTCTGAGGCGCCAAAAGCACATTTATACTGTTTCAGGAAAAGTTGGTGCTGAGAGAGTAGATGGAAAACTCGATCCACATGAGCAAGATGGTATGTCCAGGTTTTGCTATAGATGAGGATACCATCAAAGAAAACTAAGACAAAATGGCGAAGAAAAGGACAAAAGACATGATTCATGAGGCTTTGGAAGGTGGAGGGGGCATTACACAAGCCAAAGGGCATGACCAAAAACTCATAGTGGCCCTCATGAGTTCTAAAGGCAGTCTTGGGAATGTCTGCCTCTTTCATATGTATCTGGTGGTAGCCCAAACAAAGATCCAGTTTAGTGAAGAATTAGGTGCCACTCAATTCATCTAGGAGGTCATCAATGACAGGAATGGGGAATTTTTCTTTGATGGTAAGTTTGTCGAGGGCACTTAAGTCAGGACGCATTCGCCAAGAACCTTCTTTCTTCAAGACCATGACCATAGGAGAAGAGTAGGGGCTTGTACTAGGGCAGATAACGCCTACATTAAGAAGTTCCTGGACCATTTTCTTAATTTCATTTTTTTGGGAAAAGGAGTGACGATATGGATGGATAATGGGAGGAAGGATTCCAGGTACAAGGGGAATGGAATGATCATGAACACCACGGGAAGGAGGGAGTCCTTGGGGGGTGGAAAAGACCAATGGATGTTTAGAAAGGATGGCTTGGAGATCTTGCGGGACCGAGGGTGTCTTTGTTGCTTGTATGGCATGGAGTTGGGCGATAACACCAGAATGACCTTTTTTGAGAAGCTTTTCCATGCGATGGGAACTAATGCTCTCAGGTGAACCGACGGTGATGCCTTGGAACTTATATTGGTGGCCCTCCTGGTCAAATTGCATGGTTAAGTCTTTAAAATCCATGAGAATGGGACCCAAAGTCCTTAGCCAGTCTGCACCCAACACAATGTCACAACCTCCCATGTCGATAGTAAACATATGGGATTTCAGGTCGTAGTCACCAATTTGGAGATGCACATTTTCACAATGCCCTCCACATTTCATGGAGCCACCATTGACAATCATGATTTGGAAGTTATTGACGGCATGGATGTAGCAATGAGTTTCTTGGGCAATGCAGCGATGAATAAAATTATGGGTGTTGCCACTATCAACCAGAATGATGACCTTCCGATGCTTGATGTAGACGATTAGCTTGAGGGTTCGGGGAGTGGAGAAGCCAGTGAGAGCATTGAGGGAAATGACCGGTTCTACTTCGGGAGGGTCTGAGGGAAGGTTTATGTCAGTGGATTCAGGTGACTCAGACACAAGGGTTGTTTCTACATCCTCTTTCGAAATATGCTCAGAGATGGCCATAAAAAGATTTTGTTCTTTACACTTGTGGCCCGGGAAATATTTGTCATCATAGTTATAACAAAGGCCTTTGAGTTGGTGTTCAACCATTTCATCCCTAGTCAATTTTTGGATCTTTAGTGGGGCAGAGGGAGTAGTGGGATTTACTGGTTTAGGGCGAGGGATAAAGGAGGGTTTTCAGTTTTGAGAAGATGCAACCTGTTGTGCTTCTTTAGCTCTTTTAGTAGCCTCCACCCAACTCTGAGGTCGAGCCATGAAGACATGGGCCTGAATCTCATCCTTGAGGCCGCTGATAAAACACTCTCGAAAAAAGGCATCAGACATGCCCTCTGTTCTAAAAGCCAGGTGCTCAAAGGTAGCTATAAAGTTTTCCACTATTCCTAATTGCTTCAACTTTGTCAAACGGCCCAAATGGGTCAATGTCAAAGCATTCATAAAGTTCTGCCACAAAGTGTGTCCAAGCAATATACCCTTGACGAGAAGTTTTTCTCCATTGCCACCAT
>ML779512.1:256869-286031 GCA_009831015.1 Picea engelmannii | reverse complement strand
GGGGAGGGGGGGTTAACATCCTCCTAAGTCCCACCATCAACTTCATCTCCATATATATCCTCAGAAATGGTCATAAATAATTTATGTTCCTTACATTTATGCCCTAGAGAATATTTTTCATCACAGTGGTAGTAGAGATCCTTGAGTTGGCATTCCTCCATTTCGGCCCTTGTGAACTTGTGGACCTTGAGTAGTGGAGTTGGTTGTTGAGGAGCTATTATCCCCACTTTTAGGATAACTAGGAGATCATGTCTCGAGGCCCACGGGTCCTAGACATGGAGTACCGAGAGCCAGATCGACTTAGGCATGGCCCTGGAGGGCCCATCTTTTCTCCCTTACATTGCCTCTACTTTGCCAGTAGCAACAGCATCCATCACCATCAACTTGGTCTTGTGTCGGATATGGTTCTTGCTCCATAAGGTAATGAGACTGGGTATCATGGTATGTGTCACTCTGATTTTCAAAACCTTTGAATATGTGCATTTGATTCCTTTTATTTCTAACAAATGCTTGGATCTTATACTTGTCCACTTGACCATGTCTAGGGGGGAATGAAAGGATGCCCTAGTAAGCCTGTGCCCGTAGGTTTTAGTTTGCCACTGGGGGGATTTCTGAAGAGTCATCGCCCGCTCCCACCATATTACCACTTTTACATCTTGCTTCCCGCTCATCTATCCCATTACACTTGTCTGGGGATTTGGGTTGATCATCATTTGAGGGTTGCACCTTGCCTCGTGGGAAGAAGGGGCTAAAGGCCCAGAAGGTAAAAGAAAGCTGGCAAAAGATAAAGCCTAAAAATAAAACCTCGAGATGCTTCGCCCAGGGATCCCCGAGAAAGCAATAAAAGGCTTCTCAGCAAAAAATAAGAGGGACCCAATAAAAATAGTAAAACAAGACCTAGTCAGATGAGGAAGAAGAACCCTTTCACGACGTCTTTCCGCACAAGAATAGAAAAATTCAAGCCTCCTTCCCGGAGACTTACGAAGATGAATTCCTTGAAGAGTCTCCTCTTTTTATCCACCAGGTCGAAGATGTTGGGTCAAAAGATGGTGAGATCACACCTTTCTACGTCACCCTCCTAGTCGATGACTCCCTCCTCCACAATTGTATTTTTCACCCAAGTGCTAAAACCAACATTATGACTAAGGAGGTCATGCATCGATTGGGCTTGAAACTTTCTCAACCAAATGCCCAAGAGGGTTTTGCAAAGGGAATTATTAAGAACCTAAGCGTCGCCTTTGACTCTTGCCCTAGCGCCCCTTTTGATATAGACGTGATTGTGGTGGATGATGTGAGCAATTGGGGCATCATTCTACACAGAGGCCTTATAACACATCTAGGTGGAAGTTTTCAAGATCAAGATTCCAAAGTAGTCATCCCTCACACGGAAGGAGGATTCTTCACCCTCTACAAAGAACCCCTTAGAGGATCCATTGTTGAAAGCTTTAATGAACCCAGTGACCAACTCCTATGTATTAATGACGACATCGATAATTGGTTTGTCCAAGGAGGAAATTTTGTGGGTGACACTATCAAAGCACCCAGGAAATTTGGACTCTAGAATTCGATGGTTCTCACTCTAGGTCTGGGTCAGGGTTTGGAATTGTTAAGACAAGCCCTTCAAATGAGGCTTTCTACTACTCCTATAGGCTTGAGTATCACTGCACAAACAACGTTGCTGAATATGAAGCATTGATTTTGGGTCTCAACCTGGCAATTGATAGGGGTATCGAGTACCTAAGGATAAAAGGGGACTCAGATCTCATAGTATCACAAGTGTTGGAAAATTTCGTTGCAAAAAATGAGAAGTTGAAGAAGTATCATAACCTCGCACAATCCTTCTCAAAATCCTTCAAGGTAGTGTCAATCGAAGCTATTCCCCGTGAAAAGAACCATGTGGCCGATGCGTGGGCTGTTTCCGCCTCTACCTTGCAACCTTGTGAGGGTCCTCTCCAGGACCTATGCAAAATGGAAGTTCTCTTTAGACCTTCTATCCCTGATAACTTGGAGCATTGGCAAGTTTTCGAAGACGATGACCAAATTATTAGGTTCATGGAAAATAACAAAGAATTCACCAATTCTCAAATAAATTTTCTCCCTGATTCCATGGATCTAGAAGTTGTGAACCTTCAAAATAATACCTTGCCTAAAGGGTGCATTCCTTTAGAAAATCTCTTTGACAAACATGATGTCTTCAAGAAAAGAAAGCCTAACAAACAAGTAGATGAAGCCCTAGAATTCAATATTGGCACAGAGATAGACCCAAGGATGGTTAAAATAGGGAAAGGAACCACTGAGAAGGAAAGGTTGGAAATTTTGGCCCTCATTAGAGAATTCAAAGACACTTTTGCCTGGAATTACGATGAACTAAAAGCCTATAGGGGAGATGTCATCGAACACGCTATACCCTTGGTAGAAGGAGCCAAACCTTTCTGACAAACGCTGAGACATATAAACCCAAAGTTAGCAAGTCAAATACAGAAGGAACTCCAAAAGATGGTTGATGCCGGCATCATAGCTCCCATCAGATATTCCTCTTGGATGTCAAATTTGGTTGTTGTCCGAAAAAAGACTGGTGAAATACGCTTATGTGTTGACTTCCGCAACCTTAACCGATTATCTTTGAAAGACAACTACCCCCTCCCAAACATGGAACATCTGCTGCAAAGGGTTACCGGGGCAGGAATGATGTCTGTGTTAGACGGATTCTCAGGGTATAACCAAGTCTTGCTAAAAAGAGAAGAGCAACTTAAAACAACATTTACTATGCCATGGGGAACTTTTATGTTCTTACAATCCTTTCTTGGAAAGATCAACTTCATTCGAAGATTTGTCCCAAACTTTTCCGAAAGGATAAAACCCTTGAGTACTTTGCTGAAAAAGGACGTTCCCTTCAGGTGGGATGATAAAGCCGCCAAATCTTTTGAAGATATAAAGGATGCTATCTCCCAAGCCCCAATCTTGATTAGCCCCGATTATTCACGAGACTTCAAAATATTCTCATTTGCTTCCCAGGATACCATAGCAGGTGTTTTGATGCAAAAGGACTCCAATGATTATGAGCACCCCGTAGCTTTCATGAGTAAGGTCCTTAGAGATTCAGAATTGAATTATTCCATCATTGAGAAGCAAGCATATGCTTTGGTGAAGTCCCTCAAGCACTTTAGAAACTATATTGGCTACAATAAAATCAAGGCTTATGTCCCCTACCCGACAGTAAAGGACGTTCTATCACAACAAGATTGTATGGGTACTAGGGGAAAGTGGGTTTCCAAGATTCAAGAATATGACTTAGAGATAAAACCCACCAAGATAATAAAGGGACAAGGTCTAGCCCAGATGCTAATTGAAAGCAACAAAGAAGCCATACAAATGGGACAGAGTGAACAAATAAATGTAGTGGTCAGTGAATTGGAGCATGATGAGTGGTATTCTGATATCATCTACCACCTCAAGAATCTATCATGCCCCGATCACTTGGTGGACTATAAAAGAAGGGCTTTGAGACTTAAGGCTATGAAGTACTGCTTGATCGAAGATGGCCTCGGTTGGAAAAATCCTGATGGGGTTCTCCTTAGGTGTGTCAACCAGGAAGAAGCAGGAAAATTATTGAAGGAATTACATTTCGGATTTTGTGGTGGACATTTTGCAGCTCGTACCACTGCCCACAAAATCCCGAGGGCTGGATATTATTGGCCAACACTTTTTTTCGATACTCACCGATATGTCCGATCTTGCCAGCCCTGCCAGTATTTCACTGGTAAGCCAAAACTCCCAGCACAACCTTTGAAACCCGTAATAGTGGAAGCACCTTTTTAGCAATGGGGTTTAGATTTCATTGGGGAGTTTAAAGATAATTCAAGCAATGGCTACCGGTGGATCCTAACAACTACAGATTACTTTACTAGATGGGTGGAATCCATCCCCACGAAGAAAGCCACCGAGGAGGTAGTCATGAACTTTTTGGAAGAACGAATCATAACTAGGTTCGGTGTCCCTTCCAAAATTACTACAGACAATGCCAAAGCTTTTAGTTCACATGCGCTAATCGAATTTTGTTTTAAGTATGGAATTGTCCTATCCCATTCCTCCAACTACTATTCGCAAGGGAACGGATTAGCTGAGTCTAGTAACAAGAACCTTATGAACATTATCAAAAAGGTTGTGGGGGAAAATAAGAAGTCTTGGGATAGCAAGATCAAATATGCCTTGTGGGCAGATCGGATAACAACAAAGACCTCAATTGGAAAGACTCCTTTTGAGCTAGTATATGGACTAGAGGAAAAACTTCCCATAAACCTCCAAATTCCCATCCTCCGCTTTGCTCAACAATATGCTACAGATGATGAAGCAATCCAAGGGTGAATTAACCAACTGATAGAGTTAGATGAATCTAGAAGAAAGGCCCTTGGTCAGATGGGAAGAAACCAAGAGAAGTTAAAGAAAACTTTTGATCACAAAGCAAGGGAAAGAAACTTCGTCGAAGGAGATCTCGTACTACCGTGGGATAAGAGAAAGGAGAAACTTGGTATGCACAAGAAGTTGGATAGTTTATGGACAGGTCCTTATAAAATCATGAGTCATGCAGGTACGAACTCTTTCAACCTGGGCACTATGGAAGGAGAAGTTCTGAAGCTGCCAGTAAATGCTTGACACATCAAGCGTTATTATCCACCAGCAACATGACAGGTAAGTACAGGTAAGTAGGTAGGCATTTGCATTTCTTGTATTATACCATCTGCATTGCATGTTAGAGTAGTTTGCTTCTACATTCACACTATTGATTGCTTTATTTCAGTCTTATATACATATATGGTGGGTGGGTATCACCACCCCAATCTGTTATTGATGGTTGCTATTGAGATCAAGCAGGTTACAGGTTATGCCAGAGATACTGAGGTTCTCATGCGCTCTACGGTGAGCACATGTCCCCGAGTTGGAGCCAGATGTTATCCCCACTTTTAGGATAACTAGGAGATCATGTCTCGAGGCCCACAGGTCCTAGACATGGAGTAGCGAGAGCCAGATCGACTTAGGCATGGCCCTGGAGGGCCCATATTTTCTCCCTTACATCGCCTCTACTTTGCCAGTAGCAGCCGCATCCATCACCATCGGCTTGGTCT
Source organism: Picea engelmannii (assembly GCA_009831015.1). Lineage (NCBI taxonomy): Eukaryota > Viridiplantae > Streptophyta > Pinopsida > Pinales > Pinaceae > Picea > Picea engelmannii. Next base: position 280,908 of record ML779512.1, on the reverse strand, counting down.
TGTGTCGGATATGGTTCTTGCTCCATGAGGTAATGAGATCGGGTATCATGGTATGTGTCACTCTGATTTTCAAAACCTTTGAATATGTGCATTTGATTCCTTTTGTTTCTAACAAATGCTTGGATCTTATACTTGTCCACTTGACCATGTCTAGGGGGAATGACAGGATGCCCTAGTAAGCCTGTGCCCATAGGTTTTGGTTTGCCACTGGGGGGATTTTTGAAGAGTCATCTCCCGCTCCCACCATATTACCACTTTTACATCTTGCTTCCCGCTCATCTATCCCATTACACTTGTTCGGGCATTTGGGTTGATCATCATTTGAGGGTTGCACCTTGCCTCGTGGGAAGAAGGGGCTAAAGGCCCAGAAGGTAAAAGCAAGTTGGCAAAAGATAAAGCCTAAAAATAAAACCTTGAGATGCTTTGCTCAGGGATCCCCGAGAAAGCAATAAAAGGCTTCTCAGCAAGAAATAAGAGGGACCCAATAAAAATAGTAAAACAAGACCTAGTCAGAGGATGGGGGGTCTCATCACGAACCAGCCCATTAGGTCCATGGGTACCTAGCAGTATGACACTACTAGCAGCTGGTTACCACGCTAGGGTAGTGGCTCTTGGTTTCATGGCCAAGAGAAAGGGGGTCTCATCACGAGCCAACCTTCTCATTTCTGTGAAAGTACTTGTGGGTGACGCTGTCACCATTGGTCACCATGCCAGGGTAGTGTCCCCTGACTAGCCTCTTGAAGAAAAAGCAATACAAGATAATAAGAGTAAAAGCATGAGTGGGCTTGGAAAAATTGCATCCAAGACAGGTGCAACTCGCCTTCTACAAAGGCACCTACAGGTAAAGCTTTACATCCCCCTGCTCTCACTGCACCCATTGTCAGGACGCCCCTTATCCACCTCACCCACTTGCATGACCTGGATTTAGTCCTTTCCGGGAACTTTCCTTTTCCAGTGGACACTAGCCCAATAGGATGCCCTGTCACTTTTCCCAAACTTGTATTGCGGACTTGAATAATGTCTTTGAGTATTTAATTGGGGCAATAGGGGTTTTATGCACATGTTTAATAATATTGACGATGAGATGTGATTGACATTGCTATAATCCCTGTGACTTATGAGCCCATGGAGGGCGTAGCTATTGATGTGCAGGTTCATGCCCGCTGGACAGGTACCACGTTGGACAGGTACACCTGGGGAGATGATCAGTTCGGACCTCCATGGGGCTGAAGAGCCCACCAGATGGATGCTGAAACCCCATCAGGGGGCAGAGATAGGACAAATATGGATCAGAGGCTTTGCACTGGAGAAGAGGAAGACGTTCCACCAGAGGCACCTTGGCAGAGCTTGACCTAGGGGGATTGTCCCATTTTTAGTGGAACGTTGGCTTTGGATGGCCTAGGACGTCACCTGGAGGCTCATGACATCATCATGAGCATGTTGGCAGATGGATAGGGCAGTTGGCACGTGTGGCAACTTGAAGGAGCCCAAGGAGGGCTAACGTCTTGCTTCAGGAGGCTGCATTTGCCCTAAAAGGGGCTAACGTCACCCTAGAAAAGGATGACGTCTTGCTTTATTGCTTGATTAGGGTTTTAATTTAGCATTTAATGTAAAACAATATTATTTTGGTATTTTGTGCTTGTCGACCTTTTTATGACCTAAAAAGTAAATAACGTCATTGATACACTATATATTGAGGGTTTTTTCACCTTCATTTTTCATCATCTTTCACTCACTCATTAGTGAGGTCTGAAATTTGCGCCCTCTCTTGGGTTATTGGCTGAAATTGTGAGGCGCACTTGTTGAAGGAAGACATTTTTGGATTTATATTGGCATTTTGGCATTTCTCTTGGTGGAAGGTGTTACAACTAGGGTTTGCTACATGATTTCTTGGTTGAATGTAAGTGAATTTCTGCAAAACTTCTTGATTGAATGGTTGTAGTATTATTTTCTTGCATTTATGGTTATAATTTGCTGAATAAACCCTAGGTTACAAGCACACATCATTGGTCCTTGTTTCATGTCCCCATCAAGATTTCTAGCCATTTCATTTGCTTGAAGGAGTTAGAGCCTTGCATTAGCAACACTCCATTCTTCCTTAAAGCCTTTGTAGAAGAGAGGTTGAGCCTTGCTTTAGCAACACTTGATTTTTCTTCTCCTTTTGCTAGCCGTTTTTCTTGAAGCTAAGAAGGAGAAAACGCATCAAGGCCTGGTTCCCCCACACTTTGATGAGTTGTTTTCCCTAGGGTTTGCTAGTGAAGCCTTGCCATAGCAACACGTTGCTAGCAAAACCTCTTGTCTTGGTTTTATCTTGCCTTCTATGATAGCCGTTTTTTCCATTAAGCTAAGGAAGGAGGAGAGAGCACCAAGGCCTAGTTCCCCTACACCAAGGTGAGCCTCTCTCCCCTAGGGTTTCATCTTAAGGCCTTGCTTTAGCAACACCTCTAAGTTTAACCCTCTTGTCCTTAGGCTTTGTCATTATCATTTGATCCTTCAATCCTTGCGTCCTCATTTTGACTCAATATACCCTAGAAACGCACTGATCTAATACCATATGTGTTGAGCAACTTGATCCTACAAACTTCAACTACCTTGAATAAACCCTAACTCTTCTAACCCTAGCCTAAGACTAACCCTACTAACTAATTGCTGTCGTCATCTTTTCTTGCTATTAACATTATTGTGCAACTATCGTTTTTATAAGCAATTGAATGGTTATATAAGCAATTATTTGAATGAAGTGTTGAATAGTTACATTGAATGCCACATTGCTTTAGCATTTATTGGAGAAGTGATATTGTACATTGTTGCTATTATATAAACATTGAATTTGTCAATATTTATTGCTCAATTGCTAGTATATCAGATAGTCATTGATTATATGAAGTACTAACCTTCAAACTTGCATATCTGGTTTCTTGTTGCTTTGTCTCGGGCGGGTATTTTCATTGGTTTTTTACTTCTCATTATTGGTTGTTTAGTCGGACTTTCTGATCAGGTGGTAACTTGTGAGGGGGATCATTATCTTTATTCTTAAATCCTTTGCCTTCTCAAAGCCCCAAGTTACCGGGGATGTCTCCCCTGGGTCTTACCTCCCTAAACAGAAAAAACCTTCCCATTAAGGTGACATTGGGTGGGATTGGTTTCAGTTAAGCCAAGTTTGTCCTCTTTTCATCAACCTTTTACCATAAATACAAACTGTGCGATAACAAGAGCCATTGCATTTGGGTGTGGAACAAAGTTAGGGCGTTTGGATTGGGCATATGATACAACTTGTGCATGACGAATGAGCTGAGTGGCCTCCAAACAAGTAGCCGGGTGGTTCATCTACACTTGGGCTTTGATTTCCTCCTTAAGACCATGGATAAAGCATTGCTAAGGAAAGTCATAATTTAAATTTTCTATTCTAACAACCAAACACTCAAAAGCATCAATATATTCTTCCATCGTGCTTGTTTAACACAATTTGGTAAGCAACTCAAGAAAATTAGTATCTTGGTTAAAGCGGGCATGTTGCTGTCCTTATACACACTTGCAAACGTGAGCTAAGTCCAACTCACTTAGTGTGTCCTTGGAGGCACAATGCCTAGGTTCAAAGCCCACTGTCACCTCGACTTGAACCTCTTCCGTCTAGGCTTACTCCTAGGGAAGCCAAGGGGGGTAGACCCTAGTTACTGTGTGAAGTTAAGAAGTTAATTTCTAGGAGTTGGTTTCAATTAGTTAATGTTTGGGGGAATCTAGCCTATATGAGAGGCAAACAATGCAAAGTGCAACTATTCAGATGCAAAGGCAAGCCCTTTTCCTAAGACAACTAAAGACTAGTGCCTAAGGTTGGGCAAGGGGTCAACTAAAGTTAAAGGAGATTAGATTTTACAAAGAGTTACAACAAGGTGACAAAGAATGAAATTAGAGTTAGATACAAATAAAAGAAATTAGAGTTAGATACAAATCTAATAATGCTAAAGATACAACAATCATACAATTATACAACTATGAACAAGAAAAGAAACAAGCACTGACTTGATTACTTGATTGTGCAGGAAATTAAGATTGCTTCAAAGGAAAACATCACACCAACACATCAAGCCTGCATACCCAATGTCACACACCCACTACGGCAACTAAGATTTTCTTCTTTTTTTTTTCTTTTCTTCGAGGGACAGAATCCTCGAATTTCTATGGGGCCTAGCACAGACCATCCCTTCCCTTATCCTCCTCCATGTGATCGTTGGCTATGATCACAGGCCTTACCAAAAAGGCGCTTCTGGCTTTCGCGATTCGGGGAATCGCGATGCAAGTGTTCTCCTCTTCTTTGTCTTTTGAAATGCTGAAACCCGAAAGGGTCTAACAGATCCTTAGCTCCTCCCTTGGGTCGCTTTTCATATGACCGGTCCTATGACCTGGTGCTATTCCTTTAAATGCTTTCGGGGTTTTGCGATTCGGGGAATCGCGATGCAAGCGTTCCTCCTTTCCCTTTCGAATCCACGGGACTCGAAAGCCCGGTATCGTCCGGATCTACGGTACAGATCATCGACTTGATCAACGACCCGGATTAAATCTCGGCATTCTACCTTTAGGGATTTTGGAGGGGTCTTCACTCCTATTTCCCCGATCTCCAGAACACCGGCGGCTTTAGATCTTCGCCACGCGTCCCTACAAATGGACGGACTAGATTCTTTCGGGACTCCTCCTCCCTACAACAAGACTCTGTCCGGTGACCTAGGGCTCATCCACAGAGCACGTCGGGGTTTCGTGAACTGGGATTTTGCGACTTGCGAAAATGAGGGGTCTTGCCCTTTGGTTTCCCGGGTGTCGAAACGCCGAAACCTATCCACGCTAAACCGATTCGAGGTTTTGTATACCGGGATTTCGTGACTGGCGAAGACGAGGGGTCTTGCCCTTGGGTTTCCCGGGTGCCGAGACGCCGAAACCTATTCATGCTAAACCGATTCGGGGTTTCGTATACCGGGATTTCGCGACTGGCGAAGACGAGGGGTCTTGCCCTTGGGTTTCCCGGGTGCCGAAACGCCGAAACCTATTCATGCTAAACCGATTCGGGGTTTCGTATACCGGGATTTCGCAACTTGCGAAAATCCATAGCAGAGGGTTTCCTTACCTTTCGAAACTCTGATCCCCGAATTCCCAATATGTGAATTTATGTATGAGATTAACGATGGTGAGCCTCCCCTGATCCGACGGTCCATAGAGCTCCGACAGATCCGACGACTGTTGCAATTTCGCGAACTGGGAGTTCGCGATACAGTGACTCCAAAGTCCCTTGTCGCTCCAAACCTTGAACTCCGAATGTGTGGATATTCAAGGGTTTAAACCCTGTGCGCCTTCGTGGGATCCAACGACTGTCGGGTATTGATGCTAGATCTGACGGTTCAGATCCGGCCTCCTTGCGCACTCTCCTCCTCTAGATCCATCGGTCTTGACAGATCTGGGGTATTTCCGAAAGGATTCCGACTGTTCGTCGACCAAACGATGGGGTAATCTCTTTCGATAGTTAGAGTCACTATCCTTTCTGAGCTTGAATCACGAAATTCAACCTCTCGGAGCTTCAAACTCCCACGACTCCGAGACCTTAGAGAGCTACTCTTTCTTGCATAAGGTTTCCAGACCCGGATTGCATGAACCTTCAGACGGTTCTTGGGCAGTTGTCCCTGACCTTAGTCGAGTCTCTGGGTAAAGGTTTGGTACGGTTCCAAGGTTTATGGGGTAGTTTCCAGGGAAGAGTACTCTCGAGGAGCCTTCTTAGAATATTACGAGAATCAAGCAAACAAGACGATTCTCGGTGGAGCGAACCCGTGCCCCAGACTTAATCATTTATACAGAAGCCAACTATGGCATGTAAGTATACACATGCATCCATTATTTCCAGTCTAAAACACCAGGCAATCATTCCACACAGAAATCATTATGGGCGTATAAACATGAGCATGTATTCATGATATACAATTCAAAATACAGGGCATACAATACTTATCAGATCCACCAGGCGTGATGCAACTGCTGAGAGGGGTGCTTGTTTTCACCCAACTGTAGGCTCAGTGACTCCAAATGGATTTACCACTAGCCACCCCCGAGCTAGACCACGATGCTTGGAGATTCAGTTTCCTACTTCCAGTTCAACGGAAGTCAAGGACGAAGGTTACTCTCCTTCTCTTGATACAGAAAAATAATCCAGGACGAAGGTTACTTTTCCTTCTCCTATGTTCAGAACTCCTTGTGTTTTCAGAGTTTCTCCAGTTCTCTTCCGCGATCCCCGATCGCGCGTGCTTTCTCTACCCTTACCACACTTCCTCTCTTGCCTTTTCTCTGCAAGATTGCGTGTGGCGCGAATTTCCCCGTCCGTGGTCAGGTTTGGGAGCTGTTATGGATGGGCGGTTCACCCCCATCCCCTCATTAACTCTTGAGGAGCCTCCCCACCTACCAATCGGACGGGAAATCCATTCCAGGGTCAGAGAGTTGTTTTGGTCTCTAAGCAAGTAAAAACCAGTACGGTACTGGCTCGGTGGAAGTTAATGCAACCATTCCAGGTCCCTTCCACCACCTCTCATTAGCCATCGTGGTCTCTTTTAGCACAACCCCCCCCTCCCAGCAGTCATGCAACACATAATCATAACATAATTTACATTCATCGACCTTTTATACAAAGGTTCGTCAAGTCAAACATTCACATCCTTGAGTTTGCCATAGTTCTAGGCCAATATAGTTATTTTTACAGACTGGAGGAAACAAGGTGTTACAATTCCCTCCCACTTAAAGGAACATCGTCCTCGATGTTCTATCTATCAATATGACGTGTATGTACAGAAGTAAACAAAATCGGATATGCTTGTTTCATGGCATCTTCCATTTCCCATGTAGCTTCATTTGGGCCAAAATGTTTCCACTGCACCTTGACCTGTGCAATGGTTCGGTTCCTGAGTGGGGTTTTCTTTCTGTTCAGTATGCATTGAGGTTCTGGCAGGAATTCTCCCTCCGGTTCCACTTGAATCACAGACCAGTCAATTATATGATTACAATCGTGTACATATTTCTTTAATAATGAAACATGGAAAACATTATGTGCTTTTATTGTGGGAGGAAGTGCTAGCCTATAGGCTATAGGTCCCACTCTATTTAGAACTTCAAAGGGTCCACAATACCGAGGTGCCAACTTGGCACAAGCTCCCATCCTCAGGGAACTCTTCCTGGGCCTAACTCTGAGATATACGTGGTCTCCCGTCTTGAATTCTCTTGGAGTTCTCTTTCGGTCGGTGTAACTTTTTTGTCTGTTCTGAGCAACCTTTAGATTTTGTTTTATCTGAATCACTTGTTGTTCCATTTCTTTCAACATGTTGGGTCCGATAGTAACTCTGTTTACTGGGTTACTCCAATTGACTGGAGTGTTGCACGGTCTACCATAGAGGACTTCGAAAGGACTCATCTTCAGGTATTCTTGGTAGCCGTTATTGTAGGCAAATTCCACCAGTGGCAGGTAATCTTCCCACTTTTTAGGTTGATGCATTACATGCATCCTCAGCATGTCTTCTAATATTTGGTTCATTCTTTTCGTCTGTCCATTGGTTTGAGGATGATACGCTGTGATAAACAATAATTTGGTCTATAGACTAGCCATCAAGGATTTCCAAAAGTTGGAAGTAAATTTCGTGTCTCTGTCGGACACGATCTTTTTAGGCATACCATGTAGTCTGAATATCTCCTTCATGAATATGTTGGCAATATCTATTGCCTTGCAAGTCGATTTGATGGGGATAAAATGGGCGAACTTGCTCAATTTATCCACCACCACCATGATGGCGTCATTCTGCTTGGTCGAGGTTGGTAATCCGGTGATGAAGTCCATGGAAATGGTTTCCCATTTCCATTCCGGGATTGGTAGAGGTTGTAATAATCCTGCTGGGTGCCGGTGTTCTGCTTTAACCTGATGGTAGTCTAGGCACTTAGCTAAATAGTTAGCTATGTCTTTCTTTAACCCATGCTAATAGAATTGTTTCCTAGTGGCCGTGATCATCTTTTGATATCCCAGGTGACCAGTATAGGGTCTTTTATCTAGTTCATCCATTATGAACCTCTTCAAGTTGTCACAATTTGGAATATACAATCTATTTCTGTAAGTTAGCAGACCTCCATCTATCATCTGGTAGCCTTCATACTTTATCCCTGTGGGTTCTTGCTCGAGGTACGAGGTCACGGTCTGGAAGAACGTGTCTATTTCTTGTGCATTCCTGACTCTTTCTTTGACATTTGTCTCGCAGGTGCTCATCGCTGCCAGGTGAATTGTTTTCATACTTCTACTAAGGGCATCGACCACCTTATTTTCCTTTCCTTTAACATGTTTAATTTCAAAATCAAACTCGCTAAGGAGGGCCATCCACCTAGCTTGTCTGGCATTGAGCTTTGGTTGGTCAAACAGATATCGCAATCCACAGTGGTCTGTCATAAGTACCAATTTCCTTCCCAGGAGGTAATGCCTCCACATTTTTAAGGTGTGCACTATGGTGGCCAACTCCAGATCATGGGTCACATAGTTGACTTCGTGCTCATTCAACTTTCGGGATTCATAGCAGACTACACTTCCTCCTTGCATAAGGACTCCTCCGAGCCCTTCCTTGCAGGCATCTGTGCACACGAGGAAGTCAGCTTCGGGATCGACGTTCTTCAACATGGGTGCGTGGGTCAGTAGATGTTTTAGGGATTGAAATCTTTCTTCACATTCTTGTGTCCACGTGAATTTAGCTCCCTTCTTCTGGAGGGCAGTGATTGGACAACCAATCTTGGAGAATCCTTTTATAAATCTCCTATAGTATCCTGCTAAGTCCATAAAGGATCTGATATCTGAAACATCCTTTGGGGTAGGCCATTCCATGATAGACTTGATCTTGTCAGGGTCCACTGCTACTCCCTCTTCAGATATGACATGGCCAAAGTAATGTATTTGCTTCTGGAAAAAGTCACACTTGCTAAATTTGGCATAGAGCTGATGTTCTCTGAGCACTTGAAGCACAATTCTAAGATGTTCCTCATGTTCCTCTCTATTCTTGGAGTAAATTAATATATCGTCAATAAAAACCAGTACAAATTTGTCTAGGAATTTGCTGAGCACATTGTTCATCAAGCACATAAAAGTGGCAGGGGCATTGGTCAATCCAAATGGTACTACCACAAACTCATAGTGACCATATCTYGTCYTGAAGGCAGTTTTGTGGATGTCTTCACCCTTGATTYGGACTTGATGGTATCTAGATCTCAAGTCAATCTTTGAGAAGATGGAAGCACCTCCCAATTGATCGAACAGGTCATCGATCCTGGGTAAGGGGTACTTGTTCTTTATGGTTACCTTATTGAGTTGTCTATAATCTATGCACAGTCAGAGGGTACCATCTTTCTTTTTCACAAACAGGACTGGTGCTCCCCATGGAGACACGCTAGGCCGGATATAGCCTTTGTCCATCATTTCTTTTAGTTGTAGTTTAAGCTCAACTAGCTCGGGTGTGCTCATCCTGTAGGGTGTCCTAGACACTGGCACCGCTCCTGGTGCAAGTTCTATCGAGAAGTCAATGTCCCTTCTCGGAGGTAGACCCGGTACCTCTTCCGGAAATACATCTCTATATTCTCTTAATGTGGGGTGGTTTTCGAGGCTTGGTTTGTCATCTTCAACTGATTCCAACACCTGTATCGCATATAGTGGACATCCCTTTCTGCAATACTTTGTCATTTGAAGGGCTGATATTCGTCTCACCGAGACAGGTTTTTGATTCCTTGAAGGCTTATCCTTCTTCCTTCTTCACTTACACATTCTAAGGTTTTATGGTAAAAGTCTAGTCTGGCTTTATATGTGGCTAGCCAATCCATACCAATCAACAGGTCATACGATCCTAGGGGTAATATGTTAAGGGTTGCTTGGGTGGGGAATTCACCCATAGTGAATTGGCAAGCTGGTATGACCTTCGCTACCTTTCTTTTGGTGTCGGTGGCTAACTGTACCAACCATGGCTTGGCGTGTTTATGTGGTTGTAATTTACACTTATAAACAACCTTAGGGGCTATATAACTCAAATTTGAACCATGGTCAATTAGAATAGACACTAGATGGTTGGTGATCATACCTTCCATCTCCACCACTGAAGCTTGGTGGTCAGCTTGTTTATTATCCAAGGTTGCATAAATTTGCGGCACGCTTCTGGCCACGTCATTGACGGTGATAACTTCTTGAACGTTGTAAATTCTCCAACTGTTCTGTTGTCGGTGCGGGCAGTCCCTCAGTAGATGTTCTTCTCCACAACCCCAACATTTCAAGGGTTCTTTCTTCGGGTTATCAATCTTTCCCGGGGTAGATCCAAAAGGTTTATTTCCGCTCTGGGAGGGGAAATTCTGCTGATATACACTTCGGGTTGGGAAGCTCATCCTTGAGTCCTTTTTATAGTTTTTAAATTTTGGGGATTTAAACCCCTTTTTCTGAAGTCTCGAACTATTCTTCTACTTCCAGCCTTCACGAGGTTCTGTCCGATGCCCAAGCTGTTCATAACAATATCTTGCCTTTCAGATAGTGTCTTCTAGGGTCTTTGGCTCGTCAAACTCAATCCTGTTCTGATAGTCCTTAGGTAGTCCACTGATGAATCGTTGCACCTTTGCCTTTTCTGCTTTTATATAGGGTACGTACCTCAACAACTCGAGGAATCCGCTGACATATTCCTCTATGGTGCGTTGTCCCAGCTTGAGTTCATAGAATTCTTTAGTCTTTTTGTCGAAATACTTTTCCGACAAATACTTCTTCCTGAAGTATTTCTCAAACCATTCCCAAGATAGGTCCTCTTCGTGAATCCCTTTTACATTCTTAAGGTCTTCCCACCAGATGGAAGCCTTTCCATTCAAGTTGAAAGTGGCTACTCGGGCCTTCAAGTTTTCTGAGAAGTCATGGACTCTGAAATACTTCTTTAGTCCAAGCAGCTAGGCCTCCGCTTCCTCTCCCTTCTTTATTTCACCGTCGAAAGAGGGGGGTTTGGCCTTCTTGAATTCTTTAAGATTATGATTTTTGGAATGATTTCGCTTCTTTTGTTTTCTTCGAGAATACGAACTCGTTCTGCTACTAGAAGATCTCTCCGAGTCGCCAGTTTCCTCTCCAGAGGAATCGTCTGACGCTTGTCCCTTATCTCTGGGGTGGACCTTTCTCGAGGTGCTCCTCCCAGTGTGGCCACTTATAAGACCACGTTTCCATATCCCAGGTGGGTTTCGACTTCTCTTTGTTTGTCGTTGGTCCGCGTGACTGGTGTCAAGTCCATGCTGCAATTGTCTTTGTATGTCGGATAAACTCTGCAACAAGACTGCATTAATTTCCGTTTGCTTCTCTTGCTCTTTTATCAACCTCTTGTTGTCGGCCTTGCAGCTCTGTAGTTCGACCATGAGGCTTCTCACAATCTCAGCTAGATCTGGAGGGGCCTCTACCGCTCTCCTTTCGTCAGACTCTGTCTCTATTGTGGGAGCCATCCCCCACTTCGTGGTGCGTCACCATTCTATTCGTCTGCAGTTTCCCGTGGCTGATCGTTCGCTTGTTGTGCAAAAAAAACACTTGTTGTTAGTCAACATTATATTCATTCACAATCAACGCATAATTCATATTTTTTCAAATGCATACACACAATAGGAATTTTCATTCTTAACTTCGGCTCTTGATAAAGGGTGTTAAGGTAGAGGGTTACTCCTTTTAATAGTACTTCAAATGGAGTTTCTGCGCGACTCGTTCATGAGCCCAAGCAGGCCAAGTGTTGTAACCATGCTCTGATACCAATTTGTCACACACCCACTACGACAACTAAGAATTTTTTTTTTTTCTTTTTTCTTTTTTTTGAGGGACAAAATCCTTGAATTTCTATGGGGCCTGTTATCGCTCAGTTTGTAGTTTAGGTCAAGTAGCTGCAAGGTAAGGGTCAAATTGGCGTAACAGGAGCTTCCCCACCCACTGTCACCTCGATGGGGGGCTCTTTCTATTTAGGGTGGCTAAGCCCAAGGGAGACGTCCCTGGCAATCTGGGGTTTTGAAAGGTAAAGGCTTAAAGGATTAAGGCAAGTTTTCCCTTTCACAGATTACCGCCAAGTAGATAGTCAGAATGAAGAAATACCACAGAAGAGGCACCTGTTTGCGAGACGAGGCAACAATAAAACTAATATATGCAGTAGTGGTTAGAACTTCATAAACCAATGACTATCTATATCTCAATGTATATGAACATATATAATAGTAAATATTGACGAAGTCAATGTTTGCAATAATGGCAATGTAAAGTCACTTGTCAACAAATACCAAAATGATATAGCAGCCAATGAAATAATCAATTTTTGAATTAACTCAATGCATTAAATATCATTTAATGTTCACACACCACAAGTTGCTGCGTCACTATACTAGAGGTGACGTCAGCGTTCTCCTAGGGTTAGTTTAATAGACAAAGAGGTCAACGTTTTGCAAATAAGCCAATGAAATTAATCAATACATCAATGTCTATCATCAGATGATTAAGCCACAACGTTTTCTATCAACTAAGAGCTCAAACAAGGCATGACTTCATCATCATTTTCAGGGTTAGTAGATGTTAGGGTTAGTTAGGGTTTCAAATTTGAGAGTTTTTAAAAGGTTTATTTTGGCACAACAAGCTCAACGTTGGAGAGATAGACTAGTGCCTTAGGGTATTATGGAGTCAAAAGCAAGGGCAAAATCTCGGGAGGATCAAATCTAAAGACTAGAGAGTTAGGTTCTATGGTGCTGCAATGGCAGGGCCCTAGAATCAAAACCCTAAGGGGAGGAGGCTCATTCCGGTGTTGCTTAAGAAAGGCCTCATGCTCCTCCCTCTTTCTTTAAATATTTCTTGGCAAAACGGCTAGCTTTAAACTACAAATATAAGGGTGAAAAGTGTTGCAAGAGCAAGGCCCTTCAAACCCTAAAAGTTAAAACCCTAGGTGTAGAGTCAACTAGGCCTAGGACGTTTTCTTTCTTCAACTTATGTTCAAAAGCTAACTCAGAAAAGGGATGACTAGTGTAGCAACGACTAGGCTATGTCTTCCTTAATCAATGGCTAAAATAAGTTTCTCAATCATGGGGACATATAGCAAGGACCTACTTGTGTGCTTGCTACCTAGGGTTTCAAGATTAAGCAATATAATAGCAATGAAATAATAATTGCAAGAGATTTAACCTACAACCATTCATTCAAGAAGTTTTGCATGAAAAATACACTTACAAATCATGAAGAGTGCTTATGAAACCCTAGTTGTAAACCTTCGAATGAGAGAAACACCATAACATGCCAAGAACAATCCTCCACAAGAGTTGCGCCTCACTTCCAAGAGAAAAAATCCCAAGACAAAAGACTAAAAATGATCTCTCACAAGAGAGTGAGTTATGTTATGTGAAAATGAGAGGCAACGTCCTCTACTTATATCATTCAAATGACCTTTAATTTTAAAATTAGGTCATTAAAACAGCGGACAAGGCTGACTTTCAATTTTACACTATTTTTACATTAAATGCTAAGAAATGTCATAATATGAGCTAAAAAGGAGACGTCAGGCCCCTCTGAGGGAGACGTTGGTCCTTTTTGGGCAAGCTCAGCATCTAGGAAGCAGAACGTTGGCCCTTCTAGGGCTCCTCCAAGCTGCCACACGTGCCAAATGACCCCAACACACCGCCACATGCTCTAGAAAACGTCCAGTTGCCTCAGGTGACGTCCTGTCCATCAAAAGAAATCGTCCCATCTGCAGTGGGTGATCCCCCCTAGGTCGGGCTTTGCCAAAGTGTCCTGGGTGGAACGTCCTTCTTCCTTCTCGTGCAATGGCTCATCGCAGCGTTGTCCTGTCTCTACCATCTCAACAACCATCTGATGGGCTCTTCAGCCCCATGGAGGTCCGAGCTAATCATATCCCCATGTGTACCGGTCCATTGGTACCTGTCCGTCGGGTATGGTCCTGCACATCAAAAACTATGCCCTCCATGGGCTCATCAGTCATCGGAATCATAGCAATGTCAATCATGTCTCATCATTAAATTTATCAAATAAATGCATGAAATCCCTAACATATCATCTAAGAGCTCAAAGACATTACACATATCTACTATACAAAGCTCAAGAAACCAACAGAATAACCTATTGGGCTAATACCCACAAGAAAAGGAAAGTTTCCTCAGAGGATCATTCAAGCCATGTTTATGAGGTGATATGGTTTAGGGATGTCTAGTTATAGTAAGACCAAGGGTAGGTATTGTCCGTGGGTGCCTTTGTAGGAGGCGAGCTGTACCCGTCATGGATGCACTTTTTCCAAGCCCCTTTTATTGCCCTAATCTTTCATTTATTGCTTTTCTTTCTTTTTTACTTCAAGGCCTGACCAGAGGACACTGCCTTGGGGTGGTGACCAGAGCTGACAGCGTTACCCATTGGTATTTTCGTAGAAATGATAAGGCTGGCTCGTGATGAGACCCCCTTTCCTTTGGCCATGCAACCAAAGGTCACTGCCCTAGCTTGGTGACCAGATGATGGCAATGTCATACTGCTAGATACCTATGAACATAATGGGTCGGCTCGTGATGAGACCTCCCATCCTCTTGGTTAGGTCTTGTTTTATTATTTTTTCTTAGGGTCCCTTTTGTTTCTTATCGAGAGGCCTTTTATTGCCTTCTCGAGGATCCCTGGGCGAAGCATCTCTAGGTTTCATTTCCTATGGATTTTATCTTTTACCAGCTGCTTTTACCCGCTGGGCCTTTAGCCCCTTCTTCCCACAAGACAAAGTGTAACCCTCAAAAGGTCATCCTAATGACCGGACTAGGGGAATGGGATGGATGAATGGGAGATAAGATGTAAAATGATAGCATGGTGGGAGCGGACGATGGCTCTGCAAATCCCCCTTGGTGGCTAACCAAAACCCATGAATACAAGCTTGCTAAGTCACCCAGTCAATCACCCCAACAATGGTCAAGTGGATTAGTGTAATATCCAAGCAGTTGTCAGAAATGAAAGGAACCTAATGCATATATAAGAGGGTTATAATGATCAAACATGACACATACCATGATACCTTGGACCAATTACCTCATGGAGCAAGAGTCTTCTCCGATGCAAGTCCAAGCCGATGGTGATGGATGCTGCTGCTGCTGACAGGACAAGTTTGGCGAAGAAAAAGAAGGATGGCCCCCCCAGGGCCATGCTTAGGTCAATCCTGCTCTCGGTACTCCATGTCTAGGACCTGTGGGCCTCGAGATATGATCTCCTAGTTATCCCTAGATATCGGGGATAACAGGGCCTAGCGCAGACCATCCCTTCCCTTATCCTCCTCCATGTGATCGTTGGTTATGATCACAGGCCTTGCCAAAAAGGCGCTTCCGGCTTTTGCGATTCGGGGAATCGCGATGCAAGCGTTCCCTTGTTCTTTGTTTTTCGAAATGCCGAAACCTGAAAGGGTCTAACAGATCCTTAGCTCCTCCCTTGGGTCGTTTTTCATACGATCGGTCCTATGACTTGGTGCTATTCCTCTAAATGCTTTCGGGGTTTTGCGATTTGGGGAATCGCGATGCAAGCGTTCCTCCTTTCCCTTTCGAATCCCCAGAACTCGAAAGCCCGGTATCGTCCGGATCTACGGTCCAGATCATCGACTTGATCAACGACTCGGATTAAATCCCGGCATTCTACCTTTCGGGATTTTGGCGGGGTCTTCACTCCTATTTCCCCGATCTCCAGAACCCCGACAACTTTAGATCTTCGCCACGTGTCCCTACAAATGGACGGACCAGATTCTTTCGGGACTCCTCCTCCCTGCCACAAGACTCTGTCCGGTGACCTAGGGCTCATCCGCAGAGCGCGTCGGGGTTTCGCGTATCGGGATTTCGCGACTTGCGAAAACGAGGGGTCTTGCTCTTTGGTTTCCCGGGTGTCGAAACGCCGAAACCTATCCACGCTAAACCGATTCGGGGTTTCGTATACCGGGATTTCGTGACTGGCGAAGACGAGGGGTCTTGCCCTTGGGTTTCTCGTGTGCCAAAATGCCTGTTATCCTCGATTTCTAGGGATAACTAGGAGATCATGTCTCGAGGCCCACAGGTCCTAGACATGGAGTACCGAGAGCAGGATTGACCTGAGCATGGCCCTAGAGGGCCCATGTTTCTTCTTCTTCATCATACCTGTCCTGTCAGCAGCAGCAACATCCATCACCTTCGGGTTGGACTTGTATCGGAGAAGACTCTTGCTCCATGATGTAATTGGTCGAGGATATCATGGTATGTGTCATGTTTGATCATTATAACCTTCGAATATATGCATCAGATTCCTTTCATTTCTTACGACTGCTTGGATCTTACACTAACCCACTTGACCATGGTTGGGGAACTAACGGGGTGCCCTAGCAAGCTTGTATCCATAGGTTTTGGTTAGCCGCCAGGGGGGATCTTGAAGAGCCATCGTCCGCTCCCACCATATTATCATTTTACATCTTATCTCCCATCCATCTATCCGATTCCCCTAGTCCGGACATTAGGATGACCTATTTGTGGGGTTACACTTTATCCTGTGGGGAGAAGGGGCTAAAGGCCCAGGGGGTAAAAGTAGCTGGTAAGAGATAAAAGCCATAAAAAATAAAACCTAGAGATGCCTCGCCCAGGGATCCTCGAGAAGGCAATAAAAAGCCTCTCAATAAGAAACAAGAGGGACGCGAGAAAAATGACAAAACAAGACCTAGCCAAGAGGATGGGGGGTCTCATCACGAGCGAGCCCATTATGTTCATAGGTACCTAGCAGTATGACATTGCCATTTTCTGGTTACCACGCCAGGGCAGTGACCTTTGGTTGCATGGCCAAGGGAAAGGGGGTCTCATCACGAGCCAGCCTTATCATTTCTGTGAAAGTACTCGTGGGTAACACTGTCAGCTCTGGTCACCACGCCAAGGCAGTGTCCTCTAGTTAGACCTTGAAATAAAAAGAAAGAAAAAACAAAAAATAAAAGAAAGAATAAAGGCAATAAAGGGCTTGGAAAGAATTGCATCCATGACAGGTACAACTCGCCTCCTACAAAGGCACCCACGGATACTATCACCCCTGTCTTTCACTATGTCTGGACATCCTTCTGACCACACCACCTCGTGTTACATGGCTGGGATGATATCCTTTGGGAACTTTCTTCTTCTTATGGAGGCTGGCCCAATAGGGCACTTTGTCTTTTCTTCAGCTGTGTATAGTAGGTCATTGTAATGTCTTTGAGATATTAGATGAGATGCTAGGGGTTTTATGCATGCATTTGATAAAATTAATGATGAAATATGATTGACATTGCTATGATCCCGAGGACTAATGAGCCCATGGAGGGCGAAGTTTTTGATGTGCAGGACCATACCCGAGGACAGGTACGAGGTGGACCGGTACACATGGGGAGATGATTAGTTCGGACCTCCATGGGGCTGAAGAGCCCATCAGATGGTTGCTGGGACCTCATCAGGGGCAGAGACAGGGCAGTGATTGGTCGAGTTTTTGCACAAGAGAAGAAGAAAGACATTTTCATTCAGGACGCCTTGGCTGAGCCCGGCCCTAGGGGGTTGACCCACTGTAGGTGGAACGTGTTCTTCTGATGACCCAGGACGTCTTCTAGAGGCCCATGACGTCACCACCAGTGTTTGGCGCCTTGACAGAGCAGTTTGGCACGTGTGGGAGAGCTTGGAGGCCCAATGAGGGCCAACGTTTGTCTTCTAGTGCTGTGATTTGCCCTAAAAAGGGCCAACGTTTCCCTCAAATGGGCTAGACGTCTTGCTCATTGCTCACTTAGGGTTGTCTTTTAGGCAGTTTATTGTAAAACAATATGATTTTTAGTTATCAGCCTTGTCGACTGTTTTAATGACCTAATTTTTAATTAAGGGTCATTGGATGATATAAATTGAGGATGTTTTCCCTCATTTTAACATAACACAACTCACTCTCATGTGAGATCGGAGTTTTAGCACCCTATTGGGGTTGTTTGGCTGAAATAGTGAGGCACAACTTTTGAAGGAGGAGTTTTCTTGGCATTTTATGGTGTTTCTTTGAAAGGAAGGTGTTACAACTAGGGTTTGCTTGGATATTTCTTCATGAATTGTAAGTGTTTTTCCTGCAAAACTTCTCTTTGAATGGTTGTAGTTTAAATATCTTGCATTTTACTTATATATTGCTTAATCAAAACCCTAGGGGACAACCACACAAGTAGGTTGTTGTCTCGTGTCCCCTGACAAAGAAACTTTAAACCATTGAATAAGAAAATAGAGCCTAGCCTTTGCTACACTTATTTTCTTCAGTCCTCAAGCTAGCCGTACCTGTTTGAAGCCAAGAAGAGTGAGACGTCCTTAGGCTAGGCTTACTACACTAGGGCCGTACCAATCTAGGGTTTGTTGATAGACCTTGTTTTTGCAACGTCTCCCTCATCAGAACCTCTTGTCTTGGTTAAAATTTCTTTATTGTGCTAGCCGTTTGCCGGGAAAGAGGAGAGAGCATAAGGCCTTGCCTTTGCAACACCTAGTAACTCTCTCTCTCTCTTAGGGTTTCTGCTTTCAAGGCCCTGCTTTAGCAGCACCTTGAAAACCTACCCTCTAGTCCTTAGAAAACTTTTACCCTTCAACTCTTGCGTCCATCATTTGTTGACTCCATTAACCCTTAGGCATTGATGCTTAGACTCTAGCGTTGAAGTGATAGTGACTAAACAAACCTTCAAAACCTTACAAATTTGGAACCCTAACTAACAACTAACCCTAAAAGCTGACGTCATCCTTAGGATATTTCATCTTGACGCAACAGTCTTTATATGTGAGCAACTGAATGATGTTTAATGTGTTGATTTGATTCAAGGAGTGATTATATTCATTGGATGCTATATTGTTCTAGTATTTATTGACAAGTAACATTATATTGCCATTGTCATTATTACAAACATTGACTTCGTCAATATTTACTGCTGCATTTGCTCATATATTGAACTTAGACAGTCACTGATTTATGAAGTATTAACCATTATTGCACGTACTAGTTTTATTGTTGTCTTGTCTCGCAAGCAGGTGGCTTCTCCGTGGTTATAGTTTATTTGACTATCTCTTTGGGCGGTAATCTGTGAAAGGGGAAAATAGCCTTAATCCTTTGAGCCTTTCCCTTTCAAACCCCAGATTGCCAAGGACGTCTCCCTTGGGTTTAGCCTTCCTAAATAGAAAGGACCTCCCCATTGTGGTGACATTGGACGGGGTAGGTCCCTGTTACGCCAGTTTGGCCTTCTACTTTATAGCCTTTGCTCCTAGCTACAAACTGTGCGATAACAACGCCGAAACCTATTCATGCTAAACCGATTCGGGGTTTCGTATACCGGGATTTCGCGACTGGCGAAGACGAGGGGTCTTGCCCTTGGGTTTCTTGGGTGCCGAAACGCCGAAACCTATTCATGCTAAACCGATTCGGGGTTTCGTATACCGGGATCTCGTGACGGGCAAAGACAAGGGGTCTTGCCCTTGGGTTTCCCGGGTGTCGAAACGCCGAAACCTATTCATGCTAAACCAATTCGGGGTTTCGTATACCTGGATTTCGCGACTCGTGAAAATCCACATCATAGGGTTTCCTTACCTTTTGAAACTCCGATCCCTGAATTCCCGATATGGGAATTTATGTATGAGATTAACGGCGGTGAGCCTCCCCTGATCCGACGGTCCATAGAGCTCCGACAGATCCGACGGTTGGCGCAATTTCGCGAACCGGGAGTTCGCGATGCAGCGACTCCAAAGTCCCTTGCCGCTCCAAACCTCGAACTCCGAATGTGTGGATATTCAAGTGTTTAAATGTCGTGTGCCTTCGCCTGATCCAACGACTGTCGGGTATTGATGCCAGATCTGACGATTCAGATCCATCCTCCTTGCGCACATTCCTCCTCTAGATCCATTGGTCTTGACAGATTTGGGGTATTTCCGAAAGGATTCCGACCGTTCGTCGACCAAACGATGGGGTAATCTCTTTTGATAGTAAGACTCGCTATCCTTTCTGAGCTTGAATCACGAAATTCAACCTCTCGGAGCTTCAAACTCCCACGACTCCGAGACCTTAGAGAGATACTCTTTCTTGCATAAGGTTTCCAGACCCGGATTGCATGAACCTTCAGACGGTTCTTGGGCAGTTGTCCCTGACCTTAGTCGAGTCTCTGGGTAAAGGTTTGGTATGGTTCCAAGGTTTATGGGGTAATTCCCGGGGAAGAGTATTCTCGAGGAGCCTTATTAGAATATTACAAGAATCAAGGAAACAAGACGATTCTTGGTGGAGCGAACCCGTGCCCCGGACTTAATCATTTATACATAAGCCAACTATGGCATGCAAGTATACACATGCATCCATTATTTCCAGTCTAAAACACCAGGCAATCATTCCACACAGAAATCATTATGGGTGTATAAACATGAGCATGTATTCATGATATACAATTCAAAATACAGGGCATACAATACTTATCAGATCCACTAGGTGTGATGCAACTGCTGAGAGGGGTGCTCGTTTCCACCCAACCGTAGGCTCGGTGACTCCAAGTGGATTTACCACTAGCCACCCCCGAGCTAGACCACGATGCTTGGAGATTCAATTTCCTACTTCCAGTTCAACGGAAGTCAAGGACGAAGGTTACTCTTCTTCTCCTGATACAGAAAAATAATCCAGGACGAAGGTTAGTTTTCCTTCTCCTATGTTCAGAACTCCCTGTGTTTTTAGAGTTTCTCCAGTTCTCTTCCATGATCCTTGGTCGCGCGTGCTTTCTCTACCCTTACCACACTTCCTCTCTTGCCTTTTCTCTGCAAGATTGCGTGTGGCGCGAATTTCCCCGTCCGTGGTCAGGTCTGGGAGCTGTTACGGATGGGCGGTTCACCCCCATCCCGTCACTAACTCTTGAGGAGCCTCCCCACCTACCAATCTGACGGGAAATCCATTCCAGGGTCAGAGAGTTGTTTTGGTCTCTAAGCAAATAAAAACCAGTACAGTACTGGCTCGGTGGAAGTTAACACAGCCATTCTAGGTCCCTTCCACCACCTCTCATTAGCCATCGTNCCCAGCAGTCATGCAACACATAATCATAACATAATTTACATTCATCGACCTTTTATACAAAGATTCATCAAGTCAAACATTCACATCCTTGATAGTTCTAGGCCAATATAGTTATTTTTACAGACTGGGGGAAACAGGGTGTTACACCCAAATAATAGAGTGCCTCCAAAGGATGTGCAACTCCAAGGGGTTGCTTCAATGACATACACCAATACACAACACAAGCCCAAACAATGAGGTTGCCTCCAAAGGATTCGCAACTTCAAGGGGTTAATCAATTAAACCAACACAACTTAAAACTAAAAATGAAATGCTCAAAGGAAGCCTCCGAGGGCAAGGGCGCAACTCTAAATCACATAGTTAACATCCACAAAACTGAAATAAGCTTGCATGAAAGTAAATGAGAGGTAGACTGCTTGCAAGATTACTTAAGTGTCAACCATAAATGATATACCAATGTAGACTTCCCAAAGTTGTAGTGGATGAATTAGGATTAGTTAAGTTCTTAAGTTAGAGAATGAATCCTAACTAAGTGACAACCCCAAAACTCCCCCTGCTTGTACCAAATAGTTGTTGGGTGCTCAAGAAGTGAGGCAAACAAGGCCCCACCCTAGCTCCACATGTCAACCCAAGAAAAAAAGTACTCCCGGGAAGGACGCCAAGCGTCGTGAGATCGTCCCCGATCTAGCACCTCTTGTTGCTTCCTTACAACTTTCGTTTAGATGGCAAAGTTGGGTCAATAGTGAGTGACCTATTAAAGCTAAGTAATTTTAAGCCCTATGAGACTAAGGTAGATTAAGTTAGTTGTATGTTGAGCAAGTTGTGCTTGCTAAAGTGTCAAGTGCTTGAATGTAAAAGAGATTGCTTGCAAGTAAAAAAGGAAGTACTTAACAAATGTATGTAACTGGAAATAACATGAAGTACTTGAAATAAAACTTGCAAAAGTGAAAATTTAGTTTGCCTTAAACCATGAAGTTACACCATGCCCATGAGATTGCAATACAAAAAGTACTTGTGAAATAAAAGAACTTGAAAGCAAAGTACTTGAAATAAATGTAACTTGCAATGAAAATAGAAAGAGCACCATAAACTTATTATACCTCCATGGGCCTACACTAGCACGTGATTATTTCATTACTAAACATAAACCATTATTGAGCATGAAATGAAATAAACACAACTAGTTTAGCCTTACGATTTTGGGGGTTGGCAAAGCCAATCACACTCCAAGGTGTAGGCAAACAAGTGTAAATAAAAAGCTTGAAAACAAAACTAAGTTAAGTGAACCACAAACAATGACACAAGGTGGAGGCGAACGTTCCTTTGTTGTGCCAAAGTGGGTTGAAATAACTAAACTAATAACAGAAAATAAAATGCAGCAAGAGAGCCTTACGATTTAGGAAGGTTGGCCAAGCCAAGCACTTTCCTAGGTGTAGGCAAATAGACAAACAAAACTTGCAAAAAATTGATTTTATGAGAAGTGCAAGCCCTTGGTTACTCTTTGGGGGCTTGCTTACAAAAATAATAGAAGAAGTGTTGGGGGTGAAGGCACCCCAACTTAGGAGGTTGTAGTAGGTGTTTTAAGGCCCCAAGAGGGTTGTTTCTCCTTGTTTTCTGTCACAGACCTGCAAAAACCAGCAAGTAAAACTTGCTTGAAAACTGCAGAAAAACAACAAAAAACCTTGCAGAAAATTTCTGTTAAGTTAAAACAGAAATATAAAACGAAATATGACAGTATTTGTAGTTGATTTTGATTTACTTAAGCATATAAAACTACTCATGTACTCAGAAATTTCAGCAGAAAAACCAAAACCGAAACTGTGAAGGAAATAAGGTTGGGTTAAATGAACAACTTCCAAATCTGAAGTTGCTCCTTCTTAACCCTAAAACAACTTGCAAACAATGTGAGAAAAGCTACAAGACCAAGCAAGAGGTAAGTAGATCCCTAAAAATCAACAAAATACTTTGAAGAAATTAAGAATACTACAGTACTAAGATCTAGAGCAATACTACTCTAGATCTATCCAAGCAAAGTACTTTGCTTGGATCTCCTACTCTAATCTAGCAACTAGAAACTCAACAATGCATAAACACAGATCACCTCAATAAGCTCCAACCAAACACCAAGAAGACTCCAAGTGCAAATGGTTCCTCCAAAGTTTCTTCTATTAAAAGCAAGCTTGAGCAAATACTTGCTTCAAGCTTGAGAAATGAGAGAGTAATGTGGGAGAGAGAGAGAGAATGAGAGAGATTTGGGCATAATAACAATACACTGAGAGAAGATGTGAAAATGAGGGAGGGGAGGCCTTCATTTATACTTGGGAAGGCAAAGTTACTCCTCTTGGATGCTTTCCAAGTGTTCACACATGAGCAAGAGTGATCATCTCAAGAGGGGTGCGCAATTTTAGGGTTAGGTTTTTGGTATGTAGAGGAGGGATGAGTTGGCAAGTGATTACTTGGCCAAGGGGGTGAGGTGGAAGCATGAGGAGGGTGCACTAGGGGAGAGAGGGCCCCACTCACCTTAATTTTTGATTTTCAAATGTTTTCTCAAGGAGGTGGGCACAACTTCCCTAGGGGGAACAACTTGAAGTGATGATGGCTAGGTAAGAATGGGTTACGGGGGTGAGAAAGGGGTTAGGATAGGATAGACTAAGATTTAATCATCATCTCCCACTCTCTCTTCAACCAATTAACTCAAAATTACAAAATTTGACATTTTGACTATGTCAATATAAAAATTTAAATTGTTGTTTTGGACTGACCACGACTCCTCATGGACAAACACCTAGCAAAACTTGTCCAACTGAGCTGAAACTTGGTCCAAGGGTATAGGGGGTCTCATTCCATTTCTTTTGAGCACAAATACCCCTATCAAAAACCCAAGGACCTAGTTTTTACATTTTTCATCAATATTTAATTAAAATTACCCAACATAGACAATTTTAATAAATTAAAAAAAACCTATCTAGACT
>ML779512.1:204422-218619 GCA_009831015.1 Picea engelmannii | reverse complement strand
ATGTTGATTTCACCTCTTGATTATTGCTTCTTTCAGGCTGACTTAAAATATTATCATGCTTAAAAAATCAACTTTCTTGAAATTGTCAAAGGAAAACAGGAAACATGGGTTTTAGAATTGTACATTTTGGTGCTTTGCTTTTTCCTTCAAATATTTCACATTTATGTTGTGAGCTATGTGGAAGTGATTCATCTCAAAGTAGGCAAATCCCTGTATGTATACACTTTCATTTATACTTGGGGCAGTTATTGCTTCACTTGTCAGTCTGTTCATTTCCGGACCAACATATACCATGGATGCCGTTAACTTTTATTGAAGTTAGAATGCAACCAATTGCAGAATGGAGTTCCCTCCTGATTGTGTGATAGCCAGATTTTTTGCCCACGAGAAAGTTATGAAACATTATATCCTTTTGGGTTAAAAGGACTATTCTATTCTATTAACAGAAAATATAATGGGATTATAAAAGCTTGCTGGAAATTCAGTTACAATATGAAAGAGAAGAACTTCCAAGTCAGCCAATGTAGTACTAAAAACCATAAGGAACTGCTTTCAACAAGTCAAATACTGATATTTGAAGTTACACCTTCTGAAAAACAAAAATTAACTGTCCAAACTAGTGTCAGTTTCTGACATAATAAATCCAATACAACAGCAGTAAAACACATCACTTCATAACAGGATTATGCTCTTGCATTAGACAAAGAATCAACCCATTCACCCTGATCCAACATACATTCTTTATGTAGAATTTTCAATTTTTGGTAGTAAGTGGAGAAACATCATGTGGGCTCTCATCAAGCTCATCAGTTATGGGTCAGTGTTGTGAACTTGCAACACAACATTACATATATGGATAGAAGACGAAATATTCACGTGCAATGCAACCTGTTACCATACAATCTTGCACCAAGTGCAAAGCCTTCACAAGGCACTAAGACAAGTGGGACATGGAAGATGTCACCACTGTCACCTAGGAAACAACTTCCCTCTCTTTAGTGAAGGAATAGTATTCAACACAAGGGAGGATTCTCCAATAGCCTCCAAGAATCTCTAGGCAAGACACAATCGAGTCTAGGGCCCCATGGGGTGACTACTAACACTACCACCAAGATAAAGATAAGTCAAGTAATAGAGAGGTGGTGGATAAAGACAATTTCAAGATTTAAAGTGTTGAGGGCTCAAGCCAAATAGAGAGGCTTTCCAAATCAAGTATGAGTTCGGTAGGGTCTCCAAACACTAGAAATAAAGAAAAGGGTCTAAGATTGAGGTAAAACTTGCAAGAAATATGTAAAATAACAGTAGTAAAGAAAGTGATAACAGTAGTACAGATAATTATTACAGCAGTAAATTAAATGATCTATAACAGTACAGAGATTATTTCAGCAATGAAATATATAATTTTCAGCGGTAGTCATTGTATGACAGCAGTAAAATAATCAATTATCGGCAGTAGTAATTGTATGACAGCGGTAAAACAGTCGATTTTCAGCAGTAGTAAATTTATGGAAGCAAATAAATAGTCAAATTTCAACAGTAAAATGATAGCCCTTTGACCATGAAATGATCCAGTAAATTATAGGGCTAAATACTAGGTTAAATTAGGGCTTTCCTTGATAACAAAATCAGAAAATTAAACAGTAAAAATCAGCCCTGAAACTCTAGACGTTTTTCATTAGATGGCTCTAATAACACTTACGAAAATTAAATTAGGCTTTCAACAATGTAGTTTAGGTCAATAATATGCCTAAACACCCTACTCTTTTTGTTTTTAATGGCTGAAAATAAAATTTTGCAGCAAATAAACCCTAACCCTAACCCTAAAGTAGTAAATTTTAGCAATAATGATTGACTATTCTGGAGAAAAAGACTAGTGCCTACTATTTTAGGCATATGGGTTCAAAAAAAGATCTTTCTTTGGAAGTATGACGTGGATATTTTTGGGTGAGGATTAGAGTTTGTCCACTATTAACCCTAGGCAATCCTCCTAAAATGTTAAGGGATGATACCGGTGTTGCAGGGAGCGCCCCCCCCCCTCCCTCGCTCCTAGGCTCGGAACCGTGCTGTGAGCGGAAGCATCCAAGGAGTGCCCCTCGGAGTGTGCTTTGGGCAGCTTTTGGACACTCCTTACCCTTTTGGGAGCACCACATTCCCTGGGATGCTCCTGGAGCCTGGGAGCATGCTAGGGGTGCCGTGCCATCATTAATAAACTCAAAACATCACATCAAGGTGCCCAATCATCAAAGGTGCAACGTCTCTTCATCCAAGTGAAACGTCCCATCATCAAAGGGTGCCATCATCCATGGAAAGGTGCCACATCATCTCTCCAAGTACAATGTCTTCAATCAAGGGTCTAACATTCTCCATGGAAGGTGAAATGTCCCATCAAGCCATCCTCGTCATACAAGGATGTCCCATTATCAATGACCTCAAGGTCATGTCCACGTGTTCATGGAATCCCGTGAATGGAGACATGTGATCAAAACCCCCAACGTCCTCCTAGGAGTGTCAAACGACCTCTCTCAAGTGAAGGGGACGACCTCCATACAAGTGGGGTAGTAGACCCTCAACATCCTCCAAAGGATCCAAGTGTCACCAAAGCATGTGCAATCATCATCCAAAGAGGAGGCTCATGTGGTCCAAGATGCATCATGAAGACTGGAGGCAAGGTACACAATCCAAACACAACATATAAAGTGTGTCATGTTAATAAAAAATCCATTAGATAGATCTCACAGAATACCCTCTTCACGCTTCACACTAGCTCACATAATTATTAATTATACAATTTTCCAAGTCTAGGTATGGGAGGGTCATTATTACGCCCTATTAGGTGTGCCAGTACCAAGACCAAGAGGTATGTCCCAAGGAACCCATCAAAGAGTATGTGCAATGATAGTGGTATGGATTGGAGTTTACTTCATGGGGTGGATGTCATTGACATGCAAGGCCATGTATAATATTCATGCTCATGAATACCTTTGTAGAGGGAGCTCTTAGGCAGTGAGGTACCTGTTACCCCCCCATGTCTAGGGGTAACTAGAGGAGATCATGTCTCATGGCACGCAATGGAGACAATGATCTCGACCATGATGATGATCAACATGTATCCCAACAACCCCCCTTAGATTGCCTCTTCTACTACAGATCAACTGAGCTCATCACATTCACTCAACTTAGTGTATGGGAGATAGTAAGCTAGCGTCACCATGAGGTATGTTAGTCCTTTCATGCGAGGTGTTGTTCTTAATTTACTAGGCATATGGATGAGGATCATTAGTTGAAGTTGGATAATTTATCATTGGCTCATGAAGTTATGTTTGTTGCCTTGTTTCACCTTGGTGGCCAACTTCTGTGCCTTAGTCTTGTGTTGTCATCGCCCAGGGAAAAGGGGTGCTACTGGGGGGCCCTCATAAGGATAACATTCCGTTCCCCATGATACTTAACACTTTACATGATGGAGCCTGTCGTAGTGTACTAAACTTTTGTAATGGGTCATGGCCCATTCTCTCATGAGAAGAGGGGCTGAAGGCCCAGAGGTTGATTGCAGTTGTTGCTAAAAGAATAAAAAAGAACGATACTAAAGAAAGAAAGGAATGATAGCATAGGACTCTCAAATTCCAGTCCAAATGTGAGCTCTACCCTTTCCGTGCTTTCCCCAGTCCCAAGTAGTGATGCTATAGCTTGAATTCTTATAAAAGGGGACTTACAAATATGATAAGAGGACAAATAAAAAGGCAGATAAATGGGTTTGGAAAAAAGAGTGCTTGGAAAGTGGTAATTCAAGAGTAAGCACACCCTTCTTAAAGGTGCTCATAGAAATGGACTCAATGACACCATAAGCGATGAAGTAAGCCCAACACGTACCACTATCATACTTACTCTTGAAGGGTTCTTTCTTTCACTGTTTCCCTTGGGACATATCCCTCTACCTAGGTCTTTTCTTTCACTTTTTTGGTTAGCACACCCAATAGGGTTTGATGAAGGCCCTCCCATATTCAAACTTGCCAGTTTACATAAAGTCTTGGGCCAATGTGATACTTGAAGGGGATACTGAAGTGAATTATTCATGTGGCTTATATCTTAAGTAACAACTTACTTTGCATGATTCAAGGACTAGTATATCTTAAGAACATTGACTTACTTGATTTGATATTTTGTTTCGATTTGGATGCCCCTAACATGGTTCTTTGAAGGACACCCTAGGATTTTACCCAGGACGTTGTGCCTTTATTGCAGGATTTGGCATGTGTGATGCAGAGCAGTTAGTCACCCAGTGACTTGACACATTTAAACATGGGCTCTCACATCTTCAAGACCTTGGACAATGGACAGATGGGATTGATTTTGATAGATTTGGTCATGGTGGTACATAGATGGGTAGAAATCCCACACCCTGGGCTCTACACCCCAGAGGCTATCTTGCACTGGATGGAGGACGTTGCACAGGTGTAATGTCCTCATTTTTGGGTTCCCTTGCTTTGCAATTGGAGATGTCTTTATAGGCTCGTGTCAACTTGATCATAAGGGTGATTTGATGTTGCCATCGAGCTCAAGGGTTTTAGATGAGTTATATGATGTTTTCAGGGGTCTGCTTATCATCTTTCATCATCGGGATCACACCTGTGCAGTCAAATTTCGATTCTGATGCATTTTGACAGTGTCTGTAATTTGGGAGTATTAATGAGCATTATTTAATGGATTGCATTGAGGTTGTCATTTTAATAAATAATCTAATAGGTGTACCTTGGTGTAATAGCTCCTTGGAACCGGGATGAAGAGCTCTAAATGTTGAGATGATAGAAAAGTGACTTCCAGTGCCCATAAAAGATTTAAAGTCAAATAAATCACTTTTTTGGAGTAAAACTAAAAAGGCTCAATAAATTAATAAAGTGATTTTGGAGGAAATACTAAAGATAAATTAAAAAGTCACTTGAGGGGAAAAGAGGAAAAAGGGTATAAAAGTACAATGAGAGCTCATTCTCTCATTATGTTGATGATTATTTCTGATATTGATTTGGAGAGCTCTTTGAGCCTTTGGGGTTTGGAGGAAACCCTTGTTTGGATTGGTTTTGGTGGTGAAATATTCCACCTTGGCTAATTAGGTTTCGGTGGTGAAAGATTCCACCCTATCCATTTGGTGGCGAAACCATTTAGGTTTTCCTTTTGCATTCACAGTGAAGAAGATCCATTTCATTGTTACAGCGGTTTGGGAGTGTTGTGGAGGTCAAATTTATCTATGGGAGACACATTTCTCGTGCAGGCCGAGTTTGGCTTTGGGAAGGTCGATTTACCTGAGTAGGGACCGAGTTACATTAGTGGGGGCCTTTCTTTCCTTGTTGGGACGAAATCTCTTGCTTGCAGGTCGAGATCTCTTGTTGAGGGGCCGATTTCTTCTCTGTCGAGCCGTATCTTCTTGCATGAGGCTGCCATCTTCTGGTTGAGGGAGTATATATTCTATAGGGGCTGATTTTATCTGCAGGGAGGGCCGTATTCTTGGTTGGAGCTTCTAATTTCCCTTGCTAAGGCCGTTTTTCTAATTGTAGGAGCCAAATTTACTTGTTGAAGAGGGTTGTACCGTTGTGGGGGCCGTTTTGGTATTCTTTGGAGCTGTACACTTGCTATAGGGTTGATCAAGTCAAATACTTTGGGCTGCCATACTTTGTAACAGGTCAAAATATGAATAATATCAGATCAGATTTGGTGCTTATTTGGGTTTTCAGTTGAGTTATTTTCCATTGTTAGTTTGTTGTTATCTTTTATATATATTTTGCATTTTTATTTGGCATCAAATCCATGATTATCTATTGCAAACACAACAAGAAAACATAAACCAACAAACACAGAAACTAACAGCAGCAGAAAAGGGTGTGAGTATGTCAACAAAGTGTTTGACCAAAGTCCCATACCAACAATAAACTTACAACAGCAGAAAAAGGGGTTTCATAATGGGTTTTGAGGTGGTTGGCAAACTGTTTGATGGAAGTCCAGACCCAAAAGGTTCACTGAAATATAACAACAGCTAGTATGAACTTATAACAGCCATAAGGTGGGACATTACAACAGGGAGATGATTGGAGGACACCCGAAGACAATGCGCAACCTTCTCCTCTTTAGACACCACCCCTTGCACCTTGGATGTTGGGCTTTTAGGTGATGATGTCATGCTAGGGTTTGATGGAGATGATGGGGTTTGCTGCCACTTGGACGCTAACAATGACTTTGAGAGAGGATGTAGCATGCTTCCACCTCCTTTGCACCTCGGACGATGACACAAGGCCTTGGAAAGGCCCTCCTAGCCCATTGAGGGCATGACGTCACCACACATGTGACCATTTTTGTATTATTTTTGCACATTTATCATTTGTAAAGGCAAATCTGAGTTTTGGCCCCATTTAAGAGACTTGACTTTTCATTATTGTGACTTTTTGAGTGCTAGAGTTTTTCTTATAAATAAGTCTAGCACTCCATTCATTTTCATCATCATTCCCTCTCACATTTGTGGGAGGGAAACTCTAAAACGTTCACTATTTCTCTCTCTTGGTCTCTTGATCTCATGTGCTACTTTGGAGAAGGATATTTTGTGGATCTGTTTGCTTTCTTGGATGATTTATTTCTGCAACTAGGGTTTTGTATGGCCTAGCAACTTGGAGAAGTAAGTAATTTCTGCAATTTCATGTCTTTTGCGAATGTTTAAGGTGTTAATTACTATCTTGTTGCAAGTTTCTTTGTCTTGTTGAAACCTTAGGAAGGAGAAATAAGTGCTTCTCTCCTTCATAAAGTCTTATTGTCCAAGTTTTGTGAAAGCATTCTTTGCTAAGGTTAAGAACCTAAGGCCCAAAAGTGTCTTCACTTTAGGGTTTTAATCTTAGCCTTTGATCTTTGACCTAGTGGAAATAAGGAAAAGGGAAGACAACACCTAGGGCTGAAGAGTGTTATCACTCTAGGAGCCATTTTCTTCAAGGTCTAATCCTAAGGCCCAAGAGTGTTTGGACCTTAGGGTTTAGAACTAATCTTTCTCATTTCATCTATTTCAATCTTCAAGGTTGTGCATGTTTGACTCCATAAACCCTAGAGGATGACGACACTAGTCTAGAGTTGTTCTTGTGGTGAAAGTAGCATTTAAAATTGATATTCTCTCTCTCTCTCAACTATCTTACTAACTTCTCTAACCCTAATCCTAGCAAACAAATGGTATTTATTGCTGCTATTACAAAAGTTTTCTACAGCCACTGAAATTTACTTTAATTTGCTGCATACACACTTGGAAAAGTGGCTTAAGCTACTCATAAATTTCATCTAACAATTGGATAATATTGTACATGTTGAAGGCCTGATTTTAATGCTAAATTGTTGCATTTCTAAGTACTATTTCTTGTTGTTGTTGCAAAACATTAATTGTTGTTGTGCACTTATTTACTACTTTAATTTACAACAGCCATAGCATTTACTGATCATATAGTGTCTAAGAAATCATCTTTGGAGGCTTGATGTCACCACACGTGTGGCATTTATGATGCTTTATTTGCATTTTAGCATTTTGTAGAGGTTACTTGAGGTGTCGGCCCCACTTATTATTGTATTCTCACTTAACTTGTGGACAAATGCACTAGGTTTGCCTCATATAAAGAGGCTAGTGCTAACATTCATTTTCATCAACAATGCCAAAAATGCCAAGAAATGCCTTCCTTCAACAAGTGTGCCTCACTAAACCAACAAAATTACCCAAGTAGGGCGCTAAAATCAGACCTCACCAATGAGTGGGTGATGTGTTATTGTCAAAATGAGGCTAAAACTCCTCAATATACACTGTATCAATGACCTTAATTAATTTTAGGTCATAAAAATGGCCGACAAGACCAAAATATCAAAAGCAATACTGTTTTACATTAAATGTTCTTTTTAAAACCCTAAATGAGAAAAAGTGAGACGTCAAGCCCTCTTGAGGGAGACATTAGGCCTTTTTTGCTAGTGCAACATCCAGAAGCCAAACGTTAGCCCTCCTTGGGCTCTTCCAAACTGCCACACGTGCCAACAACCCTATCCATCTGCCATATGCTCATGATGATGTCACAAGCCTCCTGGTGACGTCTTGGGTCATTTGGGGCTAGCGTTCCACTGCAAGTGGGTCAATCCCCCTAGGCCTGGCTCAGCCAAAGTGCCCCTGATGGAACGTCCTCTTCTTCTCTGGTGTAAAACCTCGTTCAAACACTGTCCTATCTCTGCCCCCCCGATGGGGTCTCAACAACCATCTGATGGGCTCTTCAGCCCCATGGAGGTCCGAACTGATCATCTCACCATGTGTACCGGTCCAAATGGTACCTAACCATCGGGCATGGTCCTACACATCAAAAACCACGCCCTCCATGGGCTCATTAGTCACAGGGATCACAACAATGTCAATCACATTTCATCATTAATATTATCAAACATATGCATAAAAACCCTAATACATCGGTCAATAGCTCAAAGATATTACAAAAACCTATAATACAAGATTGAAGAAAAGGACAAGTCGTCCTATTGGGCTAGTATCCACAAGGAAAGGGAAGTCTCCAGGAAGGTTTCATCCAAGCCATGTAAATGATGTGATGTGGCTAGGGGATGTCCAGACATGTGGGTAGAGTGAGAGTCAGGGATGCATAATGTTATCTGTGGGTGCCTTTGTAGAAGGCAAGCTGTACTCGTCATGGATGCAATTTTTCCAAGCCCGTTTTTGCCTTTATTCTTTTCTTTATTTGCTTTTTCTTCTTCTTTTCTTTTGATTCAAGGGCTAACCAGAGGACACTGCTTTAGCATGGTGACCAGAGCTGACAGTGTTACCCACAAGTACTTTCACAGAGATGAGAAGGCTGGCTCATGATGAGACCCCCTTTCCCTTGGCCATGCAACCAAAGGTCACTTCCCTAGCGTGGTAACCAGATGGTGGCAATGTCATACTGTTAGGTACCCATGAACATAATAGGCTGGCTCGTGATGAGACCCCCTATCCTCTTGACTAGGTCTTGTTTGTTATTTTTCGGGTCCCTCTTGTTTCTTGCTGAGAGGATTTTTATTGCCTTCTCGGGGATCCCTGGGCGAAGCATCTCGAGGTTTTATTTCTAGACTTTTATCTTTTACCAGCTGCTTTTACCTTCTGGGCCTTTAGCCCCTTCTTCCCACAAGATAAGGTGCAACCCTACAAACAGGTCAATCCAATGCCCGAACAAAGGGAATGGGATAAATGAGAGGGAGATAAGATGAAAAAAAGTGGTGGTATGATGGGAGCGGACGATGGCTCTTCAGAAATCCCCTCGGTGGCAAACCAAAACCTATGGGTACAGGCTTGGTAGGGCACCCTGTCAACTCCCCAAGCATGGTCAAGTGGGCTAATGTAAGATCCAAGCAGTTGTCAAAGATAAAATGAATCAGATGCATATATTTAAAGGTTTTAATGATCAAAAGTGACACATACCATGATACCTGGACCAATTACCTCATGGAGCAAGAGCCTCCTCTGATACAAGACCAAGCTGAAGGTGATGGATGTTGTTGCTGCTGACAAGACGAGTCTGATGAAAGAATAGAAGGATGGGCCCTCCAGGGCCATGCTCAGGTCAATCCTGCTCTCGGTACTCCATGTCTAGGACCTGTGGGCCTCAAGACATGATCTCCTAGTTATCCCTAAAAATCGGGGATAACAGTACCTTTGTGGATTAGGGCTTTCATCAACACGTACAATTTGGACGGTAATAGGTAGCTCATCAAAATTTGGAAAACCCCCCACATTATCCTCAAGAATCAAGCTTTTAGGCTTGTCCACTACAAAATCATCATTTAATGAACACTAATACAAAGTGCAAGATGCATTTTCAGATCTGGAAAATATTTCCTGTGTGCATGTGATGGCTCAGTGGTCCATTTTTTAAGGTTGAAAATTTCTATAATTCATGTTTATATGCTTATCTTGCTGGCCCATATATTTTCCATCATATAAATGGTTATTTTGAGCTTGAAATTTACATGAAAATTTCAACAATTTCTAAAGATGATGGTGGCTGGAAATTTTCTGGATACAAATGTTCATAAATCTGGAAATTTTATGAATTTGTTACAAGTGAACATGGCTGGAAATGTGCTACAGAAATTTCTGAATATGGCTGAAAATGTTCATAAAGGTTTTCTGAATTTGCTTCTATTATACTACGTTGTCCTAGAGATTCAAAATCTACACTTCTTTCTCTAGATGTATCATAAATTGGATCTCCTAAAAATTCCCAATAATTTTCATCCAATTAATGATCAAATTTCTTAAAATGCTTATCCATTATGATATGTTTTTTGCCACCCATTTTTTCAGTAAATGGAAAAGTAATAAATTTGAATATAATTCTTTCTCAAAACCGTCAACAAATATATCATTAAATTCGTGATATTGAAGAAAATCATGGCTTACCAACCATTTGTCTTCATGTATGGAGGTTGAAAGTTATGCCTCTTCATGCTCTTGATCTTCATGGATGGACTCTTGCTCTCAAATTAGAACATGAGAATGTTCATCAATGTCTTCCTCTTGTGCCTGATCTTCAATGGAGGATGTATTCTTCATGTGCTTGATGACTGACTTCATTTTCATGCTCTTCATGCTCATTTAGGGCTGCAATAAGGTCTCCAAGAGTCTCTTCATACATTTGAAAGCAAGGACGCCAATGCTTGAGGAAGGCTTTGATGAAACCTGAAAAATAAGATATTTCCCTTGGGCCACTATGTGAAATTTCTAAACCCAGTACACATTAAACCAATCAAATTAATTTTTAACTGATTATTCAGGGTTTTTATTCACAGTAAATTAAATACACAGCAGAAATAAATTACGAGGAACTGAAACTAAAAATAGACAACAATCACAGCAAATGTACACACTTATTTTTGGACAATAGTCCCCAGAAAAACCCAAGGTGGGAAAACCGGTGCAGCGGATCTGAGGATTTTATTATTTCTGAGTAGGAAAATATGGAAAATTCTTACAAAATAAATCGGCCTCTACCAACAGCTGAATATCTTTAGCAAAACTCTCTCCAACAAAACCGTACGACCTCTCTAGACCCTCCAAAACAGAACCAGAACGAAACAACATCTAGAAAGTGAGCCTCTGCGTGAATGTACGACCCTCTTGCGTCACCCCTGCGTCACTCTGTACGACCCTGCCAGATCTGAAGCTTAGCCTCTGTGATTTAGTGAAGAAGTGAGTCGATCCACCTGCTAGACCCTCCTTTGTCCTCCTGTAAAAACTCTCACCTACAAATCTGCAATCAATCTCTCTCTGAAATCGATTTCTCTTTCTCTTGTGCGCCCCCTTAGCCAAGTCGATCTACTCATATACTTTGTTGACTGAGTGAAACCCTAATCTCCAAAGTGATGGAGGGTTGAGATCTGCTCTCTCCATCAAGATGAGATCAATGGTCAAGATTAAAAGGCCACAACTTAAATTATTTTTCACTTTAACCTTAGAAAAGGCACCATGTTGACCACCTTTTTCGACTAGGGGGTCAACTCCATGTGCCATGAAGCTATGTACCTGATGGTGCAACCAATTTGAAGACTTACTGGTTCTACAAGACATTTTTTGGCCTCAGCACGTCTTTTTGTAACCAGAATTTCTGCTCCCCTGTGTGGGATAATAATGTAATGGGTCTTCATGGATCATACTTTAGGTTAGCTACCTAGGACTTTTTCATTAGGGAAGTCCTTTCATCGAGTGTTTTTTTTCCTCAGGTAATTAATTTGGTCGAACCAACCTTTTTAATTACCCTTGAGTTTTTCACTCCCACAATAATCCTCCAAAGTGGTGAAAGACATTCTATTGATCGAGCCCATTGGGTGACTATGGTCTAGTAATATTGTAAATGACCATGCTAGACGTCTCCTAGAGTCTTGCGGAATTCCGTCGAGTCTAAGTAGTTTTTTTTAATTTTTAAAATTACCCAATTAATGACAATTTTAATTATTTTTGAAGTAAAAATGTAAAAACTAGGTCCTTGGGATTTTTGATATGGGTGTGAGTACTCAAAAGAAATGGAATGAGACCCCCTACACCCTTGGACCAAGTTTAAGCTCAGTTGGACAAGTTTTTTTAGGTCACTGTCCATGAGGAGTCCAAGTCAGTCTAGAGTCAACAATTTAATTGCTTAATTGACAAAGTCAAAATGCCAATTTTTTGTAAAAATGAGCAAAAAGGTTAGAGAAAGAGTGGGAGAAGATTCCTAACCCCTTTCCTAAGTTAGTGAAACACCTTTCCTAACTTTATTTCACACCCTCACCTAGCCATCACCTCACTCCATCAAACCCCCTAGGGAAGTTGCGCCCCCCTTGAGGAGAAAGTCATGCTAATTGAAAAATTAGAGGAAAACCTCTTTCTCCCTAAGTGCGCCCCCCTTGCTCTAATTTGATGTTGGACTTTATCAAAAATGTGTTCCCTCACCCCCTCACTCATCTACCAAAACTCTAACACTACCAAAACCCTATAGTTGCGCCCCCCTTGAGATGCTCAATGACTCTTGGGAAATGACACTTGGAGAGCATCCAAGAGGGGTCACTCTTGGCTCCCATGTATAAAAGAAGGCCTCCCCTCTCTCATTTCACATCTATTCTCAGTGTATTGTTACTATGCCAAAATCTCTCCTCTCCCACTCTTCTCTCTTTCTTCTTTTGGCTCTTACTCTTGTGTAGAGCTTGCTGCAAGTATTTGCAACAACCTTTTGTGGTGAATAAAAAAATATTTGGAGGATCCATGGTGTTGAGAGTCTTCTTGGTGCCATCTATCAAATATTGAGGTGATCTTGTTCTTATTTGTTTTTCTTGTGCATGCTTAGCTTGTAGATCTAGAGTAGGAATTCCAAGCAAAGTATTTTGCTTGGATAGATTTGTGATAGTCTTATCATAGATCTAGTGAGTATCTATTTAGGTATTTCAAAGTACTTTGTTTTACTACTTAGATCTACTCACATCATTTTGGTTCTTGTAGCTTTTTATTCAAGATTTGCAAGATTACCTAAGGGTTTTATGTGAAGATTTCAGATCTGAAAATCTTTCATTTCACCCACTTATAACCTCTAAATATTTCTGTTTTACATTTCTATACATTTCCATATCGTTTTTGGCGTTCTAACATGTTTGAATAGTTCATCTAAATCTATTTTAGTTGCTGGAATTTACACAGAAAATTTCTGGTTTGTCTAACATAAATTTTCCCAAGTTTTTTTTGTCTTTTGGCAGCTTTTCCAACAAGTTTTCCTTGCTGATTTGTTGTAGGTCTAAAACAAAAAGGAGGAGCTACAACCCATTTGGGACCCTAAAACATCCAAGAGAAGTCTCCTAAGTTGGGGTACTATTTTCCCAACCTTTTTCCCTTCTTCTTCTATTGTAAGCAAGCCCAAAGAGAGTCTCTTGGGGCTTGCACTTCTCTAAAGAATTAATTTTTTGCGTTTTTATTTTTCATTTGCCTACACCTTGCATAGTGGATTGGCTTAGCCAACCATGCAAAATTGTATGGCTAGCTATTAGTTTTATTTCAACATTGCAATTTTGTTTCAAGTTTGTCCCACTTGTCCTTAAGGCAAGGTTGTGTGGCTAGGATTTGTTTATTCACTTTCCAAGTCAAGCTCTTTCTTTTCTTGTTTTTATTTTTCACCCACCTTGTGTCTTTGTTGAGGTTGCAAGTAGATTAGTTTGATTTTAAGTTATTTCAGATTATTTATTTGTTTGCCTACACCCTGCAAAGAGGATTGGCTTTGCCACCCATGCAGTACCGTAAGGCTAGGTAGATAGTTGATGGTTTATGCTTCTATTTTCTCTTTCAAGTCATGTGATATCTTTATGGTTTAGAAGCACATAATTTCAATTGCTATTTTGCTTAAGCACATGGAGGCATAATCCATCTACTTGTACATTTCCTTCAAGCATTTGTCATTTTCTTTCTTTCAAACACTTAACTCAAAGTAACCTTTAATTGCTTAGTCAATCTATCTTAGGCTTTAGGGATTCAATTTACTTAGCCTAATTAGATCACCCTTTGTTCAAGTTTATGCCATTATTATAGTTCTTTGCATTCCAATAGATAAGAGAAACATAAGAACAAGATCACTGAGAAATACACATTCACAAAAGACACAACATTTATCCTGGGAAACCCTCTAGGGGAAGAAAACCCAACAAAAAC
>ML779512.1:173138-183315 GCA_009831015.1 Picea engelmannii | reverse complement strand
TTATATATGAGCACATTTATTGCATTGTGATATAATAAGGATTGACTTTATACATTGAATGCAAGTATCATTTTGTATTTATTGAAGAAGTATTATAAGCCTTTTGTCTTTATTTGCAATCATTGACTTCGTCAATAATTACACTTATTATTGCTCATATGTGTTAAAGACAGTCATTAATATTTTGAAGTACTAACCACTGCAATACAATTTTTAGTTTTATTTGCCTTGTCTCGCAAACAGGAGCCATTCAGTGGAATATCTTCTCTTTGACTATCCATTTGGCAGTAATCTGTGAAGGGAAAGCTTACCATAACCTTTGAAGCCTTTAAAACCTTGATCCTTCTCCTTCAGGACCCCAGATTACTAGGGACGTCTCCCTTGGGATTAGCCACCCAGAATAGAAAGAGCTCCCCATCGAGGTGACAGTGGGTGGGGAAGCTCCTGTTACGCCAGTTTGAGCCTTGACTTCAAGTTACTTAAACCTCTCCTACAAACTGAGCGATAACAAAACCCTAATCTCCAAAGTGATGGAGGGATGAGATATGCTCTCTCAATCAAGATGAGATCAATGGTGATCTGGATTTATGTAGGAACACAATGAAACACAGAAATACACATAAACGCAGAGATGCAGCGGAAATAAAACTTCATTTCGTTAATAACAAATGACTGAAAAATGCTTACAGACAGAATGGAAATAAACTAGCTAGGGCGTTGGTAGCTTTTCTCTGAGAAGAGATGTGGCGGCTACTAATCTCTGAACTGCCTGTTACAATGAGGCTCGAAGGCCTATATATTACTGAGAAACAATGGAAAACCCTAAACATCCAAAAACCTAACCCTAGGAGATGAAACCCCAGAATATGGGCCTCGTTGGGGTAAATTGGTACATCAATTTTCCGGGGTCGTAACTTTGGCATACTATCTCCGTTTGACACACATGATACATCGTTAGAAAAATCTATCCGAGGACTACATTGGTCCGGAACAAACTTATTCATCAGAGCATTCATGCCCAAAAAACGCCGTTTAGGGCCTCAAAACAGCTCCAGAAGTTCAGGACCCGAAGAACTACTAAAAATAGTAAATTGTGCTACAATTAAGGAAAATGAAAAACTGAAAGAAACAATGGTGTGGGTCCAAGTGGAATAGGCGGGTGGCCACCAATATCCACCTGGATCAAATGGTAAAGATTAAAAGACCACAACTTAAATTTTTTTTCACTTTAGCCTTAGAAAAGGCACCCAATAAAGTCAACTGAAGATTATAACACATCAATAGTTATTTTCCTAGGTTAGACTTAGGAAAACATTTAATTAATCAACTCAACCAAAGTTTCATTGCCCTCCATCATCCTAGGACGTTGTGATGATGATGGAAGACCTTCCTTGCTACAATATCAACACACTACAATACCTAACCCAAGTTCCGTGCTGCCCAAAGAAGCCACATAATTTTATTAATACATCCTCATGTATTACATTGATCTTTGAAGTATATTTCAAGAATGCTATGACATGATGAATAGCAAAAAGAGCATCACCGTCAAACCTTGGAAGATGTTTCAACTAGTCCGTAGAATAATAATTTGGATACCTCAGAATTTTCTCAATATCAATAGTATGATATATTTCATGAAACTCCCATTCTGCCATATTTCTTCAATTCTTCAAACTCTGAAAATTAATCTGCAAAGATACTTCATACCTTGTACCAAAATAGAGTGGAGTTGCCAAGGTGAGCCTAAAAAAGAAGATATTTCCCTTGAGCCACAACAATACCTAACCCAAGTCCCTTTCTCTTCTTCCAAAGAAGCTAGAAATAATTTTATCAATACATCCTCATGTATTACATTGATCTTTAAAGTATATTTCACGAATGCTATGACATGATGAATAGCAAAAAGAGCATCACCGTCAAACTTTGGAAGATGTTCCAACCAGTTTGTAGAATAATAATTTGGATACCCTGGAATTTTCTGAATATCAACAGTACAATATATTTCATGAAACACCCTTGCTGCCATATTTCTTCAATTCTTCAAAATCTGAAAATAAATCTGCAAAGATACTTCATACCTTGTATTAAAATAGAGTCGAGTCGTCAAGGTGAACCTTTGATGATGCCTTCACAATATTGCTTGTTTCACCCTACAAGCAATGGGTCTTCAAAAACCTGCAAAGGGAAACAGACTTCTTCACTTCATGGAGTCACCAAATGAGAAGGATCTTCAAGTAAAGCCTTCATCACCAAATGTAGTTGATCTACATATATCTAGGAAATGGACTTTATCCTCGACAATGACACCAAAATGTTACCACATAATTTGTCACCCACGAAAGTATAAAAGTCCCAAGCACTTGGGTGTATACTTGTGTAACTAAGAGATTGGCCATTGTCACCTTACCAACTCTTTTCTACACTTTAGGCTAGGGAAAATGGAATCCTAACCAATGGGAGCTTCCCTATGGGTTACTAAGATCAATATGTATGTAGTAAGTGAACAAGAAAGAGCTTGGCAACTCAAAATAAAAGAAAAAGTGGAAAAGAATTTTATGGTTTTGGCAATAGTGGATGAAAGGGAAACTAGTGCCTTATTCATTTGGGCTATGGGATCATGCATGCAATTTAAGAGGGCTATTCTTTGAGAGAGATTACGAGCTATAGGCAACCAAGGTGATGTGCTCAATAACATCCCTAACTTGGCAAACAAAATACTACATAAAATAGAAAGGAAGGGACTTCTATAAGGGGAAGCTCCATTACCAAACCAACGTAGAAGTGGTTAAGCATTCACTCACAATCGATGTCTAAGTCATTAACAAAGTGGCTCCTAGATTAACTTTGACAATCTAGGTTTCCAATGAAAAGTCTACCAATGTAATGTCAAGAACTTTTGCCACACAGATAAAATTGTACATGCACCACATCATAACTTAGACAAACAAAATACATTTGTTCCAATGCTTGGACCTTCACTCACCAATTCTTCCATTCAATCAATCCCCAAATTACAAATGAAGAGAGAAAACCAATGTTCCACCAAGACTCCGGGACGGGGGGATGCGGGTGCGGGGAGATGCATAAGGGGGACGTGTGGAAGTACTCCCAAATTTTAGGGATTTTTGGGAAATGGGGGACGGGGGAACATCACATATATAATATAAAAAAATATAAAAAATAAAATTTTAAAAATAAAAATAATAATGATAATATTATAAATCTCAACAATAACATAAATTAATTTTATATATATTTGTTTTTAAATTGTTTTTTTTAAATTAAATTTTTTCTTTTTTAAGTCTTACTGGGCAAAAAATTTTTGGGGGGGACTTCCAGGAGTCACCCTTTTGGGGGGGGACGTCCAGAAGTCCCCCTTTTCAAGGGGGGACGTCCAAGAATCCCCCTTTTGGGGAGTCTCGTCCCCCACCTTAGGGAGTCGCGTCCCCCCAAGTCCCCCCGCGTCTCCCCAAAAAGGGGACGTGGGGAAACGTCCCCCTTGGAGTCCCCCCGTCCCGAGGACGTGGGGGACGTGTCCCCCACGACCCCCACCCTGGGGGACGCGTCCCCGTGGAACACTGGAGAAAACCCTTACATAGTTTTAAGCTCTACCTCCTCATACAATAAGTAATGAATCATTTTTCTAGATCCATTAATCTCTCTAAGGAAAATCAATAAAACAATCACCTCTAACCTCCTCAACAAACTTCTTACTATAGATAGACAAGAGTTTGTTGAGATTTACAATTTCCTCTAGGATGTTACAATGACATATTCTAGGAAAACAATTTTCCATGAATCTCTCATCTACCTAACTCAATAAACAAGTCAACAATGATAAAACAAGGAGTTCGTTACTCTACAATCCAAAAATAGAGCCAAGAGATGAGGGTGCCTCCTTGTTTTGAGAGATAGACCAAGTCTAGGTTCCAAGAATAGCAAGTAGATGCCTATCCATTTGTGCGTCCTTCTAGAAGTGTCCCATGTGTGAGATGGGCATGCAAGAAGTGGAACGACCTCAATAAAGAAGCAAGGGACATGTACAAATGATCTCCTCCAATCAATCCATGGATAAATGTAGTGTCACGGATCCCAAGGAAAATGGCATGTATCCCAATGTAGATATATATCTTTGTATGTTGGTACACAGATCTCAAGGTAGTGTCACGTATCCTAATACAATATCATGGATCTTGAAGCAAGTATACAAATCTCAAGGCATAGATGCCACCCTTGTGCATGTACACAGATTTCAATACAAGGCGCCAACCTATAATAGTGAGTCATGCCTTGATATACGTGTTATTAGGTAGTAAACATACAAGTGATTTCCTCTAAATTCTCAATAACTCATTTAAATTTTACACTTTAGGCAAAGTTCAACCATGGTGGGGACAACATTAACCTCTATTACATGTGACACTTGTAAGACCAAGAAGTATGTCCTAGATTGCTAAGTTGGAAGTAGGTGATGTGA
Source organism: Picea engelmannii (assembly GCA_009831015.1). Lineage (NCBI taxonomy): Eukaryota > Viridiplantae > Streptophyta > Pinopsida > Pinales > Pinaceae > Picea > Picea engelmannii. The sequence continues at coordinate 178,835 of ML779512.1, read as the reverse complement.
TGAATAATTTACGGAAGGGGAAGGAGAAACTTCATCAATAAAATTTCATAGTCATATATGATGTTTAAGTCTTCTTTGGCTAGCTTTCAAGACTCAAGATCTAGGGGTCTTCATTGTACTGTCTCCCTCTCCTTGACAACAACAAAGATGGATTAGTCTAGTCACCCCTCTAGACTATATTCCCATGGGTAAAAAGGGGTTGAGGCAATAAAAGGTCACTTAAGAAATTAAAGTGATTTTATTAGAAAAGTGACTTTCAAGAAGAAAAGTAAGGGTGAAGGTAACTTAAGTGAAAAATCAAATCACAACCTTAGTAAAAAGCAAAATGATAACTCAAAGGAGAATTAGATTGGGAGGTATAAAAGAGAGAGGAGGGGTCTTCATTGTACTGTCCCCCTCTCCTTGACAACAACAAAGATGGATTAGTCTATTCACCCCTCTAGACTATATTCCCATGGGTAAAAAGGGGTTGAGTCAATAAAAGGTCACTTAAGAAATTAAAGTGATTTTATTAGAAAAGTGACTTTCAAGAAGAAAAGTAAGTGTGAAGGTAACTTAAGTGAAAAATCAAATCACAACCTTAGTAAAAAGCAAAAAGATAACTCAAAGGAGAATTAGATTGGGAGGTATAAAAGAGAGAGGAGGCGCCTCACTCCTCATTCTTGTCTATTTTCTCATTGTAAACACTTGAGCTCTACAACTTACGTTTTGAGGGTTTTGAGTCAAGAAACCCTAGAGGCCAACAAGGAGGTGAAAGATTCCTCCGTTCCTGGTCCAAGCTTGGCCAAGGGGGTGCAATATCCCTCCCTCGCCATTCTATTCAGTCACAGGTACTCAACATTCATTATTTGGAGGCTAGGGCGAAAATTTGAGGGTTTTCTAGTAGTGGGGCGCACCATCAAGAGAAGATTAATTCTACTCACTCCAAGGAATCTAGATCTGTCCTCTTACCTTATTCCGGGCTCATTGCTAGTGCCATAGCACCCTTTTGCATCCTTTATAGGAGACTTTTCCTTGCTAGATGATTTATTAAGGCTTGGGTCGAATTTTTGTAGGAGGGGCGCATCTTCACTGAGGAGACTTGAAGATCTGAGGGAATACTTAAGGGTTTGGTCCCCAACATGCTACAGTTCTTCTATTCATCCCCTGATCTACATTTTGGCAGTGATTTCTTAGTATTTGGTGGCCATCTTCTAGAGGGCTGAATTATTGAGCTTCTTCAACCAACCAGGGCTGTACCAGCTCCAAATCTAGTCTTACAGAGGCATATCAGCATAGATCTGAGGGTTTCAGCCATTAAGGGAAAGAAATTAATCGTGTACTGAACTTATATTCAACAGAGGAAGGCTTGGAGGCTATATATCTCCCTATATTTCATTAGATCTACAGATCCATGTATGAAGACTGTTATCCCCCATTTTAGGGATAACTAAGGAGATTATGTCTCAAGGCCCACAGGTCCTAGACATGGAGTACCGAGAGACAGATCGACTTGAGCATGGCCATGGAGGGCCCATCTTTTCTTCCTTCAGCGCCTCCACTTTGTCAGCAGCATCAACATCCATCACCTCGGCCTGGTCCTGTAGCAGAAGTGGGTCTTTCTCCATGAGGTAATGAGTCCAGGTATCATGATATGTGTCACTCTAATCCTCAAAACCTTTGAATATGTGCATTTGATTCTTTTTGTTTCTAACGGGTGCTTGGATTTTATACCTATCCACTTCACCATATCTGGGGGGAATGACAGGATGTGCTAGTAAGCTTGTGCCCATAGGTTTTGAGTTGCCATTGGGGGGATTCATGAGAAGCCATCATCCGCTCCCACCTTACTTACCACTTTCCATCTTTATCCCACTCATCCACCCCTTTACACTGGTCTGGGCATTGGGTTGGCCAATCATTTAAGGGTTCCACCTTACCTTGTGGGAAGAAGGGGCTAAAGGCCCAGAGGGTAAAAGCAACTGGCAAAAGATAAAAGCCTAAAAATAAAACCTCCAGATGCTTCGCCTAGGGATCCCCGAGAAAGCAGTAAAAGGCTTCTCAGCAAGAAACAAGAGGGACCCAAAAAAAAATAATAAAACAAGACCTAGTCAGAGGATAGAGGGTCTCATCACGAGCCAACCTATTAGGTCCATGGGCACCTAGCGGTATGACACTACTAGCAGTTGGTTACCACGCCAGGGTAGTGGCTCTTGGTGACATAGCCAACAGAAAGGGGGTCTCATCACGAGCCAACCTTCTCATTTCCGTGAAAGTGCTTGTGGGTAACATTGCCACCACTGGTCACCACGCCAGGGCAGTGCCCCCTGATTAGCTTCTTGAAGAAAAAACAATAAAGAATAAAGATAAAAAGGCATGAATGGGCTTGGAAACATTTGCATCCATGACAGGTGTAGCTCACCCTCTATAGAGGCACCCACAGGTAAGCCATGCATTTACTTGCTTTCACTGCACCCCTTGCCCAGACACCCCTTATCCACCTAACCCACTTACATGGCTTGGATTTGATTTCTCTCGGGAACAACCCACATCCAGTGAGCACTAGCCCAATAGGACGCCCTGTCACTTTCTTCAAATTTGGCTTGTAGATTAGTATAATGTCTTTGAACACTTGCCTGAGTGAAAGGGGTTTTATGCACATGTTTAATAAAATTGATGATTAGATGTGATTGACATTGCTATGATCCCTGTGACTTATGAGCCCATGGAGGGCGTATCTGTTGATGTGCAGGATCATACCCGAAGGACAGGTACCATATTGGACAGGTACACATGGGGAGATGATTAGTTCAGACCTCCATGGGGTTGGAAGCCCATCAGATGGATGCTGAGACCCCAGCAGGGGGCAGAGACAGATCAAAGGCTTTGCAACGAAGAAGAGGAGGACGTTCCACCAGAGGCACCCTGACAGAGCCTTACCTAGGGGGGTTGTGCCCTCTCCACTGAGACGTTGGCCTTGGAAGGCCCACGACGTCACCTATGACCTCCTATAACATCATCCAACAATATGGGAGTTTGGGGGGCAGTTGTAGCATGATTGGCACATGTGGCAGCTTCCAGAGGCCCAAGGAGGGCTAACGTTTTGCTCCAGGAGGCCACATTTTCCCTAGAAAGGGATAACGTCACCCTAAAGGGGTATGACGTCCTCATTATTTGCTTGATTAGGGTTTAATTTATGACATTTAATGTAAAACAATATTATTATGTATTTTTGGCCTTGTCGGCCTTTTGTGACCTAAAATTTAATTAAGGTCATTGATATTGTGTAAGTAAGAGAGAAAAACTCTCTTTTATTCATCATCTTTCACTCACACTTGTGTGAGGTCTGAAATTTGTGCCCTCCTTTAGGATTTTTGGCTGAAATTTTGATGCGCACTTGTTGAAGGAGGCTTTTTCTTGGCTATTTTGGCATTTTCTTGGTGGAAGGTTTACAACTAGGGTTTGGCTATATGAATGCTTGGTTAATGTAAGTGAATTTCTGCAATCCTTCTTTATTTGAATGGTTATGGTTTCTTTTACTTGCATTTTAATGCAATTTGTTGAATTAAACCCTAGGAAATGAGCACATGTTGGTGTCCTTGTTTCATGTCCCTACTAAGTTATGCTAAGAGCCATTTTATTTGTTGAAGATAAATGTTAGAGCCTTGCCATAGAAACACTCTACCATTTGACTCTTCAAGCTAGCCGTTTTTATCTTGTCATTGAGCTAAAGAAGGAGGAAAACGCACTAAGGCCTAGGGTTTCTACACCTTAGTGAGTCGTTTTCCCCTAGGGTTTGATTGATGAAGCCTTGCCTTAGCAACACTTCATCATCAAACTCTCTAGTCTTTAGCCCTACCATTTACCCTTTGAGCTAGTCGTTTTCTTCTTTGCCACTTGAGTTAAAGAAGGAGGAAGACGCATGAAGGCCTAGGTTTACTACACCTTAGTGAGTCATCTTCCCCTAGGGTTGATAGGTTGAAGCCTTGCTTTAGCAACACTTCAACCATCATATCCCTCTTGTCTTTAGCCCAAACATTATGATTTCATCCTTCAACTTTTGTAGCGATTTTGACTCCATTTGCCCTAATAACGCACTGATCTAAGACCTTGTACTTGAGTGCTTTGATCACAACTTCCAAATACTCTTGAACAATCATTAACTCCTTCTAACCCTATCTTAGACTAACACTTACTAACCCTATTGCTGCTATCATTTACTTATGCTATAATTATATCCATGTAACCTTGTTTAGATCTTTAAAGTAATTGAAAGATTGGCTAGTCGTTGCTTCTAATGAATGTTGGTATTTGACATTGATGATAAATTGATATTACTCATTGTGAAGCTTCTTTAGCACTTATTGTGAAGTGATATATTGTAATCATTTCTATTTTACATCATTGATTTACTTCATCAATATTGCCTATCAATTGCTTTATATTAGAGGTAATTGATTATATGAAGTACTAACCAGCAAGTAACCTTGCACATATATAGTTTTCTTATTGCTTTGTCTCGGGTAGGTACACTTTTTGGTTATTTATTATCTTTATTGGCTGATTAGCCGAGACTTTCTGATCGGTGGTGACTTGTGAGGGGGAAACTTTTACTTGGCCATAAGTTGTTGCCTTCTCAAAACCCCAGGTCACCGAGGACGTCTCCCCTGGGCCTACCACCCTAAACAGAAAGAGCTATCCTATTGAGGTGACAGTGGTAGGATAGTCTCAGTTTCGCCAGTTTGCCTTTCTCTCACCTTTCCTCTACTTCCAACTACAAGCGATAACAAAGACCACTTATATTACTAAACAAAGGTCAAATCTGAAGTTTGCTATATTGTTTGTGTATTTCCTATATTATCTTGTGTCCAATTATTGTTATGATGTCATGAATGCTATAAACTCATAAACACACTTCAAGACTTCTTTTTGTAATAAAAACTTGCAAAACAAACATCAAAAAACAAGCAACAAACCCTAGTTCTTGGCCAAAATTGGTAGGGAACATTACAGTGGTATCAAGGCGAATTTCCTTTGCCAGCCTGTGCAAAATACAGATGACCAGGGGAAGAGGCCTAAGACAAGGTTCCTTCTTTGCATTTTCAGATTGCTTGCATTGTGCAAATTCCACCTTTGAAGTTTGATTTAGCCTTTGAGTTTGCATTTACAAATTTACAATGGCCCCAAAAACTAAAGATGCCGCATGGGTTCATGCCGAGGTGATTGAAGGTAATATGTATTGCAAGTATTGTCAAAAATGCATCAGGGGGGGGGTGGCATTCGTAGGTTGAAAGAACACTTGGCTGGTGTTAAAGGCCAAGTTAAATCATGTGAGGCACCATTGGATTTTATTGGGCATATTAGAGAAGAGATGCAAAAAGTACTTAATGACTACCAAGTTCGTAAGGCTAGGGAAAAAGATATACAAGATGAAATAGGGAGAAAGAGGGCAGCCAACCCCACTTTTGATTATGAGGACTCTCCATCTCTTCATTCTACCGGTGTTAGACATAGAGACCCCTTTCATTATATTCCTCCTCCTGTTGATAGTGAAAATACCATCAATCCGCCTAAGAGTAAAAGGAGGAATAGCATCCAAAGCTATTTCACACCTCCCCCCACTTCTGGCTCTGACAATGCCAATGTTTCTCAAGTTCAACCCACTCAATGTCAGCCCACCTTAGATGACCATTGGAAGAAACAATATAGAGAGATTGC
>ML779512.1:151520-170520 GCA_009831015.1 Picea engelmannii | reverse complement strand
CCATTTTGATATATTCATGAGCATACTTTGGATATTTTGTCTCTAATTGTCTCTAATGCTTTGGAAACATGATTTAAAATCTTAAAAATATATTTTTTCGTTAAAATTTAAATATTTTATGTATTTAAAAAAAAAAACGGTTCGACCGGTTTATTACCGGTTCAGGTTGAACCCTTGACCGGTTCCGGTACCGGTTTCGGTTTTTAAAACATTGATCTTGTCTTATGTTGTTGTTATCTATTGAAATGCAAAGATCTATAATAATGGCTTAAACATTAACATGATATGCTTATGCTCATATTTTAAAAACCATCTAGAAGTAGATCTCACACTCACATAACTAGATCTTAGCTTAAGCCCTTGAGGCATAGATTTACTCTCACGCCTTAAGTCTTTCATATTGCAAGTTAATCTTCATAGCATCTATCTTAATGCAATACACACATGGGTAAATGGTGATGGTTTCAATCTTTTTCGTATGCAAGTTTTTGTCCTTTTAAGCACTCATTCCTTTTAAGCTTGCAAACATTTGTGGATATGTTAATGGTGTAGAAGTAACTCTTCATTTCAGCAAACCATCATATGTTCTATCTATGTTAACATCCTTTAATCTCATGTTTTAGAACACAACTTATGCTGGATTAAAAGTTTCGGTTTTTGCATTATTTCATTGTTTTTAAGCAAGTAAAAGTCACCTAAACACTCTTAAACACCTAAAAATACTTAGTCCTTAGGCCCTATAACTTAATAGACTTAATAGGACACCTTAATTCACCATCTTCGCCATTTAAAACGGGGTTTGAGGAAGGCAACGGAAGGTGCTAGACCAGGGACGGTCTCACGGCGTGTGACGTCCCTTCCGAGAGTACTCGGATCTTAGGGTTGACCTGTGAAGCTAGGGTAGGCCTTGTTGCCTCACTTCTTGAGTATCCAACAACCACTTGGTAATTGGGGGAGGAGAATTTTGGTTTGACACTTAGTTAGGAAGAGCTCAAAATTTAATAATCTTTAAGCAACTCATTAATTCACTAAGCATTGGTATATTTTCGTGGTTGTCATCCAAGCAATACTTGCAAGCACTCTTCACTTTTAATTTTACAAGCAAGTCTATTTCTTTTAGCTTTGTGGATTAATCATTTAAGTGTCATCCTTTATGTTGTGGAGCACTTGTTCTTCAAAAGCATTTCATTTTATCTGATTAGTGTTATTTATGGTGTGATCCCTCAAGAGGTTGTGCATCCCCTTTTGAAGGCACTATCTTGTTGGGTCTTGAGTGTTATGGTTGCCATTGATAAGCAATCCAATATAGTAAGTGATATTGGGGCATGCTTGGCTTGATGTGGATGATCTTCATGTGTTGAATCCCTTTCATTTATGCACATACAAGCACATGGTTAATCAATTTCTTATATATTTTGTATCTTGTAACTTTTAGATATTTTTGTTGTAATTGTGTATCATGTTGTGTATCTCTTGTTTATAGTTGTTGTAACATCTGCCATCCTATTCTTTAGTTGTGATCTTTTGTATCTAACATTGTTGTGAAATAGTTGTACTTTATGTAATCTTTTGTAACATTGTAATCAAACTCCTTCAAACTTTAGTTGACCCCATTACCCAATCCTAGGCACTAGTCTTAATTGTCCTAGGGAAGGGTTTTGCTTGTCATAGTTGAATCTTTGCATCTTGCATTGCTGCCTTTGCATCATAGGCTAGACTTTTCCCCAACTTTAAACTAATCAAAACCAACTCCTAGAACATAACGTTAATCACATCTAGTAACTAGGGTCTACCCCCCTTGGCTTCCCTAGGAGTAAGCCTAGACGGAAGAGGTTCAAGCCAAAGTGACAGCGTGGGCTTTGGACCTAGGCATTGTGCGTCCAAGGACACACTAAGTGAATCGGACTTGGCTTACGTTTGCAAGTGTGTATAAGGACGACAACAAGCCCCTTCTTCCCACAAGGTAAGGTGCAAGCCTTAAATAATTGGCCAACCCAATTCCAAGAACAGTGTAATGGGATGGATGAGCAGGAGAAATATGGAAAGTGGTAAGTATGGCGGGAGCGGACGATGGCTTCTCGTGAATCCCCCCAATGGCAACTCAAAACCTATGGGCACAAGCTTACTAGGGCATCCTGTCATTCCCCTCGGATATGGCCAAGTGGATAGGTATAAGATCCAAGCACCTATTAGAAACAAAAAGAATTGAATGCAGATATTCAAAGGTTTTGAGGATCAGAGTGACACATACCATGATACCCGAACTCATTACCTCATGGAGCAAGATCCACTTCTGCTACAGGACCAGGCTGAGGTGATGGATGTTGTTGTTGTTGACAAAGTGGAGGCGTTGAAGGAAGAAAAGATGGGCCCTCCAGGGCCATGCTCAAGTCGATCTGGCTCTCGGTACTCCATGTCTAGGACATGTGGGCCTCGAGACATAATCTTCTTAGTTATCCCTAAAATGGGGGAAAACATGCATGAAACAATCTCACACAATTTTTATTAAATGCTAGTAGACGGAATAAGACACGTGGTCTTATTCCTTCCTAGAAAACAAAAACAAAACCCAAACAAGATGCATCTAATCTAGGAAATGGAAATGCTGAAAGTAAATCACATAAATGAAAAACTAGGCTATTGCTCATGATAGAGCTTAGTCCAACAAGCCAAAATTTCAACTAACATTAACACACCAAAATTTCAAGTAATCGAGGAAATGAAATAACAATACTCAGCTGAAAGTAAATCATACAATCAAAACTTGAAAGGAAATAGTGGAAAAATGAAAAACATCTAACCTAAACTAAATTAATGCTCATAATAGAGAGCATATTCATTCTACCTATTCTAATCAAGGAAAAATAACATGTTAAGTAAAATCATATAACCAATGCAACCAATCTATAAACTCATCATTACCTTGGGTTTTACCTTTGTGTTTGGTTGCTAAGCAGAAAAGTGATATGTCAAACTTGTAGCAAGCATATGTTGGTAACTCATTCATTACTCGGAAAGATCATGCAATGGGACTAGGATCATCATGCAAAAGAGTTACAACGGAGTACCATGCATCCCCTGTACTACTGCATGCTTCTTCAATCCATTACTCAACAGCGCTAATGTACTTATTGTTCTCATTGCTAGCATTGAACCACTCATCAATGTTACTCATCGCATTATCAAGTAAAAGAGGCTTTGATGGCGACTCCAGCTGGAACCTACATGAAATTTTTTGCTTCCCCTGGATGTATCTAATCACATACACACACATATGATGAGATAATAAATAAGAATTGAAAACAAAAGGAAACTCATCTCTTATGGTTGATTGTTGTGATATGGAAAAAGGACAACTCATGGAGTATGTTTGAAACTGAAACTGCTTCGACCTTACCACCATTGTGGCCTTCAAACTCTCATTGTCAAATGGATCTTTATACACTTGAGAGTTATTGATTAAGGATTTCCGTGATTGAATAACTTTTGTTGAATCTTGCATGCAGAAAATCCCATTCTAGACCTGTAAAGATACACGTTCCTGTGATATGGCCAAACTTGGTTGCTCATATGGCCAAAACTCTGCAATATCACGCTCCTCATTCTCTGTATCATAGATGGGATCATTGTCAAAATGGTAATAACTTGTATCCCACTTGCATTTGTCAACTTGGAGGAATGTATCAATATTTTCAATTTCTGTGCAATTATGCTTCATATCTGGTGAAGAACTGCCCACCAAATTGACCCCTTCCAAATCACTACAAGTTGTATCATAAGAATCGGATTATCGAAACAGAATATAAGTTGTCAAATTTGTACTTTCATCTGGAGGTGGGAGGGTGGGTTCATGAATATCACTGTCATCAATGTTATCTTCGTCCGTGTAATCTTCAATTGGATCTTGATTTTCAATGGAAAGGTGAGAAGACTCTTCACTATTGTTTTCCTGTTGAGGTATCACATTAAGATCCATCATAAGGTCTTCTTCGCCACTGACTTCCTTGATGTAAATGTGTTGAACCTGCACAGAATAGATCTAGCTAGAAAATACCACACACATTTGCAGAGAGAAATTGAGAAAGAATAGAAGAATTCCCATTAACCGTAATGAATAATGAATAATTTACACATGATATACTATGTATAACTCAACCAATGCTCATTGGAGGAGAAGCCAATGCGCCATAGTGGTGGTCTAGAGTGATCTGGACACACACCAACAATTACAGGAGTAAACTGCCACCTAGTCTAGTCTTTCAGGCAATTACGGGAGTGAACTACCAACTAGCTGAGTTAACTAATCTACCAGTCTTCAGTTAATTGACTGAAACAAAGTGCAGTGAGGAGGAGATCAGGGAATCATAGGTAATGCGCTAGTCTGGTGATGATACCAAGGCTAATGCGCATTAGTTGGTGATGATCCCTGTTATCGTGCCATTTGTACTTTGATATAAGAGAAGGTAAATGGAAAGCAAATTAGCGTAACGGGAGACTATCCTATCATTGTCACCTCAATAGGATGTCTCTTTCTATTTAGGGTGGTAGGCCCAGGGGAGATGTCCCCGGTGACCTGAGGGTTTGAGAAGGCAAAGTCAAAGTGGCTAGGTAAAGATCCCCTCTCACAAGTCACCATCGATCAGAAAGTCCGGTTTAAACAACCAATGAAGAGATAATATGTCAGAAGTGTACCTGCCTGGAACAAAGCAACAGGAAAACTATATATTTGCAAGAGCACTTGTTGGTTAACACTTCATAAAACCATCGACTTTCTTAAATAAAGCAATTTGTTGAATATGATGAAGTAAACAGAAATCTTATAACAACAACGTTTATAGAGCAATATTTCACATAAAATGTCTTGAAACTAGCTTCGAAATGACTAAAAACCATTAACCATTGAAGTCATAATATTAGCATTTGACAGAAGCACATAAGACAGAGTATAATTCAGCCTTTACAATTGCTTTATGAGCTTTTAATGTTGCATTTAATGGCTGTAAATTACTTTAGTAACAACACCAAGTAGGTTAGTAGATCAGGCTATTCTAGGGTTAGAAAGTGTTAATAGGTTGTTCAAAGAGTAGGTTTTGAAGGTTGTGTTGATCAATTACTCAATGGAGGACTTAGACTAGTGCTTTCTTAGGGAAAATGGAGTCAATAAAGTGGCAGAGAATGTTGAAGAAAACGGATGATAATAGGAGAGCCAAAGACAAGAGGGGTTGATGAATGAAGTGTTGGTAAGCCAAGGCTTCAACCACCAAACCCTAGGGGAAAATGACTACTAAGGTGTAGGTAACCCTAGGCCTTAGTAGATTCTCCTCCCTATTTAACTCAAAGATGAAGCAACAAGTGCTAGGGTGTTGGAATGGCAAGGCCCTTAGCAATGGCTTCAAGAAAAACGGTTGCTTGGCACAATCTAATAGGTGAATAGCTATTGAGATAAAGACAATAACATGTGCTTAATCTCTTAGGGTTTTAAGCTAGAAATTTCATAATCTTAGCAAAATGCAAAGTAAAGATACTATAACCATTCAAAAGAAAGAAGAATTGCAGAATTTTACTTACATTCACCAAGAATAATCTATCATATCACCTAGTTGAAGACTTTCCACCAAGAAAATGCCCAAAAACACCAAGATTAGCCTTCCTTCAACAAGTGCACACTAAATTTCAGTCATAAAACCCTAAGTAGGGCGCAAATTTCAGACCTCACAAGTGTGAGTGAATGATGATGAAAAATAAGAGGTAATTTCCCCTTATTTATACAATACTAATGACCAGAATTAGGTCAAAAAAGGTCGACATGGCCAGTTACAAAAAATATCCAGTTTTTACATTAAATGTCACAATAAAACCCTAAAACAAGTTGCTAAGGTGACGTCATTCCCTTTTAGGGTGACGCTAGGCCATTTTTGGGCAATGTTGGCCTCATGGAGCAAAACGTTAGGCCTTCTTGGGCCTCAGGAACCTGCCACTTGGCACACAACTGCCTCCAAAACATCCCAAAACGTTGGATGGCGTCATGGGTGACCTGGGTGACGACATCGGTGAAGGGTTTTTAGTACCCTTCCTTCTTCAAATGTGCATGAGCTTTCCTTTTGTCTTTATTTTTAGATTTCTAATATCGATGGTTGCCATCTTGCACAGTAAGTGCATGCGCCTTTGGGCCTTTGATTTTTCCCATGTTGATGAGCTTGGTTTGCTCTTGTGTCAGGGATTCGATAAAGTTCTCAAGAGAAGGCATCTTTCAGGTGGCTCCAGAGGCGAATTTGACAGAATGGAATGTTGATACGAACACAGAGAATTCAAGACCAAGTTTGGAGAGAATGGTGAGAACCATTTGTTTCTCCTCCTTAGATTTATCAACCCCGCAAGCTTTGAGTTGCGACAATAAATCCTTGAATTTTGTAAAGAAATCTTGGATATTGTCGAAGCTTTTTGGATCCAATGTGAGCAATTCCACCTCCAGCATGTGTCCCCTCATCTCATCCTGTTTTCCAAAGAGCCCTTCCAAGGTGGTCCAGGCTTCATTAGGGGTTTTACAGGAAGATATGTGAAAAAGAAGATCGGGAGGAATAAGACTGCTAATCGTTTTGAATGCTTCATCCATTCGATTTAGATACTTGGATTTTTCTATGGCTGATGTCGGTTTTGTGTCTATATTCAAGGTTAACCTGTACAATCCTTTGGTTCGGAGATGTATCACTATTTTCTCCTTCCATGCAAAGTAATTGTAAGGTGTAAGAATGAATTATTTTGGGAAATCCATCTTTTCGTTGTCTTCAATCTTTTGTACCTGCAAAAAAAATATGGTGTAGCTTTTTCTTAGCAGTTTGTCGGCTCTGATACCATGTAAATGTGTTGAACCTACACATAATAGATCTAGCTAGAAAATACCACACATTTGTAGAGAGAAATTGAGAAAGAAGAAGCAAGAGAGAAAGAATAGAAAAATTGTCATTAACTGTAATGAATAATGAATAATTTACACATGTTATACTCTGTATAACTCAACCAATGCGCCATAGTGGTGGTCTAGAGTGATCTGGACACACACCAACAGTTACGGGAGTAAACTGCCACCTATTCTAGTCTCTCAGGCAATTACAGGAGTGAACTGCCACCTAGTTGAGTTAACTAGTCTACCAGTGTTCAGTTAACAGACTGAAACAGAGTGAAGTGAGGAGGAGGTTAGGGAATCATGGGTAATGTGCCAGTCTAGTGATGATACCAAGGCTAATGCGCATTAGCTGGTGTTGATCCCAATGTTGCATGGTGACAAAACCAATGTAGCATCTAGACTCCACTCAACTAGTCAAACTGAAGTGAAAACTGAAGAGAATATTCTCCCTAGAGGAATATTTTTCCTAAAATATAGGAGACTGGATAATGACTAATAATGACTAATAAACAAGGAAAAACCTTAGGAAAAAGAAATCCTAGGTGTGTGTGAAGTAACTCTAACACTTGATACTTTCAAGGTAAAGTTGTCATTCCTTGTCCATACTTACCTCGTCCATTTCTTCGAGGCTTTTCAAATAGGCCTCCCATTCATTGTCATTTTCTGAACTTGAGTGATCATGTGATAGCAACTCATGGGAGGGGGAAGAAGGTTGAACCTCTTCCATACAAATCCTATGATGTTTTTTTGCTACTGTTGATCTTAATATCTTCCATAGGCAGACCAAGACCATCCTAAAGAAGTCTTTTTGCATAATATAATTCTTTTATTTTGTGGACTAGGGGCATCGAACCTGCTAAATCGTAATACCACCTTACACAAAATGCTTCCAAACAATTTGCAAAAGATGGAAAAGTACAAAACAATCTCATCAAAGTACAAAACAATAAATCTTACAGATGTATATGTCGTTGGGGACCCTTTGGTTTGAAAACCTTGTTCCCCGGCAACGACGCCAAAAACTTTTACTGACCAAACTAGTAGTCCTTCAAGGTCTTAGACTGCTATGGTAGAAACACAGGGGATAGGTACCCAATGTCACCACAACACCTATCATTTTCATGTTCAAGCCAAACTCCTACGTTAAGAGGCTTTGGGAGGCTTCCTGCTAAATAACACTTCACAAAAAGAAATATTAAGACCGGTGTCTCAATCCTCTATATTAGGTGAAGGTAGGAATTAATTATTTATATGTTTGCTGAAATAGAAAATATTACATAAAATGAAAATACCAAACAACAAGCTAACTTTCCCTCAAACTCCAAGAATAATGATCGAATAAAATGCAAGAGAGAGGGGTATACGTCCTTACCACTTTCCGAGTGATTTGTTGAATGAGTACTTGGACCAAAGTGGCTAGCAATGAGTACTCTCCTCATTGTCCTATTATTTCAGACCTACAAAACAAAGTAAAACGCAAAAAATAACAAAGAAAATGACATTTTGGGGCCTCCCACAAGTGAAAAAATGCACTAGATCACTAGATATGTGGGTAAGTAGGGTAGGGAAGCAAAGTGTAAATGTTTACTAAGCCCAAGAACCTTTAGACCTGCTGTAAATTTAATTTCCAGCAAGATGAAAATTACTTTTACAGAATTGGGGTTCAAATCCCTCTAGGGTCAAAACCCAAAATTTGCTACAGCCAATGAAATCAATTGTAGGGTTGTAGTTATGATCTATAATAACTAGAAAACAAGATTAAGTATGTAAATCAGATATGGAATTGAAATCGAAGGGCTTAAGACAATAAAACTTACAAAATGCACCATTTCAATGCGTCCACCAAGTGTAGATCTGAAGATTTTGCTTGATGTTTTAATGCATATCTGCACACTTATTTTCAAATAAACTCTTGTAATAGAAGTTTAATGAAGCACAAAACACAAGGGAATATGTATCTTGGGGTAGGAAAAAATCTCAAGTGGCAAAAACCCTGAGATCTACTAGCTTGCAAGAGAAAAAATTAATAACAAAGATAGGGTATGATTTTTTTTGTATTTTAATAATAAAAGTTGAATGAAAATATTTATATAAAATGGTTGAAAAAATTGAGAGATATTGTTTTACCTTTACTTCTTACCTTAAGATGTCTCTAAGTTTGTGCAATTATGACCCTGTGAGCTTAAGATTGGTCGGATAGATTTCTAGACGATTGGGTTTGGAGTGGAAGCACTATCTCCCCCAATGCTAGAAATTTACCAATAAATGGGTTCCTCCTTGAATTTTTCTAGGAAAACTCCTCTACAAGATGGTCTCCAAGACAACCAATCAACTAGGGTCGAAGAGATAATAGACCACTTGGTTGAAGCTACTCCCAAAGGAGTTGATCCAAGAACTTGAGTGTATTACCCTTGGATCCCACAAAGAGAGTAAGGAGATGAAGGCCTATCTTCTCTCTTCCACGAGACTATGTAGCCCTTCAATGGATTGATTGGTTATCTTTTGCAATTCTCCCAAGGAACCCCTGTCAAAGCACAATTAAATATATCCAAGACTAAGAAAAGCAAACATTACAATATATAATCCATAGTGACACAAGAGAATTGAGTTCTTGAAAATGGCATTATGATATTACAAAGTTTCAACAACAAAAATGAGAGCAGGGGCTAGTCTTATACAGTTTTATTTGTAATGGCTAGTTTCTACCTCCCTCGTAAAAAATAATTTTCTTGGTTTGCTCATCCACAATTGGTTGGAGGTTAAACCATTTGCTACTGTTTTTTTATTACATCATTCAATGGTCAAAATGGGATAAAATCCATTTTTAGAATGCTTGACCAATTTTGTCCACATGAGAGGTTCAATTTGGTGGAGTAGGTGCAACGTTCCAATTTATGGACAAATTCCCTTTGAAAAATGAACTAGCATGGTCATCATTTGTCCACATTTACTATTCCTCCTTCAACGGCTAGTTATCCATTAATGAGGAGTTACAATTTGTCCCAAAAGAAGATGATTTGGTCATGTAGTGGTTAAATTAACAACTTTGCTTGTGTTGTCGTCCTAATACACACTTGCAAACATGAGTTAAGTCCGGCTCACTTAGTGTGTCCTTGGAGGCACAATGTCTAGGTTCACAGCCCACGCTGTCACTTTGACCGGAACCTCTTTCGTCTAGGCTTACTCCTAGGGAAGCCAAGGGGGTTAGGCCCTAGTTTCTAGATGTGTTAAAGTGAAGTGTCTATGAGTTGATTTTAATTATTTACAAGGCTTGGGGGGATTCTAACTTAGGATGCTAAGGCAGCAATGCAAGATGCAAGGGTTAGAATGTCAGGTAGCCCTTTCCCTAAGTCAACTAAGACTAGTGCCTAAATATTGGGCTAGGGGTCAACTATGTGAAGGGGTGTTTCATTACAAGTCTGATTACAAAAGAATAAAATGATTACAAATTATTTACTCAAGAATGATTATATCCACAACTCACTAGATACAAGATTTATAAATAAAGAATTCTAGGACACAACAAACAAGTTGACCACTTTAATTATTTTATGTTTGTGCAGGATATAAAGAGATCAAAGCATCATAAAATCAATATCAAGACCAATACATCACGATCATCAATACATCAATAAAGAAGATTAAGCACAAGTATTAAAGATGAAAGATAACCACTCTTAATTGTTAAACCCACGAAAGTTTTAGAGACTTAAGTCCAAGGTTGAGTTATTAAGCTTTCTTAAGATTATTAAGTTTTATTAAGCTCTCTTAAGATTATTAAGTTTTATTAAGCTTTCACCAAAGCCTCCTCCTCCTATGGCCAAATGACTGTTGGATGCTCAATAAGTGTTGCCACCCTAGCTTCACAGATCAGCTCAAAAGATTGAGTATTCCCGAAAAGGACGCATCATGTGCGCCATGAGACAATCCCCTGCCTACACCCTCCATTGCATTCCTCAAACCCCGTTTTAAATGGTGAAGATGGTGGTTTAAGGTACCCTAAAGAGTCTATTAAGCTTATATGTGAATTAGGTAGACTTTTATGAGTGTTTTAGAGTGTTTTAAGAGTTTTATGACACTTTTTAAAGGTGATTTAGTGACTTGGCCGAAACTTATTTCAGCTCAAAAAAGGTGTTGATTAAGAGTATGAGATTAAGAGCATTAACACATATATGCTATGTGAGAGCAAGTCACTTTATTGCACAATTAGATAGCTTGCAAAGTAGAGAAAGAAATTACAAGGGCAAGAACAACTTGCCAACAAGATGAAAAGAGAAACACACTTATCTTATGATTGAGAGCATGAAGATATGAGCATTAAGTGTGAGAAAGAAAGAGATTTAAGTGTTTGCCTACTTATCAATTTATCAATGAGATTACTTCAAGCATGTGGAAAATGGCCTTAGAGATCAAGCATGAAATAAAAGAAGCACCATTCACTTATTGAAGCATTTAGGAATATAGATCTAAGCATGGAACATAAAGATAAACACTTGTAATGAACTAAGCATGCATGAGATCTAGTTAAGTTGATTATGATGCCCAATAGGCTTAAGCTACAGACTTATTAAGTGTTAGATCTAGAACTAGAACATTTAACTATCAAAGCATAACAAGATCACTATCACATTAAAACCCTAGCCTTACAAGTTGGGGTATTTCTCTCCCAAAGTGTAGGTAATTATTAAACTTAGAAGATGAATTAGAAAGAGAGAAAGGAAAGAAAGAGAAGTAAGTAAGAGAACAAGCAAGCAAAGCAAGCAAAAAAAAGGAGAAGCTCACTAACCCCACGTCCTATCTTAGGAGAATGATTTAGAGGTGAAGAAACTCAAGGCTAGGTCTTACCCAAGCTCACACGTGGGAGGTAGGTCGTACCAATCCTTATCCCACACTATGAGCAACTAGAAACCAGCAAGAAATGAAAGAAGGAAGAAGATTTATGCTCAAGAAAGCTTAGAAATTGAGAAAGAAGGTTGAAAAATAGCTACCAATCCCTTTGGGGGGTCTTTGAGTGTTGTGTGGATGCCTTTGGGTAGCCAAAACCCCTCTCAACCAGATCTGAACCTGCAAAAACCAGCAAGGTATACTTGCTGGAAATGCTACACACAACAAGCATAGATGAAGAAAAATTTTTATTTTTGGTAGAAATTTTTCACATAGAAATTTTATAGAAAAGATAGATTTAGATTACCACTTTACTATGTTAATGCTAGCTGAAATTCATATGAATGAACAGCAATAGATAGAAGAGTAAGAGTAGAGAGATATGGAGTTTATATGTGTCTCAAGGGATCCTTCTTCCTTGTGGTGTTCCCAATGAAACCCTTGAGGCTAAACCTGCAAAACTTGAGAGGTGATGTGCATACAAGAGATAATATGTTGCATATACTAACAAGATGACATTTCAATCCTATCTAGCATGACAAGATATATAGATCTACAAGCATGTGCATTAATAGATCTACCCAAGTAACATTTTACCTAAGATCCAATGTGTGCAATCACCAAACAAATCTAAACAATTTTACCTCATATGTATGGCAAGAACAAGCATGTGCATAACTCTTCCAATTGTCCTCCAAAGTTTCTCCTTTATATTACTCAAGAAAGGGATCTTGGATAAATATTTGCTCCAAAACCCTAAAAGCCAAAGAGAGATGAAGAAAGATGGAAGAAGAAGAGAGAGAGAGAGAGAGAGAGAAATCAAGTAGCATAACAATAGCTCAAAATATGGTGAGTGAAAGAGTGAGGGGAGGGTTTCTTTTATACTTGGAGAGGCAAACTCACGCCTCTTAGATCAATGTCAAGTGTCCAACACCAAGCAAAAGAGGAGATCCCAAGGCTAGGGTACACCACTTAGGGTTTAGATCTTAGATCTAAGGTGTAAGAGGGTGTGGGAGGTGTTGGGATCACACAAAAGCAAGTGGGAAGGCTATGGGATACATGCCAAGGGAGAGGAAGAGGCCCCAACAATTAAAAACGATTTTTTCTTGAAGATCCACAAGAGGGGGCCGTAACTCTCCTTGGAGGGCGTAATTTTTGGGGGGAAAGCAAGGAATGGAGATGAAGTAATGAGGGAAAAGGAGTGGGATCACCCTAGGAGGTGTTGTGGGGGCTAAAGGGAGTCAAAGCTCATGAGAGGGGGCCCCAATTAAGTCACAACATCCTCCACCAAGGAAAAACGTCAATCCCCCTAGGGGGGCGTAACTTTTGAGTGAGTAGAGGGGGTAAGGGTTAGAAAAAGGTTGGAAAAGGTTGGGAGGGTTATGTTATGCTTAGGGAGTCTCTCTCCAACTATTATTCCACATTTTTACATCCTTTTAACTCATTATTACATTTTTACATTTTTGCCATGTTTGGACTTTAGCAATTAAAATTGTTGTTTTTTATTGACTGACACTCCGGGTGGACAAACCCATAGCAAAAGTTGTCCAACTGAGCTGAAACTTGGTCTATGGATGTAGGGGGTGCTATTCCATTTCTTTTGAGCACAAATACCCCTATCAAAAATCCAAAGACCTAGTTTTTACAATTTTTACTCAAAAATAATTAATTAATTAAATAATTAAACCTCCAAACTTAGGAAAATTTAATTAAAAATTAATTAATTAAAAAAAAATAACCTAGACTCATCGGAATTCCGTGAAACTTTCTAAGATGTCTTGCATGGTCATTTACAATGATTCCCTACAATAGTTACCAAAAGATAAACCCATTAGAACGTCGTTCACCACTTTGGAGGAATTATTGCAATTGTGAGGGAAAAACTCAAGGGAAATTAACAAGGCTGAAAAGCCCAGTTAATAACCTGAGGATAAAAAATCATCGATGAATGGAACTCTCCTAATGAACCGATCCCAAGTAACTGACCTAACTATGATCCATGCAGACCTATTACATTATTGACCCACGCAGGGGTGCGGAAATTCCAATTTACAAAAATAAGTGATGGGGCGAAAAATGCCCTGTAGAACCAAATAGTCTTTGTCAAATGAGCATCTGATGATGCATCTCTTCATGGCACATGGAGTTGACCCCCTAGTTGGATAGGCGGTCAACAGCTTGGAAATAGAGCATCTTTGAATAAAATTAATTATTTTGCATTTGGAGAAGGAATCTTTGACTTGCCAAAATTATACCAATTCTAGAAGACCCCCAACATTCCATTTTTTGACCATTTGACTTTGAAACATGTGCACCACGATTTTGTAGAAGAAGTGGGACGATTTTCCTTTGGGGGAAATTATCTCCCTCAATACTCTGTCAATCAAAATTATGTGGCATGGATCTTGCTTGTGATTTTTTTTTGTTACTTTTGAACCCGTGTAATTTCTATCTTTAGGGTGCACTGCATGAAAAGACATGCAATGGTGAAAACTCCCTAAAAATTTCATCAATCACAATTTTTCCATATGGGTTTTGCTTATGATTTTTTTTTTCATTTTGAACCTCTGTTGTGTTTTTACATATGGGGACCACTGCCTCAAAATACGTGCAATGATGAAAACTTTGTGAAACTACCATGTTGAGAACAAAACTGATAGTGCATCATGGCGAAGGGATGCCTACAAACTCAATAGAAAAATAACCATGTGGGAAGATAGATGTGCATGACATGGACCAGACTAGGCCCCACAAACTGCAATCACCCCTACATAAGCCCTGTGGCTCCACAAAATCATGTGTCTCAGTAGATCCATGCCACAACCTGCAATCATATCCAGGACGAGAAAGAGTGAGACGGGGATATAAAGGGATTGATCATGATCGGACTAAGTCTAGAAGTCCACTACAAAGATCATCCACTATGGTTTTCATGGCTTTAACTCACATCCTTGGGCTTACAATGGTGTAGTGGAGCGGTAACACTACCCAGAACCCCATCTCTACGTCGACCATTGTCAAACACTAATTTAAATCTAAACACCTAATTTTCTTTAACCAAACTAAAATTATTGCCTCAACGTCATTCCTCATGCATCATTGGGAAGCATTGTAAATTGAAAAACACCATAATAATTTTAATTGAAAAGATGACTACAAACTAAACTAGTCTTGAAAGCCCATCATACATCACCTTGGTTGAGTCTCTTTTTGTTTTAAAATATTTTTACTTTATTAATTCAGAACTTTTCATTCATTTTATTTTTATTTGTCTCATTTTAGTGCATGTCTTTATTATAAATAGTTTTTAATTTTAATTTTCGTTTTAATATTTAATTAAAAGCATTCTCATTTTATTTTAAATTTTAATTTTTGTTACTAAAAGCAGTCTCTTTTCTAAATATAAAATAGAATTTTAAACATGTCAATAACTTATTATTTAATCATTCTGATTAAATAAATAATCATTTTGATTAAATAAATGATTACATAATAATCTTTCATTTTTATTTTTATTTCATGTCTTCTTCTCAAAGGCTTTCAATTTTTATTTCATGCAGTGAAGACTTCCTCGTTTTCTCCAACTATTCTATTTGTTTGAATGTGGGAACTCACAAAATACAATGAACATCAATGGAAGTTGGTATTTACCGGAGAACAAGCAATATGTACATACAGCGAAACAGACTCAAAGAACAGTCTAGAAAGGCAGAAACATGAACCTTTGCGCTTCTCTATCCATGGTTGTAAACGTATAAAAAAAAATTCCCTGGCCAAAAAATATTACAAGGCACAAAATATCACGCAATTGCATGGCCAAAGCTAAACGATTTCGGGTTTTTCGTGGAAATTTATCCAGATATGCTTCCACTAATAGAAATACATGTTCTTTATCCTCTACACAGACTGTTGAGCCCACGATACAACATTAATTGTATTGTGCGCACACCAGTCTATGTAGAAGAGAAAGAACATGCAATGTCATCTCGACACATCTTACCATACATGGTTTATAAATGTAGCCTGCATACATATGCTTTATTCTAATTAAAAACACCGGATATTGCAATTTCACATGCAATCCTAAAACAATTTTGCATGCAACTATTTTCTTTCATGCCAGAACTGAAGCACCAGCAAAATCTGATAGAATAACAGATTTCGGCCTCGACAGACAGAGCAAATAACACAACTACATGTCGACTCGTGGGTGCAGGGGTTGAACACCGTAAAGCGCTCCAAAAAAACAATAATAATCCAAAAAAGAAAGAAAAAGAAAAGCTCCAACCACCGCCGCTGGACCCCAACCTTGCAAGGGCGAATCAAACAAAAGAAAACAGCAAGGACCAAACCAGCGACAAACCACGAACAAGCCGAACTGCACCCCTAAGGCCCCAAAGCGCAAACCCGAGGCAACAAAACAGAACCAGCAACCCACAAACCAACGAAACAGCAAGAACCACTAAGCGAGTAAACAACATATGTATCTCCAACAATTACGAAACTGCAGCCCAAGCAGAGAAGGAACCGGAAACATACGAGGAACATGGCACTACAAACAAGCAAACATTTTTACTTGCAAACTGCAAACACTGAACAACAAACAAGGAATACAACATGCAAGCATGGCATTGAAACTTACTCCGAAACAATGAAATGTAGAACCACATGTCCAATGGCAAGCGAAACAAAAACAACTAGCAACCGACAAACCAACGAAGAAGCACTCACCGAACCAGTAAACAATGTTTATAGCTTCAACGATTACGACATTGCATTCGAAAGGCAGAGACTGTGCAAATTGACTGTAACTCTATAGAAAATTTCGAGGAAAAATGTACTACGAGAAGTGTATTTACATAAACATTTAAGGTTGTCAGGCTGTCAAAGGAACTCACGGTATGCAAACATTTAAGCTGTCAGGGTTGTTGGACGACGTCCCGTCATGTAAACATTTAAGTTGTCAGGCCTATCCAGGCATCTCGGAATAAGTGTCAATACATTTTAACAAAAATACATCCGGTAAACACGCTATAAACTTTGGAATTCTCAATCACTATAAAACTTGGATATCAAAACATTTCAATATGCTTAGTACATTTCAAAACCTATAGATATATCCAGTTAGCAGAAAATGCTAATACAAACATTCGAACTAATGCTAGCATTAATCCACCTTCAACCAATATAGAGGAAAATTATATGATTAAAAAGTATTGTATAGGAGAAAAAGTTTGGATATGTTGCCATATTAAACATTGGGAATAGCGACGCTGGCAATAAAACATCCAATCAGATCAGTACACATATGGTACTTTTTATTATATAAAAAAATATGCTTGTAATTCCATAGCTCCAACAATAGGTGTTGTGCAAATATTTCGGGTCAAAGGACAAACTAATATGTAGTCAACGAATTATCGATCGCTATAGTCCCTCTATGCCTACGGCATGGACTAATAAGTTACTTGCAATACCACGAGCTTTGAAATATTTTTAGAAGCCATTAGATTGTATTCTCCCCCATTGTTTGTCTTATCTTTTGCGATGAAGAATAATTGCGTTGAAAGATTCATAAAACATAAGATTGTGCTTCAAATGCAAGCTTATCCTAAAAAAGAGGTCCTTTGATTATAGGAAATAAAATTATCAGTTTGTGGTATCTGTAGCAAGAAAAGTGGAAGAAAATGAGAGATTATCAAAATTTGTAATGTGAAAACAAGTGGAAGAAAATGAGAGATTATCAAAATTTGTAATGTGAAAACTATAGGTAATTTTATGGAATAGTCACTAGTTTGTCAAAAAAGGTAGTAGGCTAAAGATTCTACGAAATGAAGATTTTTTCTGGGGATATTTCCCCGAAATTCAGCTAGAAATTGTTGGATTCGTAAATTTAAGTGATTATTTCTGTAAAATTCAAGTGCCCTAGGAGTTTTTCAGCATGCTAAATCTATTTCTGCATTCAGAAATGAATTATGAACAACAAAAAACAGTGATTCATGTAAATTTATATCACCGGATTCCGACAAAAAAAACCATTTCATAGAACAGCTAGCCAACACTTCAACTAAATGCAGCTAAAGAAAATACTTCTTAAAACACAACAACAAATTGTGTAGAGAATGGCAACCTATAACAAAAGCCCCATCCTTACCTATTCTTATTATACTGCCTCGGCAGTATATAGCTTTGAGTTTTGTTTTACTTTATATTATTTGTGCTTTGACTTTAAAATTAGTAAATAGAAAACAAAAAATTTTGTTATAATTAAAAAATAACATCTAATTGGTTCATAAGTTTCATGCGTTAACGGTTATTGTAAGCTTCACGTACATCGAGGTTTGTTATTAATAAAACAATTCACTCCAGATTTGTTATTAATAAAAAATTAATGTTTGAGTTTTGCTTGACTTTATACTATTTGTGCTTTGACTTTAAAATTTTAGCTCTAATGTTCAGAAAACAGAAAATTTTGTTGTTATAATTAAAAAATAACATCTGATTGGTTCATAAGTTTCATGCGTTATTGTTAGCTTCACGTACATGGAGGTTTGTTATTAATAAAAAAATTATTGTTTTATCCCTGATCTCATCTTTTACAATAAAATATTCTTGCCAAAATTGTGTAATTTTATGAATAAGGGAAATTTAATGCTTTAATTGATGCCCGGTGATCTTTCCATCAGCGTCGTCTTGAAGAGTGCATTCAATGCTTACAACTAGACACGAAGCAAAGGGAACAGACAGCATATTTAAACCATCCTAGGTTGTAAATCAAACATGTCTTGGTCTTTCCCTAATATTTACTTCTCTATTTAGGGTTTAAAAATAACTATTCACCAGACGGCCACATTTCTAAAATTTGTCATGCTGAAGAAGTTCCCATTGTATAGATACAGAATTCTGAGAACGATTCAAGATATGAATTTTTCCGTTCTACCCTATACATCTAGAATTGTTCGGAGATTTTATGCAAGGGGCATTGCTAGTAAAACTGATTGTTGCTTTGTCATTAGTAATTGAATCACGTGCCCCCATGTCCGACAGTTCTGTTCTTTACGAAACACGGATGTTTTACAGATGGATTTCGATGAAGCTATGTTTTTACTAATTGATTATTTTACAAACACATGGTATAATGGTTCACCTTCTGTGATATTTTGGTAAAGGCAATGACAAGATTGATGAATCTCTACTGCAAGGAAACGAACG
>ML779512.1:110486-121617 GCA_009831015.1 Picea engelmannii | reverse complement strand
AGCAAATAGTAATACAAATGGGTAAAATTTGTAAAAATTAATAATTTCAAACAAAAAATAGATAATGAATGTCAAAATTATTATCAGGTTTTGTCTTGTTGGGTGCCTTATGCCAACACTTACCAGAGACTTGAAAAATACTTACATGACATTCTTTGGGCCAACATTGATGGAGGCAAAAGCTTTCATCTAGTTAATGGGAATTTGTGTTGTAACCCCATAAATTGGGTTAGTATGGGAATAATTAAGATGCTTCCATAAGTTGAGGTGTGATGCAAACCTACTAGGTTCTGTACATAAAATATGCACCTTCTTAATCCTAATGGGTATTTATAAGTCCACAAGGTGACACAAGTCTGTACATAAAATGATCCCTTTGTTCTATGAGTTGGGGTTGTCTTTTCCATACTTCTGTTGTGAGGAGTTCGCAAACCCAAACTATCATGTATTTTGTTTGAGCTTTTACTCGATTTTGACAACATATCAATAGGTCGTTCTGAAGGACGATATGTCCAGAAACTCCATCTGTGTCTGGATACATCTATGGAGACCGTCGCGATAGTTGAGCACCGGTTGTCACTCAGAGTCTTTGATACCCATATTGGTGCGCAAGGTATGGAAGACATTGGTGAACTCTGGCACTGTTTGGTCTCTTTCCTGTCGAAGTGTAGTCCATCTTGTATATAAGTCGTCATAATTTCCAACAAGGTATTATTGTTCCTTAATAGCATCCCTAAAATAACCCCAAGTGGGGGCGACTACAACTAATGTAGATCCCTCTTTTTCCTTTTCCCCACAGAAAGTCTCCCACCAATCTTTGACATGGGGCACGGCCTTAAGGAGCACAAATGCAATATTTTATCTGTCGAAAAAGTTATGGACAGAAACATAACCTTTTAGAAGGTTTAACCATTTTTCTATAGAATCTGCATCTATTTGACCTTCAATTATAGTAATATCAAAATTGATTTGTACGTTGAAGGGGGCAGCACCTCTTCTCAAGGAAGATGTGTTGCATGTTGGAAGTCGTTGAAGGATTTGGGAAAATTTATCCATCATCTTGTTCCTCTATTGCATGAAGGATTTATCGATCAATAGTTTAATGGGATATCTTGTCCCATCGTCTCTCTTTTCTTCCCCCATGGATGGTTGTCAGTTTCGGAGAGGCTGAACTTGCAAAGGCTCAATTGGTTCGATTCCCAATTGTTTATACCCTGAACGCATTGGGGACATGCACAGAGAAACAAATGAAGAGAATATTGCTCTGATACCACTGATCCAGATTTATGAGTGGAATGAAATGAAACATAGATCTATAATATTAACACAGATATACAAAGAACAATAACAGAGATACAATGAAACTTAACTTCTATTCAATAAAGAAATTTGTTGAAACTATAAAATGCAGAATGAAACAATATTTCTCAAATGGTGGTAGTTAATCTCTGAGAATAGATGTGGCGGCTACGCACATTCATTTGATCACATTACAATGAGGCCTCCAAGCCTTTTTAGCATCAAGAAGTAATCAGAAAACCCTAGACATACAAAAACCTAACCTTAGGAGATGAAGCGCCAAAAGTCATGTGGGCCCCGATGGGGTAAGTTGATACATCAACTTCCCAGGGTCATAACTTTTACATACGATCTCCATTTTAGGTTCATGATTTCCCATTGGAAAGTTCTATCCGAGGAATACACATTATGTTGTCACACTCTAACTCCGTCTATAGTTCGACTCTGGCAGGCCAAAAAAACTTTGTTTAGGGCCTCAAAATGGCCCCAGAAGTTTAGGATCCGAAAAGCTAGAAAAAACCGCTAAGATGAAAACTGTATCTGATCCAGTTGTAAAAGGTGGGTGGCCACTGATATCCACCTGGATTAGAAACCTCGACCTTCAAGCGATTAAAGGGTTCCAAATACTTTATATCTTTCCAATGTTACAAGTCAAGAAGAAACTCCTTAGTGCTTAACTTGTGCATACACACATTGGGAGTATAAGTGCCCAAGGAATAATAGGGAGCTCAGCCAATTAAATCCCTATGATGGTATCAACCATATCTTCACAGTATCTCCTCAAGTGTTCCTTAATATTACATCTGAGCATCTTGAGGAAAGCAAAAGGGAAGCAACTAAGAGGGCTAGGATGGAAGTTATAGACAACCTGGATGAGGAGACGAGGGACAAACTTGAGAAGAAGGAATTACAAGTGTACACAAGACGAAAAAGTGCTCCACAAGTTCCACCCAGTGACCCTAAGATCCCTCAACCAGTTCTCCCTCTTCCACTAACAATTTAACTTTTTCCTACTCCCACTTTTGCAAATATTAGCGATATTGACTTGAACATTGACATAGATAGTGTCTTGGCAAAGATCAATATACAGGTACCTATAAAAGAGATCATCAAGACCCATTCAATGAAAAACAAAGTTGAGAAATTATTCAAGGTACAAGGAGAACCTGTAGACCCTCCCATAATGTTGCAACCTATCATTTTAGACTGCAATATGATGGGCACGTACGATTCTTTATGTCATTACAAGTAAATGGTAAACTCTTGAATAATCGTATGCTTGACTCAAGTGCGAGTGAAAATATGATGTCCCTGAAGGTAATGAGGTAGTTGGGTTTGGAAACCACGATGCCTTACAAAAATGTGTGTGGATTGAGTCTAGCACCATTCCCACTCATGGCTAGTAGAGAATGTGAAGGTCCACCTTGCTCGATATCCTGAGATAGTCCTCATAATGGACAATGTGGTTGTATATGTCCCTGATGTATGGGGGATACTCTTCACTAGGAAGTTTGTTGCAATGTTGGGTAGCACTTTACATATGGATTTAACTAGTCTCGATATACCTAAGGACGATGGTACCTATTCCCACCTACTAAACATGACCATGAAAAAGTATCATGTTGAAGAGATTGACATTGAATCCGAGACAAAGGAACCTCCTGAAGTTGAGGAACCCCTTCTGGAGTTTTTCTCAAATGACTTGCCCTTCACCATAGAAAAATATTTTAATGCTATAGACTAGCCTAAGAGGAATATTACCAACAACAACTAGAAAAGTATAAAGATAAGGAAATTAGCTCCATCAAAATATTGGAGAAAGATGATAAGGGCTTGTTGATTAGACCAAGCCATGATAATGTTCTCACAATAGTATCCCACCCCCTCCCTCAAGACAACACACTAGGGTAATACAAGAGACAATTGACTTTAGGGGAGTGTTTTGGTCGTAACAACCCTCCTTTTTATTTTTTATTTTACAAGTGAAAGGAAAAGGGTCCCCTACTAACATTTTGATCATATTGCTCAATATTGTACTGTTGGAGCCTATGTTATTTCTTTGCCTACCTCGAGAGAGTTTGGGGGTTCAATATTAGTTGATGATTTTTTTCGATAGTGGTTGATTGTATATTTTGATCATAGATGATTACCTTCGAAAAACCTCTTCTCCTCTTTTTCTTCACTCTTAATGCATGTTCATAAATTTTCTTAAAGGAAAGGAAATATTATGCTTCTCATGTGTTGGTGAATGTCATTTTTATCGCATAACTGATTTCATCTCTTTCTGTGGTTGCAGGAACAGGTTAGCACGATGTCATTTATTCACGATTGCTCTAACTTTGATATGCATGTGGGGGAATCATTTGATATTGTTCCCATTTTAGCCTTCCCTTTATTTATTGATAATTCCCTCTCTTTTATTCTATTATTCTATCTAGTTAAACCCCTTCTTTCAATTCTTTTATTCTATAGTTTTTCAATGCCTATAACCATGCTTGAATCTGAGTTTCGGATCAAAGGTTATGGCTTTCCAAAGCTTTTTAAGTCTTCACTCACCTTTCCACCTCACTACCATGTGGCATCCATGTGGTTCCCTATTACTTGTGTCATCCTATGCAGTGTTGATGTAGCACCCATTACCTATCCTCATAGTCGTCGGGATCTACCTGCTTCATGTCCTCCCATCCTTATGACTACATTCCCTGATGATGACGTCGTCAGGCCTTCTCATCGTCAGAGCTCCACTCTCCCTGGAAACTGGACTCTCCTGACTCCATTCTCCGACGACGATGACACATGTCCTCTTTCGTTGTCGGAGCTATATTCGAGCACCCCAACTCCACTCCCAATGATGACAGATCCAACAGTTCTCAGAAGCTATAGATTGACGGTCCCTGTCCCCTCGGCAACTCGAAGTTAGCCAACAGTTAACCAACCCCAACCTCGCTCAAT
This sequence comes from Picea engelmannii, assembly GCA_009831015.1. Taxonomy (NCBI): domain Eukaryota; kingdom Viridiplantae; phylum Streptophyta; class Pinopsida; order Pinales; family Pinaceae; genus Picea; species Picea engelmannii. Next base: position 117,366 of record ML779512.1, on the reverse strand, counting down.
CTCCACGTTGGCATCCTCATAAATATGGCACTGCCACGACCTGTCACTCGCATGACACATGGACCCATCCTCAATTTGACATGTATACTGACGAGGATATACACGTCATCACAGGACACTAGGACTTATCCTACAAGGTGATGACACACATCCTCCTTCGTCGTCATTGATCCCTCGTCATCAGTGATTCTTCTGTTACCCCTCATCATTGGTGATCCCTCATCGTTAGCACTCATTGTCATTAGGTGCTTTCTTTTCGTCAGCGATCTCTCGCAGTCTAGTACCTCCTCGTTGTCGGCAATCCCCCATCATTGGTGCTCCTTCCATCCTTGCTCCTCGCTCAAGTGGGGCCCTATATAGTCCCAAGAAATCACTAGTTGAGTCACGTTACCCCTCAGGACATGCTAGCTATCACACTGATAGTAAGCTTGAATAATGGAATCTAGGAGGCGTGGGGCTTCGACTTTCCTATATGTATCTATTTTTTCCCCTTTTTGTAAGTATATTGTCATTTTAAGTTATTTATTTTCATTTATTTTGTATACATTTCTATAAATAATGGATTTTGATTTTGTATAGTCATTTTATTTTATTTACTTATTTATTTTTATTTTTAATTTATATTTATATTTATATTTTATTTCATTTTCATGTATTTCATTTTTTTTTGTAAATTATTTAATTTATTTTATAAGGATAAAAAAATAATGATTCACACTAAGACCTAGGGTGAAGTGTGTTGTTGTACATATGTGTATTTGTTGTTGTACATATGTGTATTTTAAAGCTTCATTATTCTTCATTTTTTTGTTTTTCCTTTTTATTTGATATTTTTTCCTTTTTTTTTAAACTCAATTGTCCTAATATGTACATATTTTTTTAGTTTTTATTTTTTAACCTTTTTACCCATCTCTCCCCAGGCCCTATTTTTTAGGCCTCCCTATTTTCCTAAAATATAGGAATTCTCTATATTATAGGGAGTTCTAGAAAATACTTAGGCTTATATTTGAAACTCCTCTCATAAAGGTTTTGAATGTAAATATGATATAATATAATATAATTATTTTTTTATAATATAATTATATTATATTATAACATATTTAATTAATGTATATATTGGAAAATCATGTGATAAATATACATATGTGAGGGAAATATATCATAACAATGTCAAATCAGGCACAAAAGGGCTCGATGGAAATATGGAAGAGTGAAGAATAGGTTGGGATAGGAATCGCTATGGAAATATGGAAGAGTGAAGAATAGGTTGGGATAGGAATCGCTAGCATATTGAAAGCAGAAATGACCAGAAAATGCAAAACACAGACAGAACCCGAATTCGGATGAAAATCGGGTATGCTGACTTCAAATCATCATATCTTGAGCTGCAATCAACAAAATCAAGCCAACAATATCTCAAGGAAAATATAAGACAGGGGATAATAAGCCACAATGATCACTTTATGTAGGTCGAAGCCAGAAACGCCTATAAACCTCTGAAAAACAAGAGATAGTGCAAATGGACAGAGGCAATGAGTGTTTTTAAATAGATATAATTTGTAAACTGTCCGATGACAAAAATAATGACTCATGAGTTTATTCAGTTTCTCTGTGTAACACTTACATGTGTCCATTTTCGAAATAAGAGAAGAGAAATGGAAGGAAAATGAAACGAACAGTGATGAGAACTAAAGAGTCTCTCTCTTTCCTTATAAAAGAGAACCCATGGCATAGAGACAAAACTTTTTCCCTTCGTAACAAAATATGGTATTACTACTTCTGATGAATAAAGAGCAAGAGGCATTTCGGAAATTGGTGGCTTTGATGGATGTAGTAGAGACTACTCTTGATGCATTTATCTTTTACTTGAGTATAGAGGATTCTGTTGTATGAATTTTTTCTACACCCTATGTTGTTTACTCAGGATGTCACATGTTTCTTCATGGGTACAAAAATGATGTTATAAATGTATTGTGCAATTATTTGTCCATGCATCTGTAGCATTATTGCTTTCATTTACCATTAGAACACATGAATTATTTCTGGTTCTGATGGTTATCTTTCTATGTACTCATTATATTAGTTTTTCTCTCGGGATAGGTTATAATTAGTTAGATTAGATTAGTTATCTTTTAGTTAGATTAGTCTTAGAATTAGTTATAACTCTTTGGGGGGTAGTTCGTTTTCTTTCCCCCCTTTTTTTATTCTTTTAATTCTGAGTTGCATCGAGGCCCATAAACTCACAGGAAATGCTACCTAAAGCAAGAGTGAGTTTGATTAAGACCTACCATCGGGCGTTTTCCCTCATCTGATTGAATGGGTCATTATGGCCCGTCAACAAGGAGGAGATTACAAACAAGGAGATTTGGTGCTAGAGTGGGATACAAGGAAGGGCCAACCCAACACACAAAGAGAGTTTGAGAATTTTTGGTTGGATCCCTACAAGATTGTGAAGAAGTTTGTCAATGAATCCTACTACCTATCCACATTATAGGGGAGGAGGCATCCATTACCATTTAGTGGGTCCCTTCTCTAGCCCCATTATGGGTAGGAGACTTGACTTCTTGGGGTAACTTATATTAGGGTAGGTAGGACCTCCTCCATCACTAAAATGAGGGGATTTCTTACTAAGGTGACAATGGTATGATTTCTTGTAGTTACACAATATTTGGTGATCTTTTKTTGGGATTTTCACAACTACAAATCTYGTGATAACAAGATRTAACCAGTAAAATGGGTAATGCTAAAGTGTTTGTTCCCATTGTCRAGTTGGGAAAGATTCYTTCGGTAGGAAATCAAATTATGGAGGTTTTGGGGCTTGAGGTAATGATTCAATAATACCCAAGTTATAGATGAAAGCAAATATGCCCCTATTATTCTCCAAATGATGAATCAAGAAGGAAGAACCTAAGTCATCAACCCATTTTCATATCCTTGGTGGTTGGTCACTTATTGCATAAATGAATGTTGGATTCTAGATCCTCCACCAATGTAATGTCCCTTAGTGTGATGAATCAATTGGGATTAAAAACCACAATACCATATAGAAACATATGTGCAATGTAATTCATAGAGGTAAACGTGTGTGGTTTAATAAAGGATCTCCATGTAAGATTGGTTTTTTTTCAGGACATTTCTCTATCTATGGATGTCATCATCATTGTTGTTCTCGATGCTTGGGGAATGATTTTGTATCATAATAGGGTTTCTAACCTTGGAGATAGCATCCAAATGGTCCTATCTTATGCTACAATTCCCACTTGTGAGAATACCTATGTGACTTTGCATTGTGAACTTGGGAGGGGCTTGGAAACCTTGCGAATGATCATGATCATGCCCACAATGAATGGTCATTATTCCTTTGTGGATTGGAGTCAATACATATTCGAAGGAGGGAAATGACCTATTTGTTGGGTATGTCTTGGATCCTTTTCACAATTAGCAGTTTTTTGGTCCTTGGGTGGTTTTAGTACACAGTTTTTCGTCCCATGTTTTTCTAATTTTGATAAAGGAAAAAGTTGTAAAATAATCTAGGTCAATGGATTAGGGATTTTGGATGTCACTGAATCATATATATTTGATCATAAATGGTGAAGACAATACAATGAGAGTTAGAGGTGTGCCTCTAAACATTTGTTGGTTTTCCTAGTTAAGGGTTTCCAAGGTAAATTTTTGAATACTATGTGTGAATGTTATTGTTTTCTTTTTTATATATAAATAATCTATATGTGCATTTTTAAACTGTAAATTTTTAAAACCTACACTCTTAAAAATGGTTAGGATCATGCCCCAACGAACGAACATGATCTCTACAAGTGTGTTTTAGAGTATTGTTGTGAAGAGTACCCAAACACCCCTGCGAATGAGAATTTATTCTTAGCCTCTATTGAATCTTCTATAGAATACAGCCAACATAGTTCTTCCATTTCAACTAGATCATGGGTGTCATGTCTTGCATTAATAAGTTCATCCAAGGCCAAATTTTATTGTTGTGTTTTTTTTTACATGTCCCAACTTAGCCAATTGGCCCTAATGTGGCCTTGCAAACAATAATGTCTTAAAATAAATGGAAATACACAAGAATCTATGTGAGAGATATGTGAATATGTTAGGATCTAATCCTAACCCCTCTTCATGGTTCATTAGTTAGTAGGATGTGTTTTCTATGTAATAAAGGTTGACATTAGTTAATAAGGCCTAATAAATAAAGGAGAATAAGTCAATGTAAGAAGACCTAATAGAAGCTTCCCCTTCCAGAAATATATTCCTCTAGAAGTTTCCTTAGAAGGTAGAATTAGTATAAATAAGAGTAACAAGCATTGGATATTTTTTTCTTGGATAATATTGTAATAGAACTCTGCTCTGCTCGAGGTTTCCCCCTCAAAGAGGTAAGTGAACATTGCTATCATTAATAAAGTTACTCTTTTTGGTGTTATTCTGGCGTTATTATGGTATTGTTATATCTATATCATTGTTGTTGTCATTGCTTGCTAAATATTTTTGTTATGCATATTATATTACATCTGGAATATTGCAAGTGGTATCAGAGCTCTTTCCCAGGAAAGAACTTGTGGGGTAAAAAACTTTCAGGGTAGAGACGTATTCCGACGTCTTTAAGCTACAAATATTTGTTGTTACATGCATAAACTCGTGGTTGGGGAGTAATACACACAAGAAATAAAAGTGGTTCTTAAGCACACATTTATTGGCCACCCTTATAACCCCTATTTGTACCCCTTCGAGTGGTAGCACATCAAACAACACATGTATATTGATCATCCTCAGCATCCTGAAGCCCTCCATAGATAAACCAATCGGTTGCATGACTGTTATATTTTCATTGAGAACATCACTCGAGAAGAGACTCTCTAATACATGGGTAGTCAGGTAATACGGCTAAGGGTATGGCCTATCCTCCTTATTTGGTGCCCTGAGATATTGGGTCGAGTACTATTATTGGACCCCACATGTATATAACAGAGCTATAGCACAAGGAAAACCCTTGACTATAGATACCCTGCAAACCCTAACCCTTGAGACGAAAGAAACTGATCTATTACACTCCAAATTGGCCCCTGTCAAATTTTTCACTGCAGAAACACTCCCTACTGATATTTTTTTATTATTGAGAATTTAGGAATTTTTCCACTGCATAAGTATTCGGGGTGGAGTATAACTCCGCAAGAGTAAAAACAAACATTCTAAGGCCCGACTACACCCTTATTTGTGACATATTCCATTGGATTCCTCTCTTCATTCTAATCGTAGTGGTACCCTTCAATTTTAAGCCTTTTTTCCCCCACGAACCCAACCCTTTCTGGGACACCATTATTTGAGACCTATCTCATTTGATCCCTCTCTTTTTTCGGATCACCCTGGTATCTATCAATTTTTGTGGCCCAGATTTCCGTTCGGCCACATCACTTGCTACCCAATCTTCTACCATGCCTACCACCCGCTCTCATAGCTAAGAAGACACGGGCTATAGGATGTCACTGCTAGAGGAGTAAATTGCTTCCATGCGTACAGATTTCCAAGCCTCCTTAGCCTATCAACTCTAGAATCTAACACAAATCATCAAGGGTAAGAATGTTGAGACAAATTTCATCGATCCACATTCTTCCCAGTATGAGCATACTTAGTCATCCCACTCCCCTTGGGGTTCTCCAAACTCTTGGAATAAGGTGCCCAAAGTTGACATGCATAAATTAGATGGATCCAACCCTAAAGTGTGGGTTTCTCAAATGGAACAATATTTCTCCCTCCATGATATTCAGGATGATGAGACCAAACTCCATGTAGGGGTTCTATACCTGGGTCAAGAACGATGGCAGTAGTGGCATAAGAAATGTTATCTTGGATTCCCCACTTGGAACATGTTCACTATCGTCGTTTGTGCTCGTTTTGATAGGGATTCACATTTTTTAGGTAGGCTCACTAAGCTGCGCCAAACTGGATTAGTCACAGACTTCATCACGACATTTGAACAGTTGGTTATCCAAATGGAGAGCTTATCTGATGAATTTTACCTTGAATGTTTATTAGTGGCTTAAAGGAAGCCATCAAGGATCATGTAAGCATGCATCATCCTATTACCTAGTTGCAGGCATGTCAGTTATCACAGGAAGTTGAGAGCATCCTTCAGGATCCACCTCTGAAGGCTACTTTCCCCAACCATCCTCGCCCAGGGTATAACCTAGCTTCAACACAAACATTTTTAATATTCCAGATATAAAAAGTATGTAAAACAGAAATAAAATGCTAGAAATGGCATATGAACAACAATATAACCAGAACAACACCACAATAATACCGAAATGATACCAAAACAACACCAGAAAGAGCACTTTGATTACTGAGAGAAATGTTCACTTGCCTCTTCGAGGGGGCAACCTCCAGTTGAGCAGAGCTCTATTACAATAATATCCAAGGCAAAAGTTCTCATACCCTCGACTCCTATTTATACTAAATATCTCTATCAAAAGAACCATCTAGAGGAAGATCCTTCTAGAAGCAGAAGCTTCTATTAGGTCTTCTTAATTTCGACGTATTCTTCCTTATTGTGATGCCTTATTAATATTGACCGTTATTACATCGGAATATAGTATTCTACCTATGTGAGGGGTTAGGTCCCTAACATGTCCCCCCCCCTTAAAAACAACCTTGTCTATTCATTTTCATTTTCTTCTCTAGGGTTTGGATCAAGTATTTCTCCAATATCCCTCTTCTTGAAGCAATAATAAATGAAACTTTGGAGGATATTTTGGGAATATCTACAAGTATTTGTGTTCTTACAAACATATGAGGTATAATCTTTTCAATTTGATATGATGCATGTATGATTGGATCTTAGGTAAAGTATTTTATTTAAGTAGGTTTT
>ML779512.1:28607-102298 GCA_009831015.1 Picea engelmannii | reverse complement strand
AAATGGGTTGATGACTTAGGTTCTTCCTTCTTGATTCATCATTTGGAGAATAATAGGGGCATATTTGCTTTCATCTATAACTTGGGTATTATTGAATCATTACCTCAAGCCCCAAAACCTCCATAATTTGATTTCCTACCGAAAGAATCTTTCCCAACTCGACAATGGGAACAAACACTTTAGCATTACCCATTTTACTGGTTACATCTTGTTATCACGAGATTTGTAGTTGTGAAAATCCCAAAAAAAGATCACCAAATATTGTGTAACTACAAGAAATCATACCATTGTCACCTTAGTAAGAAATCCCCTCATTTTAGTGATGGAGGAGGTCCTACCTACCCTAATATAAGTTACCCCAAAAAGTCAAGTCTCCTCCCCATAATGGGGCTAGAGAAGGGACCCACTAAATGGTAATGGATGCCTCCTCCCCTATAATGTGGATAGGTAGTAGGATTCATTGACAAAATTCTTCACAATCTTGTAGGGATCCAACCAAAAATTCTCAAACTCTCTTTGTGTGTTGGGTTGGCCCTTCCTTGTATCCCACTCTAGCACCAAATCTCCTTGTTTGTAATCTCCTCCTTATTGACGGGCCATAATGACCCATTCAATAAGATGAGGGAAAACGCCCGATGGTAGGTCCTAATCAAACTCACTCTCACTTTAGGTAGCATTTCCTATGAGTTTATAGGCCTCGATGCAACTCATAATTAAAAGAATAAAAAAAGGGGGGAAAGAAAACGAACTAGCCCCCAAAGAGTTATAACAAATTCTAAGACTAATCTAACTAAAAGATAACTAATCTAATCTAACTAATTATAGCCTATCCTGAGAGAAAAACTAATATAATGAGTACATAGAAAGATAACCATCAGAACCAGAAATAATTCATGTATTCTAATGGTAAATGAAAGCAATAATGCTACAGATGCATGGACAAATAATTGCACAATACATTCATAACATCATTTTTGTACCCATGAAGAAACATGTGACATCCTGAGTAAACAACATAGAGTGCAGAAAAAATTCATACAACAGAATCCTATATACTCAAGTAAAAGATAAATGCATCAAGAGTAGTCTCTACTACATCCATCAAAGCCACCAATTTCCGAAATGCCTCCTACTCTTTATTCATCAGAAGTAGTAATACTATATTTTGTTACGAAGGGAAAAAGTCTTGTCTCTATGCCATGGGTTCTCTTTTATAAGGAAAGAGAGAGACTCTTTAGTTCTCATCACTGTTCGTTTCATTTTCCTTCCATTTCTCTTCTCTTATTTCGAAAATGGACACATGTAAGCGTTACACAGAGAAACTGAATAGACTCCTGAGTCATTATTTTTGTCATCGGACAGTTTACAAATTTTATCTATTTAAAAACACTCATTGCCTCTGTCCATTTGCACTATCTCTTGTTTTTCAGAGGTTTATAGGCGTTTCTGGCTTCAACCTACATAAAGTGATCATTGTGGCTTATTATCCCCTGTCTTATATTTTCCTTGAGATATTGCTGGCTTGATTTTGTTGATTGCAACTCAAGATATGATGATTTGAAGTCAGCATACCCGATTTTCATCCGAATTCGGGTTATGTTTGTGTTTTGCATTTTCTGGTCATTTCTGCTTTCAATATGATAGCGATTCCTATCCCAACCTATTCTTCACTCTTTCATATTTCCATAGCGATTCCTATCCCAGCCTATTCTTCACTCTTCCATATTTCCATCGAGACCTTTTGTGCCTGATTTGACATTGTTATGATATATTTCCCTCAGATATGTATATTTATCACGTGATTTTCCGATATATATATTAATTAAATATGTTATAATATAATATAATTATATTATATTATATCATATTTACATTCAAAACCTTTATGAAAAGAGTTTCAAATATAAGCCTAAGTATTTTCTAGAACTCCCTATAATATAGAGAATTCCTATATTTTAGGAAATCTCTATATTATAGGGAGGCCTAAAAAATAGGGCCTGGGGAGAGATGGGTAAAAAGGTTAAAAAATAAAAATTAAAAAAATATGTACATATTAGGACAATTAAGTTTAAAAAAAAGGAAAAAATATCAAATAAAAAGGAAAAACAAAAAAATGAAGAATAATGAAGCTTTAAAATACACATATGTACAACAACGCACTTCACCCTAGGTCTTAGTGTGAATCATTATTTTTTTATCCTTATAAAATAAATTAAATAATGTACAAAAAAAAATGAAATACATGAAAATGAAATAAAATAAAAATATAAATAAAAATTAAAAATAAAAATAAATAAGTAAATAAAATAAAATGACTATACAAAATCAAAATCCATTATTTATAGAAATGTATACAAAATAAATGAAAATAAATAAAATAAAATGACAATATACCTACAAAAAGGGGAAAAATTAGATACATATAGGAAAGTCTAAGCCCCACGCCTCCTAGATTCCATTATTCAGGCTTACTATCAGTGTGATAGCTAGCATGTCCTGAGGGGTAACGTGACTCATCTAGTGATTTCTTGGGACTATATAGGGCCCCACTTGAGCGAGGAGTAAGGATGGAAGGAGCACCAACGATGGGGGATCGCCGACAATGAGGAGGTACTAGACTACGAGAGATCACTGACGAAAAGAAAGCACCTAATGACAAGGAGTGCTAACGATGAGGGATCACCAATGATGAGGGGTAACAGAAGAATCACTGATGACGAGGGATCACCGACGATGAGGGAGGATGTGTGTCATCACCTGGTAGGATAAGTCCTAGTGTCCTGTGATGACGTGTATATCCTCGTCAATATACATGTCAAATTGAGGATGGGTGCATGTGTCATGTGAGTGACAGGTCGTGGCAGTGCCATATTTATGAGGATGCCAATGTGGAGATTGAAAAAGGCTGGGGTTGGTTAACTGTTGGCTAACTTCGAGTTGCTGAGGGGACAGGGACCATCAATCTATAGCTTTCGAGAACTGTTGGATCTGTCATCGTTGGGAATGGAGTTGGGGTGCTCAAATATAGCTCCGACAATGAAAGAGGACACCTGTCATCGTCGTCGGAGAATGGATTTAGGAGATTCCAGTTTCCAGGGAGAGTGGAGCTTCGATGATGAGAAGGCCCGACGATGTCATCATCAGGCAATGCAGTCATAAGGATGGGAGGACATGAAGCAGGTAGATCCCGACGACTATGAGGATAGGTAATGGGTGCTACATCAACACTGCATAGGATGACACAAGTAATAGGGAACCACATGGATGCCACATGGTAGTGAGGTGGAAAGGTGAGTGAAGACTTAAAAAGCTTTGGAAAGCCATAACCTTTGATCCGAAACTCAGATTCAAGCATGGTTATAGGCATTGAAAAACTATAGAATAAAAGAATTGAAAGAAGGGGTTTAACTAGATAGAATAATAGAATAAAAGAGAGGGAATTATCAATAAATAAAGGGAAGGCTAAAATGGGAACAATATCAAATGATTCCCCCACATGCATATCAAAGTTAGAGCAATCGTGAATAAATGACATCGTGCTAACCTGTTCCTGCAACCACAGAAAGAGATGAAATCAGTTATGCGATAAAAATGACATTCACCAACACATGAGAAGCATAATATTTCCTTTCCTTTAAGAAAATTTATGAACATGCATTAAGAGTGAAGAAAAAGAGGAGAAGAGGTTTTTCGAAGGTAATCATCTATGATCAAAATATACAATCAACCACTATCGAAAAAAATCATCAACTAATATTGAACCCCCAAACTCTCTCGAGGTAGGCAAAGAAATAACATAGGCTCCAACAGTACAATATTGAGCAATATGATCAAAATGTTAGTAGGGGACCCTTTTCCTTTCACTTGTAAAATAAAAAATAAAAAGGAGGGTTGTTACGACCAAAACACTCCCCTAAAGTCAATTGTCTCTTGTATTACCCTAGTGTGTTGTCTTGAGGGAGGGGGTGGGATACTATTGTGAGAACATTATCATGGCTTGGTCTAATCAACAAGCCCTTATCATCTTTCTCCAATATTTTGATGGAGCTAATTTCCTTATCTTTATACTTTTCTAGTTGTTGTTGGTAATATTCCTCTTAGGCTAGTCTATAGCATTAAAATATTTTTCTATGGTGAAGGGCAAGTCATTTGAGAAAAACTCCAGAAGGGGTTCCTCAACTTCAGGAGGTTCCTTTGTCTCGGATTCAATGTCAATCTCTTCAACATGATACTTTTTCATGGTCATGTTTAGTAGGTGGGAATAGGTACCATCGTCCTTAGGTATATCGAGACTAGTTAAATCCATATGTAAAGTGCTACCCAACATTGCAACAAACTTCCTAGTGAAGAGTATCCCCCATACATCAGGGACATATACAACCACATTGTCCATTATGAGGACTATCTCAGGATATCGAGCAAGGTGGACCTTCACATTCTCTACTAGCCATGAGTGGGAATGGTGCTAGACTCAATCCACACACATTTTTGTAAGGCATCGTGGTTTCCAAACCCAACTACCTCATTACCTTCAGGGACATCATATTTTCACTCGCACTTGAGTCAAGCATACGATTATTCAAGAGTTTACCATTTACTTGTAATGACATAAAGAATCGTACGTGCCCATCATATTGCAGTCTAAAATGATAGGTTGCAACATTATGGGAGGGTCTACAGGTTCTCCTTGTACCTTGAATAATTTCTCAACTTTGTTTTTCATTGAATGGGTCTTGATGATCTCTTTTATAGGTACCTGTATATTGATCTTTGCCAAGACACTATCTATGTCAATGTTCAAGTCAATATCGCTAATATTTGCAAAAGTGGGAGTAGGAAAAAGTTAAATTGTTAGTGGAAGAGGGAGAACTGGTTGAGGGATCTTAGGGTCACTGGGTGGAACTTGTGGAGCACTTTTTCGTCTTGTGTACACTTGTAATTCCTTCTTCTCAAGTTTGTCCCTCGTCTCCTCATCCAGGTTGTCTATAACTTCCATCCTAGCCCTCTTAGTTGCTTCCCTTTTGCTTTCCTCAAGATGCTCAGATGTAATATTAAGGAACACTTGAGGAGATACTGTGAAGATATGGTTGATACCATCATAGGGATTTAATTGGCTGAGCTCCCTATTATTCCTTGGGCACTTATACTCCCAATGTGTGTATGCACAAGTTAAGCACTAAGGAGTTTCTTCTTGACTTGTAACATTGGAAAGATATAAAGTATTTGGAACCCTTTAATCGCTTGAAGGTCGAGGTTTCTAATCCAGGTGGATATCAGTGGCCACCCACCTTTTACAACTGGATCAGATACAGTTTTCATCTTAGCGGTTTTTTCTAGCTTTTCGGATCCTAAACTTCTGGGGCCATTTTGAGGCCCTAAACAAAGTTTTTTTGGCCTGCCAGAGTCGAACTATAGACGGAGTTAGAGTGTGACAACATAATGTGTATTCCTCGGATAGAACTTTCCAATGGGAAATCATGAACCTAAAATGGAGATCGTATGTAAAAGTTATGACCCTGGGAAGTTGATGTATCAACTTACCCCATCGGGGCCCACATGACTTTTGGCGCTTCATCTCCTAAGGTTAGGTTTTTGTATGTCTAGGGTTTTCTGATTACTTCTTGATGCTAAAAAGGCTTGGAGGCCTCATTGTAATGTGATCAAATGAATGTGCGTAGCCGCCACATCTATTCTCAGAGATTAACTACCACCATTTGAGAAATATTGTTTCATTCTGCATTTTATAGTTTCAACAAATTTCTTTATTGAATAGAAGTTAAGTTTCATTGTATCTCTGTTATTGTTCTTTGTATATCTGTGTTAATATTATAGATCTATGTTTCATTTCATTCCACTCATAAATCTGGATCAGTGGTATCAGAGCAATATTCTCTTCATTTGTTTCTCTGTGCATGTCCCCAATGCGTTCAGGGTATAAACAATTGGGAATCGAACCAATTGAGCCTTTGCAAGTTCAGCCTCTCCGAAACTGACAACCATCCATGGGGGAAGAAAAGAGAGACGATGGGACAAGATATCCCATTAAACTATTGATCGATAAATCCTTCATGCAATAGAGGAACAAGATGATGGATAAATTTTCCCAAATCCTTCAACGACTTCCAACATGCAACACATCTTCCTTGAGAAGAGGTGCTGCCCCCTTCAACGTACAAATCAATTTTGATATTACTATAATTGAAGGTCAAATAGATGCAGATTCTATAGAAAAATGGTTAAACCTTCTAAAAGGTTATGTTTCTGTCCATAACTTTTTCGACAGATAAAATATTGCATTTGTGCTCCTTAAGGCCGTGCCCCATGTCAAAGATTGGTGGGAGACTTTCTGTGGGGAAAAGGAAAAAGAGGGATCTACATTAGTTGTAGTCGCCCCCACTTGGGGTTATTTTAGGGATGCTATTAAGGAACAATAATACCTTGTTGGAAATTATGACGACTTATATACAAGATGGACTACACTTCGACAGGAAAGAGACCAAACAGTGCCAGAGTTCACCAATGTCTTCCATACCTTGCGCACCAATATGGGTATCAAAGACTCTGAGTGACAACCGGTGCTCAACTATCGCGACGGTCTCCATAGATGTATCCAGACACAGATGGAGTTTCTGGACATATCGTCCTTCAGAACGACCTATTGATATGTTGTCAAAATCGAGTAAAAGCTCAAACAAAATACATGATAGTTTGGGTTTGCGAACTCCTCACAACAGAAGTATGGAAAAGACAACCCCAACTCATAGAACAAAGGGATCATTTTATGTACAGACTTGTGTCACCTTGTGGACTTATAAATACCCATTAGGATTAAGAAGGTGCATATTTTATGTACAGAACCTAGTAGGTTTGCATCACACCTCAACTTATGGAAGCATCTTAATTATTCCCATACTAACCCAATTTATGGGGTTACAACACAAATTCCCATTAACTAGATGAAAGCTTTTGCCTCCATCAATGTTGGCCCAAAGAATGTCATGTAAGTATTTTTCAAGTCTCTGGTAAGTGTTGGCATAAGGCACCCAACAAGACAAAACCTGATAATAATTTTGACATTCATTATCTATTTTTTGTTTGAAATTATTAATTTTTACAAATTTTACCCATTTGTATTACTATTTGCTAAATATTATGAATCATTTTCCCAAAATTATCGGCATTTGCAAACTTCAAACTTTTTTGAGTATTTTGCTTCTCAAGCTCACATTGAACACAAACCTATCAACTTATGTTATGGTGTAAATTCTTGTGGATGTGGATTTGTTTAACTTTAAACTTTATAATGTTGGATATCTACTTTGAGATGATGTTTTTTTTAGTAGTTAGTGCATTGAAACTGTTGAATATGGTTCAAGGTCTCAAAGCATACGGATTGAGACCATCAACTACCGACGAGGTTTCCCTAGTAGTTAAAAAAATCATGGGAATATTTAACTTGCATATGGATGATCCAGATGGATGTCGGTGGCCTCCCACATATTCCAAATGGTTCATTTTGGCAGTTTTCTAGTTTGGCATTTTTTTTCTTAGTTTTTGGTTCCCTGACTTTTGGGACTATTTTGAGGCCCTAAACAACGTTTTTAGGGCTCGCCACAATCAATTGCTATCAAATTCGAAGTCTAATGGGAACATGTGTATTCCTCGAATAGACCTTTCTAACGGACTATCGTGCTCGTACAATGAAGATCGTATGCAAAAGTTACGACCATGGGAAGTTGATGTACTAGCTTACCCCAACGTGGCCCACATGACTTTTGGCGCTTCATCTCCTAGGGTTAGGTTTTTGGATGTATAGGGTTTTGACAATCATGCTTATTGTAAAAAATACCTTTAGAGCCTCATTGTAATGATATTCTTGCGAATGAGTGTAGCCATCATATCTCTCCTCAGAGATAAGCCACCACCATTCCAACAAGCTTGTTTTTCGCTGCATTTTATAGTTTCAACTTATTTATTTATTGAATAGAAAACCAATTTTATTGTATCTCTGTTATTCTGTGTTAAGTATCCTTTAATAATCTGTATTCATTTCGTTCTACTCATAAAATCTGAATCAGTGGTATCAGAGCGGTCTGCTCCTTGTTGTCTTAATGCATGTCCCCAACGAGGTCAGGGTACAAAGAATTGGGTCTCGAGCTTGTTTCTCTTGAGGAAAAAGGCTCTCACAAACCTAAGGGACCTCTCATGGCAGGAGAAAAGAAATATGAAGGGACATGAGATCCTTTCAAAATGTTGCTTGAGGAATCCCTCATGCAACATAGGAACGAGATGATGGATATTTTTACACAAATCCTTCGACGACTACCAATAGGCGACACATCTTCCTCGAGAGGAGGCACCGCCCCCTTCAAGGTACAAATCAACTTTGATATTCCTATATTTGAAGTTTATATAGACACAGATGCTGTAGACAAGTGGTTGAATCTACTAGAAGGGTTTTTTTCTCTCCATAACTTTTCAAATAGAGAAAAGATTACTTTTGCGCTCCTTAAAGCCGTTCCCCATGTCAAATATTGGTGAGAAACTTTCTGTGAGAAAAAGGAAATAGAAGAACCCTCATTATTTATAGTCGTGACCATCTGGGAATCCTTCATGGATGCTATTAAGGAAAAATACTACTTTGTCAGAAGTTATGATGACTTGTATACCAAATGGATCACATTGCAACAAGAAAGAGACCAAGCAGTGCTAGAGTTCACAAATACCTTCCATACCTTGCGCACCAAGATGGGTATCAAAGATTCATAGCGAAATCTAGTGCTAAAGTATCGCAGTTCTATGCATAGATACATCCAGAATGAAATGGAATTTCTGGACATCTCGTCCTTGGGCACGACCTATCGATATGCCATCAAAATCGAGTAGAAGCTCAAACAAAAGACGCGACAATTTGGGCATGGGAACCCCTAAAAAAAAAACCCAGGAAAGGGAGGCCCCAACCCACATAAAAAAGGAAAAATCAAATATGGACAGTATCCGGACAACCAGTCCAAGTCGCAAGCAAAGGAGGACACCGAAAAGACAAAGAATGATACCGGGAAGTGGTGTGACTTCCATAAGAGCCCTTTGAATAACACTGCTAATTTATGCTCAAAGCAGTCGCTAGTGGCTGAAGTGAAAGCCTCTGAATCAGATGTGGGTTCTCACTCTGAGTCAGAACTAGAAAGGGGAAGACAAATCATTGATGCGGAACCTAGTGCCACCGTTTCTACCACCAAGCGCCATCCTGGTGAACCAGACGAGCTAGAAGAAGGCGAGCGCCTTTTCCATTCACATATGTGGGTAAAAGGAACCTTGCTGCACTTCATCGTTGATAACAATAGCCATAAGAACCTCTCATCTCAGCAAAATTCATCAAGCGGCTGGCCCTGCCGACATAGCCACACCCACAACCCTACACCATTGGATGGCTCCACCAATGAAGCGATCTTTGCGTCAGCCAACGGTTCCAACTGTCGTACGACATCAAGCCCTTCAAATATGAGGTATTTTGTGATGTTGCTCCTCAAGGTTTGTAATGTTCTTTTGGGCCAACCTTATTTATGGAAATTCCATGCTGTATATGAGTCCATGCCTCATAGTGTTATTATTACTTTGAACAGGAAATTGTACAGGATACCCAAGGCAGTCCCACCTAGTGTTATTTCCTTGATCTCTATCAATCAATGTAGCAAGTTCATCTCTCGGACTGGGAAAATTGTCTTCTTCGTGATTCGCTCTCAGAGTGAGCGAAAGATCACAACCACATCCAGGACCTCCACGACTAATCTCTCCACACAATAGAAGTAAGTGGATAAGTTCATGGAAGAATACTCAGATATATTATCCTCTCCTACCAGGGTACCTCTGCACTGCCAGGTCAAGCATCCCATCGATCTGGCCCCAGGCGCACTACTACCCAATGGGCTAGTCTACCTCCGCTCTCTGTTAGAAAACGAGGAGATCAAGAGGCATATCCAAGAACTGCTCGAAAAGGGTCACATCCATCCCAACTCATTGCCTTGTAGGAGCTCAATCATGTTGGCGCAGAAGAAATACAGAACCTGTCGACTCTACATTGATTACCGGGCCCTGAATAAAATCACAGTCCGGAACCGGTACCCAATTCCACGAATTGACGACCTCCTTGATTAGCTCACGGGGGCCAAATACTTCAGTAAGATTGATCTAAAGTTTGACTACCACCAGGTCCCAATAGAACAGACATATGTATGGAAGACCACCTTCAAGTCAAAATAAGGTCTTTTTGAATGGTTGGTCATGCCCTTTGGTTTGACAAATGCTCCAACAACTTTTATGAGGATGATGGACGATATCCTGCGACCTTTCACCAATAATTATGTAATGGTGTATCTGGATGACATCCTCATATACAACAAGACTTGGCAGGAACACTTGCAACATATTCAAAATGTTCTGCACACCCTGTGGCAGCACAAACTATATGAAAAATTGGAAAAATGCTCCTTCGGCATGGACATGGTCCATTACTTAGTCTACATCATTGATCAACATGGTGTGCATGTGGATCCAACCAAGATCCAGGTCATCTGTGACTGGCCAGCCCCAACCACACTCACTGAGCTTTGAAGCTTCTTGGGCCTCGCCAATTTCTATCGCAGGTTAGTGTTGGGATTCTCTCATATCGCATGGGCCCTTAGCCAAGTAAATAGGGGTGGTGGTTATTAGAATATAATTGGATGTGATCGTTTTACCATTGACAATATATCTATTATCACCCAAACATAGGCCGAAGCCACCCTCCGAGCACTTTAACCTTGACAGAGAATCACTCCGAAAGAAAACCCTAGGCTAGATAGCCAAACAAGGAGTAGCACTCCTTTCCCCAAGGATAACGCACCAACAAGAGTTGATCAGATAGTCCAACCCTAGCCAAGAGATTCCAAACGTAACTTCTAGCTGCAACAGCTGCAATGACAACTCTCCTCCAAACCTGTGCAGAAACTAGGCAACTGCAGTGCGCACAAGTGATGCTCTGCAATTCTGAGACTGCCTGCCATAATGAGAACTGGCCTCCTGTATTTATACTAATTTTGGCTAACTGCCTGGGCCGACTTCTCATTCTAGGTATCTGTCTGTTCAGTATATATTATTATTTCTGGTCGACTTCCTCTCTTGGAGGCTAATAACCTAATATAAATTATCTTCTTGAGCCGACAAGTCTTCTACGGTTATTAGCCAACTCATTAGGGTTTCTTCTTGCTTCCCGGAGTATTCTATCCTCGTCAGGTTTACACGTGGAGGTAAATACCTCCTGCAGCTACCATAATATCAACACTCCCTCCTAGCTAGGGAGGTATTA
Source organism: Picea engelmannii (assembly GCA_009831015.1). Classification (NCBI taxonomy): domain Eukaryota; kingdom Viridiplantae; phylum Streptophyta; class Pinopsida; order Pinales; family Pinaceae; genus Picea; species Picea engelmannii. The sequence goes on along the minus strand of ML779512.1, from coordinate 90,954 downwards.
CAGGTAATGATCTTGAGCACAAAAAAAAAACATACCATTCACCCAGTAGCATCAACATAGTTGTACAGACTAGATCATGAGCACCATCATCATCATCAGTGTCATCAACTGCATCATCTCTCGAAACCATACTTTATATGAGTAATCAGACATGATTCTCACTCCATAGAGTGATACAAGAGCCATTCTTCTAATCTAGAAGAGTAAATACTCTTGAACCATTTTCTGTCTGGGAAATCTCTTTCCTTTGATTATCCATCTAACTGATAATCATTTCCAATACTGTTGATAGTCTTCAAGGAACTCAAAACAAAATAGAACACAACTGTGTCTATCCATAGTAGTACATAACTACAATCTAGTGGTATACTACCACACCAAGTAACACACAAGTACTTGATCAACAATGTATAGTCATGAACAGTGGAACACATCCACCACAGTAGTATACATCTATTGTCATATAGTCTTTATAACAATCATCTGATATCAACCTGCACAGAAACAATGTTATGATATAAACTGAATCATCTGGGCCAATCTTTCACTCACATCTGTGAGATCTCAAAGAATATCTGCCCTCAAAAAGGTAAAACATCAATGATGAGTTGTCTGGACTATTCTTCTCAAGAAAGGAAGAATAACTGTCCTGATTTCTGAACCTGGACCATTCCCCACCTTGGGCCATTCTTCCTACACTGATCAAAGTGCACCCTGGAGAGAATGTATAAACCCTAAGGAATGACTGTCCCTGATTGCTGAACCTAGACCATTCCTCACCCTGGGCCATTCCTCCTACACTAATCAAAGTGCACCCTAGAGAGAATGTATAAACTCTAAGGAATGATTGTTCGGACCATTTCCTCTGTTAACCATAAGAGGAAAAGACTGTCCTGTATCAACCTCCAAAACAGACCATTCCTCATGTTAACCACAATAAGAAATCGTTGTTCGGTGAGGCGGGCTGGTCTTCTTGAGTAACCCTCAAGAAGAGAGACTGCTCTAGACCACTCCCCATGTTAACCACAATGGGAAGTCGTTGTCTATGATACATCAACAATATGGACCATTTCCCATGTTAACCACAATGGGAAATCGTTGTCCGTCAGAAATCTCAATCCACTTTCCGAACTGGAAAGGAAGCTACTCATCCTGGACCATTTTTCGAACTGAAAAGTGAATGTCCATAAATCAATACATATCAGTGATCCCTCCCAACTTGGGAGTCATCTCTTCATTTTTCAATAAGGAAGTCGTCTCCCCGAGCTCAAGCTTGAGTACGCAAACTCTTTCATCTTGGATAGAAGCTTTACTAAGATGCCTGTTTATCTGCTCATCTGTGGAGATATGTATTGGAGAACCTCTTTCTCCTTTCTGAATTTCATCACGGATAATGTAATGCTTGATTTCAAATGTAATTCGTTCTGGAGCACTGGTTTTTCTTTGAAGGCTTCATGTAGCTCTGATCAATAAAGTATATCATTGTTGGAACACTGGAACATATCCATTTGGCACTTCTTCTGTCATCATGAGATCTGATCTACTGAGTAATCATCTTGATACAATATCTCTGTTATAGAGAATCTTCACCACACTTCTACTATGCATTGGAGGTTCTCCGCAAAGTTATCTACTTCCATGTATACAAGGGTCTCTTTCTGGTATGCCTCAAAGTCTTGAGGTTGCTTTTCATATGTTCTTTGTTTCATTGCTCTGGAGAATAGTCTTTGCATTCATCTTGATGTAGCACTCCAACCCATGGATGATATAATGACTCATGTAGAGGTATGTCTGGTTTACCGGAACGAGCAATCATAGTCTTCTCCCTCCATCTGGGAGAACCTCTAGTTCTGGATCTTGCAATGATTTCATTCATAAGTCTTCCGTACACTGTTCTTCATCACAACTTTCAGTTTTGTTTGATTGCTTTAATATTAGGCTGGTAATCTTGTGATTCTCGATACAATGACTGGTTGTTCAGGCTTCTCTTCTTTCTTGGAATCTTCATGTTCTTCCTCATGTTTTTCTTTAGCTTTTGGGTCCATGGAGTTTCTTATAGATTCCATGCCCTAAAGATTCCACTTCTTTATTTTATTCCTGAATATTTCTCCTATCCTATTTTGTGGTGTAATGCCCTCCCCCCTATCCTATTGTGTGATGTATAAACTATGGCCACTCTGAGCCCCACATTCCTAAGGTGGCCAGTCGACCTAAGTACTTGTCCCATTTATTGAAGCTCATTGTTGGTTGAAGGTTGTCAAATGGATTTTTCGTTATCTAAAGGGTACCACTTATTTTGATATCAAATATTGTCGTAGCTCAGATTCACTAGTCAACATCATTGACTCCGAGTGGGATTGCGACAACAATGATCGGAAGTCCACTTCTGGGTATGTGTTTTGCTATAGCACTAGACCTTTGGTGTGGTCGTGCAAGAAACAAAAGGTAGTCTCCTTGTCAACTATAGAAGCATAAGATCGTGGCGTTGTTCTAGCAAGTATTGAAGCAGTCTGAATTCACCAACTTTTGGGTGAACTTGGCCTCCCTGACTATTATCTACTGTGATAAGCAAAGTGATATACAGATTGTTGAAAATCTTGTTGCCTACAGTAAGATAAAGCATATTGAATTCCATGCTCACTACTTGAGACAATTGGTTCATGACCATATGTTGTTTCTCTTGAATATTGTTGCATCGAAGATCAAGTTGTTGATACATTCACTAAACCTTTAGCTAAAGCCAGATTTATCAAGCTCTACACTTTGTTAGGGCTTCAGGATGCTGCAATTATGGGAGGGTGTTCCAATGATGTAATTTCACCTCCTGAAACTCTAGAATTGTGTGTTGATTGGGGGGTGTTGGGAAGTCAAGCATTGATGGCTCATCACACATCTCCTAAGTTCATTCAATCGAGAGGTCGACCCTCATCTGGATATAGTCGGTCAATCTATCGAACAACACACCATACCAGTGAGGATCAAGTAGTCAATGTGCCTGTTAGTTGGACAGTCGACCAGTAGTGGAAGATAGTCGGATGGGGATCCACCAGCCCGACAATTGACTACGAGTTGGAAAAATAGTCAGTCAGATTGAGTCATGTCGAACCGACTTGATAGAGAAGATTTTGTGGAATCAACTCTAACCGTCGATAGTTACATGTGGACAAGATCCTTCAAATTCTATGGGAGTCTATTAGATCTTGAGGCTATAAAAGAGGACCCTTTGGGTCATTATAAACATGGTAAATTTGAAGTGTGTTTCACAACCAATCATGCATATCAAGATGTGCAATATGCATTGTAATGTTTTGATCACAGTACACTGGGCTTAAGTGTTGTGATGGTGTCTTTAGATGCCACCTTTGTTCTTCGAAATTTTTCCCTACTTCAATTATCTGCAGTTTTGTGTTCTCTGTTTCATATCACGTTCCACCTTATTTCCCAACAACAAGGGCATCCATTTCAAATAATTGAGCAATCAATCCCTAGTTGGGAACATGCAAAGTTAATATTAGTTATACACCATATCTTTTTTCTTGGATTATACATCTACAAGCACCATTGTTTATGACTTTTTAATCTCAAAAGTCTTACTATCATAGTGGTTATGTGGCTTTATTAATTTTTGGTACTTGTTTGGGCATACTTTTGGATACTATTATGACCAAATGAAGATGCAAAATTGTCCATATCAACATCCACCAAAGTGCACTATCGATAATCCTTTTTTAATACTAACGATGATGCTAATGCCAACATACAAATTGATGTAAAAGAATCATATAAGCAACATTGATTTGTACTAAATTCTAGGCTTAATAAACAACACAAAAACATCAATATAGACATTGATTGGACACAAGAGAGACAATTTCAAGAGGCCATCAAGGATAATGTATTTTTTGTATGTTATTTTGATAGCAAGTCACTAAACATCTAATATTGAAGAGGGGGAATATCACAAGCAATATCATGTCTTAAGGTGATGCAATATTATCAAATCAAATCCCAGGGATACCATTATTAGTCTCCAAGTATATAATATAGTCCAATGGTGCAATGGATCAATTCCTTGATCTTCTCATTTGTTGAGCCATATCATCAAGGCATCTCAAACTCAAAATACTTAAGGCAATAGCTCTCATACCCCAATGTTCGATAGCCCAATCTTCTCTTTCCTACTAATCAAAATCATCGAATTATATCAAGCCTAAAATAATCCAGGCAAGCTTAATGCCTCGATGACCCAACAACCCAGTCTTCTCCCATGTCAAGGAAAACCGTCAAGTCATAACAAGGTCAAAATAATTTACACACAATCTTGATGGCTTGATGATCTGATACTCCCACTACCACATAAGCCACACCACAATGCTCTACAGTCCACATGGGAATGTAACACTAGGGCCCATGCAACAACAAGGGTGAGAAATCCATGTTAGCAAGTGACATGGTATCTGAGATACAAATTCTTACACACAATTTTCTTTTCTCAAAATTTCCCTTTATCATTTGTAGTGGATAGGTTTTGAATGCTTGACCTCTTTGTGAGCTACAATACTCTGTCATGGATTTAAGCCTTGAATGCACTCAAAAATCACTAGGTTTTGTCAAATAAGTGCTCCCAACAATATAATAATGGAGTCCTCTAATCTTGTAGCAAACTTCCCTTCGACGTTGAAATTTGGTGAACATAAATTTGAAGTTTCCATCAATCTAGAACTCTAATCGAACTTTTGACAGTCTGGGTCGATTCAGAAATGAAAAAAGGCCCTAAGTGCATTGTTTCACCATGCATTGGCCTTGGATCGAAGTAGAACTCTACTCCTACCTGAAATTTCTGTTGGATTCTTAACAAATCTGTCACTGGAAAGATGATCCATTTTCTACAAGATTAACGTACTCCAATAATACTAGAATTATCCCATTTGTACGAATACTAAGACACTACTAAAATCCATCCAGCCAGATTTACATTAGCATTTCCCCCATATTTTTTGAAACTACACTTTGTTACAATAGTCCAAAAGGCCCCAGTCTTGACACTAGCTTTGAGATCATTGTGGTGTAGCCACCTCTACTCACCATGTTAGGAACCAAGCACCCACATCCAAATTTCAAAATGTCCACATACTAAACTAATCTACACTTTGTTTACTAACTAGATTTACCAACAACTCACTCCAAATCTGTACAAATACTAAGACACTACTAAAGTCCATCCAACTAGATTTACATTAGCATTTCCCCCATATTTTTTGAAACTACACTTTGTTACAATAGTCCAAAAGGCCCCAGTCTTGACACTAGCTTTGAGATCATTGTGGTGTATGCACCTCTACTCACCATGTTAGGAACCAAGTTCCCACATCCAAATTTCAAAATGTCCACATACTAAACTAATTTACACTTTGTTTACTAACTAGATTTACCAACAACTCACTCCAAATGTCAAATGCATTTTAACCATATGCAAAATTAAAATCTATGCATTAACAAAAATAAAAATCTACATGTGAAATTCAGTCATATGCTCAACATTCACACAAAATGCATAACTACATGAGATATTTTACCATTTAAACAATTCATAACCATTCACCATACTCATCCATAATTTACACAATCGATCAAATATTTCTCTTTATCAAGTTGTACATATGGAAACTGATTATGTAGGAACAATTTTCCTGCAATGATAGGTATCAAATGTGGATATCACCCCCAATCCAAGGTATGAAACAAGGGGGAAACATGCTTATATAATGTTGGAAGACTCTAGGCAAATTAACACCTATCTCTCAGGTTGTTCAACCAATGCATATGCATCTTCCTTCTAGCAAATCTCCATAAGGGTTGGGAATTTATCTTATGTGCATAAATTACCTCAAGAGATCCTTCATTTGCAAAGCAAAGCTCCATCAGGGTTGGGCATTTCCCTTATGTGCATAATTATCTCAAGAGATCATTCGTTTGCAAAGTTAATATTCTAGCAAAATTATTTGTGTTTATATATTTCTGGAAAACCTCGTATGGTAGTACAACATTCAAAATCTTAACACCAAGGAAAACACTGGCAAATTTAGACAATGTTAGCTCAATTATACTCCATAACCAACATAATTTTACTTTAGACATTCATTTTTAGTAGATTTGGCACTCTACATCACAATCATCCATTCCTAGTGGCTACATTATTGTCTTCTTCCATGAAAAACCAAAACCAACTCTAGGGTAATAGAAGAGCAAAAGCTAGCCCAAAGGATAAAGAACAAGGAAAAATAATGAATATGTTTTCTATGAAGCCTTGCATGTATAAAAGAGGTGTCAAATTGTTTTTCCCATGATAAGGACAAATATCGCAAGTTAAAGGAAAGAGTTATCATCTTGAAACATAGAAACTAAAACAATCTTGTGTTTTCTCTCATCTCCTTTTAATTCTCCTCTAATTAAAACCTTTTCTTCCTTCTAGTAAGTCAACCCATGCACTTTATATTATTTTTCACTTTATCATTTTTGTACATGGTGACATCATAACATGATATCTAGGAATATAAATATATAATAATCAAGTCCAAGCTTGAGGCTTTTAACATTCGAGCATTGGTCTTGAGCTCCACACTAGGAATTTGTGCAAGGGATCATAACATGATATTTAGGAATATAAACATATAATAATCAATTCCAAGTTTGAGGCTTTTAACATTCAAGGATTGGTCTTGACCTCCACACTAGGAATTTGTGCAAGGGATTTACATCACGAGTTACTTTAAACTCAAAACCACATAGCTCTACACTCTAACAAAGTAACCACATCATCATATTATGTACATAATTTGATCGAATATATTCGAAGGTCAACATTGAGGTATTGCACTAGTTGTATAGTGTTGAAAATGGTTCATACCATCTTTCCCAAGTCTCTTCATTCCCATTAGTCTATGGTCTATCACTTGGGAGCATTGCTTCTCTCCCTTAGAAAGGGCTGCAGTTGCCTCAAAGGGTCATAGGCTCACCGCTACTTTAATACCATGTTTATATCATGTTAAATTTCAAAGGAGCAATCAATCATAGAATATGCAAAGGCACACCTTCAACACCCCTCCACAAGGAGGGTGGGCAATAAGAGGGTTGAAAGTGTGCATTTAGCGCTAGCCATCTCTTTTATACATATTTGCTAAGAGATGTTGCTCCCAAATTAAATTTATGTTTATAAAATTCAAATAAATGCTTTTATAGGCATATAGTGCCTCACTCTACACATGTATAACCTCTAAACTAAATCATAGAATTGACAAATCTTTCAGAAGATAATATGTTGTATAACGTGTCAGAGATTCTGTTTGAACCAACCATAGACATCCCTATCTGTGAGTGCACCCTACATGTTTCAAATAGAGCGAAGGCCTTAGTCACATGAAAATAAACACTAATTTGTAAAGCACAATCATTGAATATCATTCAAGGAGATCCACAACGTTTGTTTATAAAGTCTGATAAATGTTGTTCACATGAGAGTGAGCCCAAAAACACATCAGTTATAAAATATCATGCACTAAAACTTAATGGCAATTACATGATCAGTGTTGCATCACAACATTTGCATCAATATGCAATTTTTAGAAACTAAAAATATCAACAACATTTGTGTAAGGCTTATAATGTATGTTGAATCATAATCCTTTGAACCTACGAAACTGCATCATATAAAATATTAAAATGAACTGGAACTTCCCAAGAATAGATGATGGTGCCACGAATAGCAAACAGATAACCACAGAATCTCAAGCAACTTTGTCAAACAGGAGAATGTCCAACAAACCAGAGGCCATTGTTATACAAACAAGATAAAAATTTAAATGCAGAAGTTTATCAAAGTGCCCTGAAAATAAGATCCAATATAACAATGAAGGGAAAGATGTAACCTGTACAAGAAACCCACAAGAAAACATGTACACTGGTTCAGTAATTCACATTTTTTCACAAACCCGATTAAGTTTGGGTAGAGATCTAACCATGTTTAAGATTACGAAAGCTAAAGAGCTAAGAACACTCTATCTTTTCTAACTAAACAACCATAGTCAATCACATTAAAACCTTGGTGAATGGATAACCTACTAATTGCTAGAATGTTGTTCCAATCCAATATATTTTTAGCTTATATATTAATATAAAAACAAATTTCATATTCATAGCATTAAATAAACAAAATATCGATCACCATGGGAAAATATGGTAGAGATCATGATATACATAAGCAGGGGAAAACTAGTACTTCGAAGAACTCTACAGACTCCAAATGAATTCAAGAGGACTTGAAATTATTTTGCATGTAGCTCACTCAGGGATCAGGAGAAAGGGTATTTTCACTAAATGTAGACTGTCATGAACATCTCAATGAAGGGTTTTCTTTGGCATATCAATGACCATACAAACAAATGAACCTCCCTCTGGTGGGAATTTTATTTTTTCTCATTCTTTAAAAGCATTATTTTAGGATATTGCAAAAATTCCAATAACCATGGCCTAAAGGGACAGGTAGAAACCCAACAGAAAGCATGCCATTCAAATTTTCCAAACCTTATATTCCATGAACTTTTTGGTCTCACAGAAAATCATCATCACATTTAGCTTACATGTCTTGCACTTTGAATAGACTTTATTAGAAGAGACTTCTCAGTAGTTAGCCTAAGAGAAATAAAGTTGAGTCTTGTGCACTTGTGTCCTCAGAATCAACCAGAATAGAAACAAATACCAAATCATTGAAATGATTCTATGAACTTTTTCAAGCACACATGGTGAGAAACCAAAGTTTTTGCCTAGCAATTCAAGATCTACCATCACTTTTCTTTTTCCACTACTCAAAAAACTTCAACTGGGCATCCATGAAGTCAAACTTTTCTTTTTTTTATGAAACTTCCCACCCTAAATAACATATTTAGAGGCTGTCAAATTATTGAAACTGTCTCAAACAAAGTGTCAATTCCAATGACTAAGTTACCAGTCAACTGCCCCTACCACTCCACTGTAAATGATAAAAAGATAGTTCATTGTCAGTAAATGAACATTATTAAATACATGCAATTAGTGGTTATTGGTTACCATTTGAAATTATAAATAAAACAGATATGTTCAAAATTAAAGTTGAACAAATGCAACTTTAATGCTAGTATAGTATCGAACTAAACATGAATTCAAGTCAAATTACGTTAATTAATTGTGAAAGAGCGAGGAATGAGTATTGGATATCTGTCATAAACCTACAAATATTAACTAGGAATCACCAAGGCTATACACCTGTTAAAATATGTTAGGGACCTGACATCCCTAACTCCTCATGTAGGTAGAATAATATGTTTTATATGTAATGAAGGCCGACATTAGTAAATAAGGCCTCTATATAATAACATGAACAAGTCTAATGTAAGAAGACTTAATAGCAGATTGGCTTCAATTCATTCATCGGGAATGGTTGCAAGAGCCCAAACTTTCTCGCCTAATCCAACAGTTGCAACAAGATGCTCAAGCTTCTCTGAGATACTCTTGGCACACTGAAGAGCTTCGCTATAAAGTTCATTTGTGTTTAACTAATCAGTCACACCTTAAATCCACTATGTTATCTGAACCTCATGCTTCACCAATAGTTGGGCATTTAGGCTTTACCAAAACTTATGAAGGGGTCAAACATTCTTTTTTCTGGGAAGGTATGAAACAAGACATCTACACATTTGTGGCTGAATGTGATACATGTCAATGCAAGAAGGGCGAAACCATAAAACATTCCAGGCACACTTCAACCGCTCCCAATTCCACCTACTATTTGGATGGATATTTCTATGGATTTCATTGTTGGCATACCCAAATCAAGCAATAAGTTAGTCATCATGGTTGTAGTAGATCTTATTTCCAAATATGTTCATTTATGTGCTCTTCAACACCCATTCACCACATCCACAGTGGCTCAAATTTTTATGAATAATATCTTCAAACTCCATGGCATGCCTCGCTCTGTTGTCTTTGACTATTATACAACTTTCACCAACAATTTTTGGCAAGAATTGTTTAGGCTCCAAGGAACCCAATTGCATCTCGACATCCCCTATCATCCCCAAACATATGGACAAATTGAAGCTGCCAACAAGTATTTGGAAATATATTTGTGGTGTTTTGCGGTCCGACCGACCGACCAACTCAATGGGCTCAGTGGTTATCCCTAGTTGAATGGTGGTACAATAGATCTTACCATGTTGCCACCCGCATGACTCCCTTTGACGCATTCTACGGGCAAAAGCCATCGTTGACTCTCTCCTACCTGCCAGGTGTCTCCAAGGTTCATGAGGTCGACAACACTCTTACAGTCTGCACGACCATTCTCCATACCCTCCAAGAAAATTTGGTCATGGCTCAAAATTGCATGAAGCAACAACCAGATCAGGGTCATTCAGAACATAAATATATTGAAGGGGACCAGGTGTTTCTTCATCTGCAACCTTATAAGCAAACTTATCTCAAAGATTAATATTGTTGAAAACTCGCCCCAAGTTTTATGGTCCTTATATCATTCTCAAGTGAGTGGGGACCGTGGCCTACCCGTTAGCTCTTCCCAGTCACTCTAAACTGCATCAGGGTTTTCATTGCTCTTGCTTAAAGAAAGTGATGGGAACTAAGTGCCAGACTCAAACCAATGTCGCTCGGTTGGAGGAAGAAGGATCAATTTGGTTGCAACCACAAGTAGTCTTGGACCAGCGCGACCACCGTTTCTGTCAGCGCACCATCAAGGAAGTTTTAATTCAGTGGAAGGATCCACCACCATATGATGCCACCTAGGAGTCGACTACCATTCTACAACAATTTCTCCATCTCAAGCCTTGAAGACAAGGTTGTTTTTCAAGGGGGAGGGCATGTTAGGGACCTAACCTCCCTAACTCCTCACGTAGGTAGAATAATATGTTTTATATGCAATAAAGGCCGACATTAGTAAATAAGGCCTATATAATAATGTGAACAAGTCTAATGAAAGAAGACTTAATAGAAGTTTCTACTTCTAGAAAGATATTCCTCTAAAATGTTCTTTAGAAGATAGAATTAGTATAAATAGGAGTAGAAGGTATACAAAAGTCTTGTAATAGAGCTCTTCTCTGCTGGAGGTTTCCCTCTTGAAGAGGCAAGTGAAATTGGATTTCTATCAATAAAGGTATCATTGTTGATGTTTTTTCTCTCTATGTTTTGTTGGTCCACTGGTATTTGTCATAATATTTATGTTTCTTCTTATTATAATACATCTAGTACCTTACAAACTACCTCATTTAATAAGAACCTCAAAACAAACAACTAAAATTAAATGTTGATACCTTCTCTCAACTAGTGTCAAACTCTGACTAGATATTTAAGAAAATCTACACAACCCTTACAAGTTAGGAAAATAAGATTCCTTTGGCCTTATGAATATATGAGTCAAGTGTTCCAACTTCCAATGTGTTGATGGGCCAAAAGATAAGAACAAGTTCCAATTCACATCATCAAATCAATTTTTCCTATAGTGGACATTTCACAAAACATAATGAGTAATCTACAGAATAACCGTATATCTCTTCATAAAGGCAAATTTGGTTTGTATTCATCCCTTCCCCTTAAATTAATTTGAGCATATTATGAATTGTATTTCATTCATGGGACCTTTAGCTTTCCATTGCAAATATATATGTTGCACCTCATCCTCCAGCATCGATTACCCATGATGGTCAAGATTTAGAAACATACAATCACGTGCCTCATCCTCCAGCATCCATTAACCATGATGGTCAAGATTTAGATACATACATTAATATGATTGTAACATTAATATGATTGTATCATTAATATCATTAATATTTTAACCGTGTTTCAATCTAGTCAACAACACAGTATAAGCCACTCGCTATATACGTTTCTCACATAATAACAAGTTCCAATTCACACCATCAAATCATTTATTCCTATATTGGACATTTCACATAACATAATGTGTAAGTTGTGAAAGAGCTATGTATCTATTCATTATGTATGCCTTTTTAATGATGGTTTTATATACATACAATTTACCTTGAACATAAAAAGGAATTTGAGACTTTCTTCAACTGTTAAAAAACAAGTGAAAAGATATCAAACAATCATATCATAGATTTCTGAATGACAGTATACATTGAACAATATGCTTACTATAGTATGGGAACCTTCTTCCCACAATGTTTGCTTGGATGCTATGTCTCTCCTCGATATATCCTCTATACATTCACCCTCACTATTGTTGATTCATTGGAAGATTATGCTCCTATTAGTAATTCCTAGTTTTAACTTTTACTTGCATTGTTAGATTGTCATTGTTCAATAACCTCCAAACTTTTTATATTTTTCATAATCATATCACCTACCAATGGCTATCATGTAAGTCATGCAAGATCCTCTACTTGTTCCCAACCACACACAATAAAGAAATTTAAATGACAACATCTATAATAAAGAAAAATTTAAATGAGAGAAAACAGTTAAGACCACAATGGGCATTCAACTGGAATGAATGATTACACAAATTTGAATACATGACATTATTTTTTTATTTACAGCAAGACACTTCAAAAAAGAAGCATAAAGTGAAGACCCAAGTGGACATTCCAATATGAGAAAGTATTATACTGGAAGTAAAGAAAGAGTTGAAGAAAACATGCAACCCTTTCCTAACAACAGCTATGCTAGTCTCAGTTTTGATATGCAACGTTCTTTCTCCTTTTACTGCTCTTGATATACATAAACTTTGGCACTTTGAGCTTGCATAATATTTTAATTGTTTCAAGAAGAAGCAAAGAAAACAACAGAAAAATAGTTGGAAACATAATACAATTTGTCGAGAGCATGCACGTTTGGAGTCTATAATGTATAGCAAAGTCAATAATAAAAATATTATATTGATGATTGTTAATTAAAAGCTTCTATTTCATTATACTCTTTGAAAATATTTAATTGAAGACAGAATCACATGCTGGTGTCATAGGTGGTTGTCTCAGGGAGGTTGGTTAGTTATGGTTAAGTCAGTTTTAGAAAACATACCAAAAGGTATCTTGGATAAGATACGGAAAAAGTGTCATTTGGGTTTAGCTCAGGTGGTTGGGAGAAATGATTGTTATCTTCCCCACCCAGGTTCAATTCTCGTAAGTGTCATGTTGAGATCATAATGAGTATATTGTTGTAAAGGCCTTGATTCGTGTTGTTGACCAACTTTGTCCATTGAATATTCTAGGGTTTACCTTGGGTACCATCCTCGAAATGAGGGGAAGTATTCGAGGGTTTTCCCCAGGCTTTCTAACTTGGAAAAAAAGATAAGGAAAAAGTGCTTCAGTTTTCTTTGGACTGGAAAAAGAGAAGTGGAAGGTATTATCCTTGTCAAATGGTCGATGATAGCCAAACCAAAAGAGGCAGGAGGGTAGGGTCTAAAAAACCTTTGTCTTTAGTCAGGCCTTAGCAACAAAAAGCCTATGGAGACTTTTATTCAATAAAGGGTTATGGGGAAAAGTGATGAAGATGAAGTATTTTGAGAACAGAGTCTCGGAGGACTGGATAAGATGAGAGGAAGCCTTTTAAAAGAGCATCAAATGTGTGGAAAGGTCTGGTTAAAGTTTTCAATATTTTAGATAATTGGGTTGCTTCGAAAATTGGGCACGGAAACAAGTTGAAAATAGGTGAGGATCCAAGGATTGGTTGCAGTGGAAATCGTAGGCTGCTAGATCCACTTCTGGTAACTCTCCATGAAAAAATAATTACAAGGTTAGATGATGCTTCTAAAAATGTGGATCAGTGAGTTGGGATTCAATGTTGGAAAAAAACAGAGGACTTGGAACTACAGGATGACCTGGAAGCACAGTGGACACAATATACAAATCTCCTAAAGAACAATGCCATCTACCTTAAGGAGAAAGATGATGAGTTAAAGTGGACAAGAAATAAAGCTACAGGGGTGCTTACTACTAAATTAAGCCATAAAGCTAATATTGGAAAATATCTAAGAGAAGAGAGGCTGTGGTGGTAGAGAGTGGTTTGGAAGCTAGAAAGTCCTCTAAAAACTCGAATATTTATTTGGCTTGTTCTGGCCAATAAGATACTAACCTGGGATAATGGTCAAAAGAGGAATTGGATAGGATCTAAATGGTGTAATCTGTGTAAGGATGCAAGTGAGACTGTGGTCATCTCTTTGTAAATTGCACATTTACTAAGGTAGTCTGGAAGGAGGTGTTACAAAGATATAAACTCCAAAATCTTTGGGATAAATTATCTTTGATGAAATGCTTCGAATTCTGGATAACAAATAGATCTGTTACATCTCACAGAGCACTACCATGCCATGAATTATGGGGGGCGTGGTTAACTAGAAACATGATGATAGGAAATGAGGCACATTTAGGTTGGCTATCCCATCAAATTAAAATTTCCTATGGAGAAGGTTGGAAGCCTTCTAAGCAGATTAAAAGAACCTAGTATTGACTTCACAAAGTCTTGGGGCTTCATTGATGGGGCTTATCAACTTTCAAAAGAATCTCTTACTCAGCTGGAAGGAATTCTGATTGAACAAGAATTCAGGGACAATATCCCTCTGGTAACTGTCCAAAAGTCACTTTATTGATGAATGCATATTGGTCTTACAAAGTTTGCTCTCTTTTTTGGAGTCACAGTCAGTTTTGTCTAAGTCAGAATTTTGTGTGTATTGTAGCTGGTAAGAATCCAGTTTGGAACTTTTTTAGAAGATGACTATATATGTCTCAAGCTAAGTTGCACGAAAAGGGGAAACGTTTTTGAGTTTCTGAAACCAGGACAATACGAAACAGGCCCTCAAAAAATGGAAACGTCAGGGGAAACGCCGTATATAAAATATATATATAGTTTTTTTAAAAATAAAGCATTATATTTCAAAAAAATCATCTTAATTCTATTTGGAGAAGGATAAAAAGGCCTTAACTAAAACTAACTGGTAGTTTGGGGGCCCCACGACACCCTTTTTTGGCCTAATTTCTCTTTAAAATCTGCGTAAACCAGGCTGTACAAGCACGGTATGGCCCCAAAATGTCATCGACTGTACCGTATGGCATTTCCCTTTTGAGAAAGGTCATAAGGTATGGACGGAGACGTTGTTAGGGTCCTAACCCACACATAGGTAGAACACTATATTCAGATGTAATGAAGGTCAATATTAATAAGGCCTTTCAATAAAATAAAATAAGGTGGATGTAAGAAGACCTAATAGAAGCTTTCACTTCTAGAAGGATATTCCTCTAGATGCTTCTTTTTAGTGTAAATAGGAGTCGAGGGTATGAGAACCCTAGCTTGGATATTATGGTAATAGATCTCTGCTCAACTGGAGGTTGCCTCCTCGAAGAGGCTCGCGAACATTGCATTCAGATTCAATGTGCTATTTCTGTTGTTATTCTTATATCATTTCAGTGTTATTGTGGTGAATGTTCTAGTTATATTGTTGTTATTCTGCCATTACTAGCATTTTATTTATGTTCTACATACATTTTATATCTGGTATATTACTAGTGGTATCAGAGCACTTTCCTCGGCATAAAGTGTGGGTTAATTTTTTTTTCAGGGTAGAGACATATTCTGACGTCTTTAAGCCACAAAGATCTGTCATTACGCGCATAAACCCGTGGTTGAGGGATTCATACATGCGGGAAATACAAGTGGTACTTAAGTGCACATCCGTTGGCCACCTTTGTAACCCCTGTTGGTACCCCTTCGAGTGGTAGCGCATTAGACAACACCTGTGTATGAATTGGCCTAGATTACCTGAAGTCCTCTTTAGATAAACCGATCGACCACCTGAATGCTATAGTGTCACCAAGAACAACACTCGGGGAGATACTCTTTAGTACCTGGGTAGTATGCCTAAGGGTACGGTCTATCCTCCTTAGTTAGTGCCCTGAGAGTTATAGCATAGGGCAAACCCTTGTCTGTAGAACCTTTGAATACCTAACCCTTGGGGGTAGAAACATAAACAAATTTAAACAGACAAGATCTATTGCCGCACAAATTTGTTCGGGTTGCCAAGTAAATACACATTTCTTTCTGGTTAAGAATTTGGGCATTTTCTCTCTACAGTATTCTTCAGACCGGAGTATAAAAATCTGAAAATTTTTTCCACCATTATTCCAGACTTATTTCATTGGATTCATCTCTTCGCCCTTATCACATTCATCCATATCATTTTTTCGGAAAAAAAATTTCACCCCGCCCGCCCCTTTTCAGTTCCCCCATCCTCATGGCCCATACTCGTAGCCAATACTTGGAAGCTCGCTTCAACACCTCGCAATCTGGCCTCATTGAGACCCAACAAGAAGTGAAACAAATCAGTGCCAATGTCGCCGCCATCAATACAACCATGCAGTCCTCAATGAGCGAAATCAAACAAAACCTCACCACCTAGCTTGAATCAGTCTTTTTGGCACTCTGCACCAAACTGCATATCCCTACAGATAACCCTTCCTCTTCCACACCCCCGCATACTGAAGGTGACCATTCCTCTCATTCCCATATGTTGCAGAACCATCACTTTCAACGTGACCTATGCCTTCCACGGGTGGATGTGACCAAATTTGATGGCTCGGACCCCACTGGTTGGGTAACCCAAATGGAACATTACTTCTCTTTATATAGCATTATAGATGACTTGGAAAAACTCCGGTATGGTGTTATCCATTTAGATCAAGAATGTTGGCAATGGTTGCAATGGAGAAAAAATTCTCGTCAAGGGTATATTGCTTGGACACAATTTATGGCAGAGCTTTATGAACACTTTGACACTGAAACCAACCATTTGGGCCGTTTGACAAAGATGAAAAAATTAGGAACAATGGAAGACTTTATAGCTGCCTTTGAATGCTTGACTTTTAGAACAGAGGGCATGTTTGATGCCTTTTTCCGAGAGTGTTTTATCAGTGGCCTCAAGGATGAAATTCGTGCCCATGTCCTCATGGCTCGGCTTGAGAGTTGGGTGGAGGCTACCAAAAGAGATAAAGAAGCACAACAAGTTGTATCTTCTCAAAACTTCAAACTCTCCTTCATCCCTCGCCCTAAACCAGTAAATCCCACTACTCCCTCTACTCCACTAAAGATCCAAAAATTGACTCGGGCTGAAATGGTTGAACACCAATTCAAAGGATTTTGTTATAACTGTGATGACAAATATTTCCCGGGCCACAAGTGTAAAGAAAAAAATATTTTTATGGCCATCTCCGAGGAGATTTCAGAAGAAGATGAAGAAACTCCCTCTATGTCTGAATCACCTGAATCCACTGACATAACCCCTCCCTCAGACCCTCTCGAAGTAGAACCAGTCATTTCCCTCAATGCTCTCACTGGCTTCTCCACTCCCTAAACCCTCAAACTAATCCGTTACATCAAGCATCGGAAGGTCATCATTCTGTTTGATAGTGGCAACACCCATAATTTTATTCATCGCCGCATTTCCCAAGAAACTCATTGCTACATCAATGCCATCAATAATTTCCAAATCATGATTGCCAATGGTGGTTCCATGAAATGTGGAGGGCGTTGTGAAAATGTGCATCTCCAAATTGGTGACTACCACCTGAAATCCCATATGTTTTCTATCGACATGGGGGTTGTGACATTGTGCTGGGTGCAGACTGGCTAAGGTCTTTGGGTCCCATTCTCATGGATTTTAAAGACTTAACCATGTAATTCGACCAGGAGGGCCACCAATATAAGTTCCAAGGCATCACCGCCAGTTTTCCTGAGATCATTAGTTCCGATCACATGGAAAAGCTGCTCAAAAAGGGTCATTTTGGTGTTATCGCCCAACTCCATGCCATACAAGCAACAAATACACCCTCCGTACCGCAAGACCTCCAAGCCATCCTTTCTAAACATCAATTGGTATTTTCCACTCCCCAAGGCCTCCCTCCTTTCTGTGGTGTTCATGATCATTCCATTCCCCTTGTACCAGGAAGCCTTCCTCCTAATATCCGTTTGTATCGTCACTCCTTTTCCCAAAAAAATAAAATTGAGAAAATGGTCCAGGAACTCCTTAATGCAGGTGTTATCCGCCCTAGTACGAGCCCCTATTCGTCTCCTGTCGTCATGGTCCCGAAGAAAGAAGGTTCTCAGTGAATGTGTCCTGACTTCCGTGCCCTCAACAAACTTACCATCAAAGACAAATTCCCCATTCCTGTCATTGATGACCTCCTGGATGAATTGAGTGGCGCCCAATTTTTCACTAAACTGGATCTTTGTTCGGGCTACCACTAGATACGTATGAAAGAGGCAAATATTACCAAGATTCCCTTTAGAACTCATGAGGGCCACTATGAGTTTTTGGTCATGCCCTTTGTCTTATGTAATGCCCCCTCCACCTTCCAAAGCCTCATGAATCATGTCTTCCGTCCTTAGCTCCACCATTTTGTCTTAGTTTTCTTTGATGATATCCTCATCTATAGAAAATCTAGACAGACCATCTTGCTCATGTGGATCGAATTCTCCATCTACTCTCTCAGTGCCAACTTTTCCTAAAACAGTCTAAATGTGCTTTTGGCGCCTCAGAAGTAGAATACTTGGGTCATCTGGTCGGAAAAGATGGCATCAGGGTGGATGCTAAAAGATTGAAGCTATGTAAGACTGACCTCACCCAAAGACTCTTAAGAGCTTGCATGGATTTCTAGGCTTAATAGGGTATTATCGCAAGTTTGTTAAGAATTATGGGAAGATTGCAGCACCTCTCATTGCTGTCCTAAAAAAGAACTCTTTCACTTAGACTCTAGCCGCTACTCAAGCTTTTCAAACCTTGAATATGGCCATGTGCACCACTCCAGTCCTCGCCCTGCCCGATTTCACAAAGACCTTTGTGTTGGAATGTGATGCCTCAGGGAAAGGAATTGGAGCTGTCCTTAAGCAAGAGGGTCGACCCTTGGCCTTTACCAGCAAGCAACTATTTGAAAGAAATCTGGGCAAATCCATCTAAAAAAAAGAAATGTTGGCTATTATGCATGTCGTGGATCTGTGGCGTCCTTATCTATTGGGGCAACAGTTCCAAATTAAGACATACCATCAAAGCCTCAAGCATTTTCTGGAACAACGCATTTCCTCCCCAGAACAACAAAAATGGGTGACTAAACTCTTTGGATATGATTATGAGATCATTTATAAGAAAGACAAAGACAATGTGGTTGCGGATGCACTTTCCCAAAATATGAAGATGAATGATCCCTTTTTTCCCTTTCATTCATTGTACCAAATTGGCTCCAAGCCGTTCACCAGGAATGGCTACAAGATCCCAAAAGTTTGCAGTTGATCCAACAATTACAGTCCAGTGCTCCAGCTTCCCCAGGGTACTCTTGGCTCCATGAGGAACTTCGATACAAAGACCGTTTGTATTTAAGTAAACAATCAAATCTTAAATCCATGGTACTTTCTGAGCTTCATGCTACACCGACAACAGGGCACTCCGGGTTCACCAAAACCTATGACAGGGTTAAACGTTCATTTTTTTGGGATGGTATGAAACAGGACATTCGTAATTTTGTAGCCGAATGTGACGTGTGTCAACGCAACAAGGGAGAAACAGTCAAATCATCGGGCACACTACAACCGCTCCCGATTCCACCTGCTATTTGGAAGGATATCTCTATGGATTTTATTACCGTATTACCCAAATCGGGAAATAAATCTGTCATCATGGTGGTTGTTGATCGCCTTTCCAAGTATGCTCATTTCTACGCCCTTCAACACCCATTTACAACATCCACGATGGCTCAAATCTTCATGGATCAGGTCTTCAAGTTTCATGGCATGCCACACTCTATTGTTTCAGATCGTGACCCAATTTTCACAAGCAATTTTTGGCAAGAACTGTTCAAGATACAAGGCACATAATTGCATCTCATCACAGCTTATCATCCCCAGAATGATGGCCAAACGGAAGTTGTCAACAAGTGTTTGGAAACATATTTTAGGTGTTTTTCCTTGGAAAAGCAAACTCAGTGGGCTCAATCGTTACCCCTAGCTGAATGGTGGTACAACACTTCATACCATATAGCTACACACATGACTCCTTTTGAAGCGGTATATGGACAGAAGCCACCTTCAATTCTCTCATACTTATCGTGTGCATAGAAGGTCTAGGTGGTTGACCTAACACTTATAGCTCGAGAGGCTATTCTCCATACCCTCAAAGAGAATTTGGTCATGTCACAGAATTGCATGAAGCAAAAAGCAGATCAAGGTCGCTCTAAACATTAATTTGCAGAAGGGGATCAGGTGTTTCTTCCACTGCAACCGTACAAGCAAACTTCCCTCAAGGTCGAGCATTGTCAGAAGCTAGGGCCCAAATTTTATGGTCCTTATACCATGCTCAAGCATGTGGGACAAGTCGCCTATCAATTAGCTTTTCCCAGCCATTCGAAGCTACATCCTGTTTTTCATGTTTCATGCTTAAAGAAGGTGATTGGAGCTAAGTGCCAAATTCAAACCAACCTTCCAGAGTTGGCTGAAGAAGGATCCATTTGGCTACAACCAGAAGCAATTTTGGACTAGCATGAGCATCGCCTACGTCAGAGAACCCTCAAGGAAGTGTTAGTCCAGTGGAAAGATACAACTCCAACAGGCGCCACTTGGGAACCAACTACCATTCTGCAACAATTTCCTCATCTCAAGCCTTGAAGACAAGACTGTTTTTAAGGGGGTGGACATGTTAGGGTCCTAATCCACACATAGGTAGAACAATATATTCAGATGTAATAAAGGTCAATATTAATAAGGCCTTTGAATAAAATAGAATAAGGCGGATGTAAGAAGACCTAATAGAAGCTTCCGCTTCTAGAAGGATCTTCCTCTAGATGCTTCTTTTTAGTATAAATAGGGGTCGAAGGTATGAGAACCCTAGCTTGGATATTATTGTAATAGAGATATTCTCAACTGGAGGCTGCCCCCTCGAAGAGGCCCGTGAACATTGCTTTCAGATTCAAAGTGCTATTTCTGTTGTTATTCTTATATCATTTCAGTGTTATTGTGGTGAATGTTCTGGTTATATTGTTTTTATTCTTCCATTACTAGCATTTTATTTCTATTCTGCATACATTTTATATCTGGTATATTACAGACGTTTTGGGGTCGTACCGTACCCGTTTCCACGTTTCGTACCATACCGGCCTCGAAAACAGGGGGGTGGGACATTTCCTGCAACATAGGTCTCAAGTCTAGGTTGATGACATTCTGGTAACATGAAACTGAGTCGAATGGCTAGTAAATGTGTATTTTGATTTCCCTTTTGAAATATCAAATAGGTCTCAAGTCTAGGTTGATGACATTCTGGTAACATGAAACTCAGCCGAATGACTAGTAAATGTGTATTTTGATTTCCCTTTTGAAATATCAAATACATTTATTGTATTTGATATTTCAAAAGGGAAATCAATGTATTTGATATTTCAAAAGGGAAATCAAAATACACATTTACTAGTCATTCGACTCAGTTTCATGTTACCAGAATGTCATCAACCTAGACTTGAGACCTATGTTGCAAGAAACGTCCCACCCCCCTTGTTTTCGAGGCTGGTACAGTATGAAACGCAAAAACGGGTACGGTACGGCCCCGAAACACTGTCGGCCGTACCGTATGATGTTTCTCGAAAGGGAAACGCCATACGATATGACCGACGACATTTTGGGGCCGTACCGTGCCCGTACGGTCTGGTTTCCGCAGATTTTAAAGAGAAGTTAGGCAAAAAGAGAGTGTCATCGGGCCCCCAAACTACCAGTTAGTTTTGGTTAAGGCCTTTTTTGCCTTCTCCAAATAGAAGAATTAAGATGATTTTTTTTCAATATAATTCTTTATTTAAAAAAAAACTATATATATATATTTATATACAACGTTTCCCCCGACGTTTCCATTTTTTGAGGGCTTGTTTCGTATCGTCCCGGTTTTGGAAACTCGAAAAGGTTTCCCCGTTTCGTGCAACTTAGCTTGAGACATATACAGTCATCTTACAAAAAAGTTCCAAAATGAATTCTTACCATCTACAATACAAACAAAATTCTGACTTAGACAGAACTGATTGTGACTCCAAAAAAGAGAGAAAACTTTGTAAGACCAATATGCATTCATCAATAAAGTGACTTTTGAACAGCTACCAAAGGGATATTGTCCCTAAATTCTTGTTCAATCAGAAGTCCTTACAGCAGAGTAAGAGCTTCTTTTGAAAGTTGATAAGCTCCATCAATGAAGCCCTAAGACTTTGTGAAGTCAATACTAGGTTCTTTTAATCTGCTTGAGATTTTCTATTTAGGAGGCTTCCAACCTTCTCCATAGGAAATTCTAATTTGATGGGTTAGCCAGCCTAAATGTGCCTCATTTCCTATCATCCTGTTTCTGGTTAACCACACCCCCCATAAGACATGGCATGGTAGTGCTTTGTGAGATGTAACAGATCTATCTGTTATTCAGGATTCGAAGCATTTCATCAAAGATAATTTATCCCAAAGATTTTGGAGTTTATAGCTTTGTAACACCTCATTTCAGACTACTTTAGTAAATGTGCAATTTACAAAGAGATGACCACAGTCTCACTTATGTCCTTACATAAATTGCACCATCCAGGTCCTATCCAATTCCTTTTTCGACCATTATACCAAGTTAGTATCTTATTGGCCAGAACAAACCAAAGAAAGATTCGAGTTTTTAGAGGACTTTCTAACTTCCAAACCACTCTCTACCACCACAACCTCTCTTCTCTTAGATCTGCTCCAATCTTAGCTTTATGGCTTAATTTAGCAGTACGCACTCCTATAGATTTATTTCTTGTCCATTTTAACTCATCATCTTACTCCTTAAGGAAGATGGAATTGTGCTTTAGGAGATTTGTATATTGTGTCCACTATGTTGCCAGGTCATCCTCTAGTTCCAAGTGCTCTATTGTTTTCCAACATTGAATCCCAACTCACTGATCCACACTTTTAGAAGCATCATCTAACCTTGTAATTCATTTTGCATGGAGAGTTACCAGAAGTGGATCTAGCAGCCTATGATTTCCACTGCAACCAATCCATGGATCCTCACCTATTTTCAACTTGTTTCTGTGCCCAATTTTCGAAGCAACCAAATTATCTAAAATATTGAAAACTTTAACCATAACTTTCCACACATTTGATGCTCTTTTAAAAGGCTTCCTCTCGTCTTATCCAGTCCTTCGAGACTCTATTATCAAAATACTTCATCTTCATCACTTTTCCCCACAAGCCTTTATTGAATAAAAGTCTCCAGAGGCTTTTTGCTACTAAGGTCTGACTAAAGACAAAGGTTTTTCATACCCTACCCTCCTGCCTCATTTTGTTTGGCTATCATTGACCATTTTACAAGGGGAATACCTTCCACTTCTCTTTTTCCAATCCAAAGAAAATTGAAGCACTTTTTCCTTATCTTTTTTTCCAAGTTAGAAAGCTCGGGGAAAACCCCCGAATACTTCCCCTCATTTTGAGGATGGTACCCAGGGTAAACCCTAGAATGTTCAATGGACAAATATGGTAAGAAACAAGGCTCAAGGCCTTTACAACAATATACTCATTATGAGCTCAACATGTCACTTACGGGAATTGAACCCAGGTGGGGAAGATAACAATCATTTCTCCCAACCACCCGAGCTAAACCCAATTGACACTTTTTCCTTATCTTATCCAAGATACCTTTTGGTATACTTTCTAAAAATAACTTAACCATAACTAACCTACCTCCCCGAGACAACCACCTGTGACACCAGCATGTGATTTTGTCTTCAATTGAATATTGTCCATAGAGTATAATGAAATAGAAGATTTTAATTAACAATCATCAATATACTACTTTTATTATTGACTTTGCTATACATAATAGACTCCAAACGTGCGTGCTCTTGGCGAATTATATTATGTTTCCAACTGTTTTTCAGTTGTTGTCTTTGCTTCTTCCTGAAACAATTAAAATATTATTCAAGCTCAAAGTGCAAAGGTTTCTGTATATCAAGAGCAGTAAAAGGAGGAATAACGTTGCATATCAAAACTGAGACTAGCATAGTTGTTGTTAGGAAAGGGTTGCGTGTTTTCTTCAACTCTTTCTTTACTTCCAGTATAATACTTTCTCATATTGGAATGTCCACTTGGGTCTTCACTTTATGCTGCTTTTTTGAAGTGTCTTGCTGTAAATAGAAAAAAAATGTTATGTATTCAAATTTCTGTAATCATTCATTCAAGTTGAATGCCCATTGTGGTCTTAACTATTTTCTCTCATTTAAATTTGTCTTTATTATAGATGCTTTCATTTAAATTTCCTTATTGTGTGTGGTTGAGAACAAGTAGAGGATCTTGCATGACTTACATGATAACCATTGGTAGGTGATATGATTATGAAAGATATAACAAAGTTTGGAGGTTATTGAACAATGACAATCTAACAATGCAAGTAAAAGTTAAAACTATGAACTACTTATAAGGGCATAATCTTCCAATGAATCAACAATAGTGAGAGTGAATGTATGGAGGATATATTGAGGAGAGAGATAGCATCCAAGTAAACACTATGGGAAGAAGGTTCCCATACTATAGTAAGCATGTTGTTCCATGTATGTTGTCATTCATAAATCTATGGTATGGTTGTTTGATACCTTTTCACTTGTTTTTTAATAGTTAAAGAAAGTCTCAAATTCCTTTTTATGTTCAAGGTAAATTGTATGTATATAAAACCATCATTAAAAAGACATACATAATGAAGAGATACATATCTCTTTCACAACTTACACATTATGTTTTGTGAAATGTCCAATATAGGGAAAAATGATTTGATGATGTGAATTGGAACTTGTTATTATGTGAGAAACATCTATAGCGAGTGGCTTATACTGTGTCATTGACTAGTTTGAAACATGGTTAAAATATTAATGATATTAATGTTACAATAATATTAATGATATTAATGCTACAATCATAGTAATGTATGTATCTAAATCTTGACCATCATGGTTAATGGATGCTGGAGGATGATTGTATGTTTTTAAATTTTGATCATCATGGGTAATCGATGTTGGAGGATGACGTGCAACATATATATTTGCAATGGAAAGTTAAAGGTCCCATGAATGCAATACAATTCATAATATGCTCAAATTAATTTAAGGGGAATGGATGGATACAAACCAAATTTGCCTTTATGAAGAGATATACGGTTGTTCTGCAGATTACTCATTATGTTTTGTGAAATGTCCACTATAGGAAAAATTGATTTGATGATGTGAACTAGAACTTGTTCTTATCTTCTGGCCCATCAACACATTGGAAGTTGGAACACTTGATTCATATATTCATAAGGCCAAAGGAATCTTATTTTCCTAACTTGTAAGGGTTGTGTAGATTTTCTTAAATATCTGGTCAGAGTTTGACACTAGTTGAGAGAAGGTATCAACATTTAATTTTAGTTGTTTGTTTTGAGGCTCTTATTAAATGAGGTAGTTTGTAAGGTACTAGATGTATTATAATAAGAATAAACATAAATATTAAGACAAACAACAGTGGACCAACAAAATATAGAGAACACAAACATCAACAATGAAACCTTTATTGATAGAAATCCAAGTTCACTTGCCTCTTTGAGAGGGAAACCTCCAGCAGAGCAGAGCTCTATTACAATAATTCTCAAGACAATACTTTCCTATGCCTTCTACTCCTATTTATACTAATTCTATCTTCTAAAGAACATTTTAGAGGAAGATCTTTCTAGAAGTAGAAACTTCTATTAAGTCTTCTTTCATTAGACTTGTTCACATTATTATATAGGCCTTATTTACTAATGTCAGCCTTTATTGCATATAAAACATATTATTCTACCTACGTGAGGAGTTAGGGAGGTTAGGTCCTTAACATGCCCTCCCCCTTGAAAAACAACCTTGTCTTCAAGGCTTGATATGGGGAAATTGTTGTAGAATGGTAGTCGACTCCTAGGTGGCATCATATGGTGGTGTATCCTTCCACTGAATTAAAACTTCTTTGATGGTGCGCTAACAGAAACGGTGGTCGTGCTGGTCCAAGACTGCTTGTGGTTGCAACCAAATTGATCCTTCTTCATCCAACTGAGGGAGACTGGCTTGAGTCTGGCACTTAGTTCCCATCACTTTCTTTAAGCAAGAGAAATAAAAAACCTGATGTAGTTTAGAGTGACTGGGAAGAGCTAACTGATGAGGCCTTCAGAGATTGAGGAACAACTTCAAGATCTTCAAAACTTGGGTAGGAGTACAATGTGAGTGTATGAATTCACTACCATGAGGTATTCGATGACTTGTCGGGAAAATACATGAGAATATCGAATACCAGGAAGAGAACTTCGTCAATTTTGAATTAGGACTTGACTGGACTCTTGGGATGGCTGACTCATGAGGTCAAGAGACAAACTGTTGAAATTACGACTCAGGTTGGGTGAAAATTCCCTTGGACAAAAGCACGAAAGATGATCAGACTTAGGTAGCATGACATTGACATAAGTTCACGATGCAAAAGGCAACACAAACTCTCCATGTGTTTGGAAGAGTAACCAAATGGAGGAGGACACAAATCTTGTTGGCATGTTTTCATACAGAGGCAGAGTATGCTTGTTGTCATTGATGGCAAGATCAGAGGTCACGACGATGAATCAACACGATGATGAAAAATAAGATAACGTGGCAAGATCAGTAGCGCAACGATGATGGCATGACAAGATCAAAAGTGTAAGCTCAGGAGGAGGATAAACATTGATCTCTGGATCATCGATCTAGAATTTTTGATGGCCGTCAGATCTGAATTCCGATAGGAGTGAACAGAAGAGGAGAACAGATCTCAGGCGTCCGATCTGAGCGCAAGGAATGACCGTCGTTGGATCCAGAAGAACGAGCATGATATTTAAGTGAAAGGTGAGATGGGCTTACCAAGTCCCGAAAGCAGGGGAACCATCCATCATCGAGGAGGATGCGTGGCAAAAGATCATCACACGACAAAGGGTCCATTTCACAGTTTAGCAGATTGAGAAATTCAAAGGAAGGAGGTTCTCTAATCCCTCGAACTCATGATATGCGAAATCGCAATGACAATCCTAGTCGTTGAAGCCATAGGACACATGGTGAGCGATTGGAATTTCACTGACTTGCACATTGGAGGAGTCAAAGGAATATGACACAGGAACTTGCGACATGAAAAGTCACGAAATGATCTAGACCGTCGGATCACCAAAGTTCTGGACCGTTGATCTGACAAGCAAAGCGCCTAAATGTTTGGCCCATGGTCATAGTCAAGGTCACATCGTCGAAGGATGAAGGGAGGAGCTAGCAAGGTCATTTAAGATATTGTGACCTGGGAGAGTCGATAAACCACATACCAAGATCCTCGAAATCGTGAATCGTGAAGTGCTTGGTCATAGCCAGTGGTCACGAGAAGGGAAGGAGCTAGAAGCTAAGCTCCATTTCAGAGATCGTGACATGGGAGAGTCGAGATGTCTCTTTACAAGAATTCCAAAACAAGAAATCACGAAATCACTTTCTGTTTAGTGCTCGGTCACAGTCAATGGGCATATGGGATAAGCATGAGACCCTGCGGGTGTAATCCAACAGTGCTGATTAATTGGGAATTTGATAGATGGGCTATTGTTTCACCTCATGGTTAATTGTTTAGTTATGATTCAGTTAGCAGAACTGAATCATAGTTCTTTGATGTTTGACGATTCAGTTGCTGAGGCATTTTCCTTGGAGATTCGAGGTGTAACTGAATCAGTGGGAGAGCATAAAAGAAGTATGCAGTGATTGTGTGAGGTTGGTTGTTCTCATTGAAAAATGAGGTAAACTGGGAGAAAGGAAAATTGCAGAATGCACAGTGTGATATCAAACTCATAAATGATAGACAAAAGATGAACAACGGAGAAGAATAATGATGCAAAGAAGAATTGCAGAACCAAAAAGAAGTGGTAAGAATTGATATATATGTACTGGTGTTTATTCAATCATTTATTTATAATCAGGGAGGTAGGGTGGTGCTAGGGAGGAGTGTAGTCCTTTGTTATTCAAGTTGGTGCTTGAATACTGGAAGTTGAAGCTTTCATCTAGTTGTGGCTAGAAAATAGGGTGGCAGGGTGGTGCTTGGGAAAACACAAAGTTTTATGTATGCAAGTTGGTGCTTTTATAAGTGGAAGTAGGTGCTTCCATCCATTTGTTGATGGAACACTCAGGGAGTTGGTGCTTCCTTCTAGTGGGTGCTAGAGAAATCAGAGATTTGGTGCTCTCAGAAAGTTATAGCTTGTAAAACAGAGGTGGTAGCCTCATTTTGAGTTGGTGCTCAAAGATAGATGATGTAAAGAACATAAAAGATTGCCTATCATTTGAAGAAGAAGATGTTTTCTCCCTTTATGGGTGTCCTCGTGAAAATATGTCTCTGTGTATATCATATGTGTGATGCTTATATCTTGTATAATCTTGATGGCCACTTGGAGAAGTATTGAAAAATGTTTTAAGATTGTTAATATTGTTTAAGCACAATAACAACTGATTCACCCCCCCCACTCTCAGTTGTCTTAGTAATTTCAACAATTGGTATCAGAGTGGGTTCCTTTTATTTAAAGGTAGATCTATAAGCTTAAACATGACAAGTCATGAAGGGAATTCAACCACTAAGCCTCCTCTATTTGATGGAACATTTTTTTCCTTTTGGAAGGTTAGAATGAGAACATACTTAATGGCCTTAGGTGTTGATGTTTGGGATGTAGTAGAGACTGGATATACAAAGCCTCTTGTGCTAGATTCCAAGGATGATAAGTTAGAGTTTAGCTTTAATTCTAAGGGAATGAATGTTATCTTGAATGGACTTGCTAAAGTTGAGTTTGTAAAGGTGATGCATCTTGAAACCACCAAAGCAATGTGGGATAAACTTATTAGCAGTTATGAAGGAAATGAGAAAGTAAAAGATGCCAATCTTCAAACATATAGATTGAAATTTGAACAACTAAAGATGAATGAAGATGAAATAGTTAGTAAGTATTTTTTAAGAGTTGAAGAACTTGTGAATGCCATGAAGGGTCTTGGTGAGAAGATTGAAGAATCATTTTTAGTTCAGAAGATTTTAAGATCTTTGCTTGATAAATTTAATCCAAAAGTTTCTGCAATAGAAGAACTAAATGATCTTAAAACTTTTTCCATTGATCAACTCCTAGGAATCTAATTGCATATGAAATGAGAATTAGCAAAGATAAATCCATTACTAGAGAAACATCTTTTAAATCAGACAAGAATACTGATTCAGAACTAGATGATATCAAGGAAAAATTTGTGAGAAGGTTAAAGAAAGGATCAGGCAAATACCAAGGCAAGTTGCCCTTCCAATGCTTTAACTGTGGTAAAATAGGTCATTTTGCATCTAAGTTTCCTCACAAGGAAAAAGAACAAAAGGACCAGAACTATGATGATGAAAATAAATACAAATTTAAGAAATATAGTAAAAAGAAAAGTTTGTGTGCAAACAATGATAACTCCTCAAAAGACATATATAGTGATTCATCTTGTGAGGAAAAAGTGAATGATTTATTATTATGGATATGGGAGATCTTATTGATAAACACAAAGGAGGTGACATGGATGATGAAGAAGCTGTGGTGGATATGGAAGGTGAATTAATCAATGCTTTGGAAGAAATTGACAGACTCGGATATAAGAAGAGAAAATAAAAACCATTGTTGATGCAGTTTAAAATGAATGGTAAAAAACCCGATGAAAACTTCAAATTACTAAAAGTGGAGTTAGAAGAGGTAAAGAAAATAGCTCGGAAATTCTGAAACAATAGTTATCAGAAAAGAAAGAGAGATGTGAAGCCTTAGAAGAAGAGATAGTAAAAACTAGAAAAGAGATGGAGAAGTTTAGAGCATTGTATCACCAAAATCTGTCAAGTATTAAAGCATCAGAGGGATTAACCTCCATTCTAAATCAACAAAGGAATCCAAAGTTGAAATATGGATTGGGCTATGAAGAAGGATCAAGTAGTGATCATCCAAGTAATATATAACCCATCAATTTTGTCAAATCTACAATCATTGACAACAACCACTCTGCAAAAAAAAAGAAAGAAAATCAGTCACCAAGAAGGAATGAAAGAAAAAGTACCAGAACTGAATCTGTAGATCAAAGAAATTATCAGCATGGAAGAAATTGACCCGCTCAAAGAAGACAGTCTTTTTCCAGGTACAAAGGATTTTTCTATGGATATTGTTTTTTCTATTCTAACTTTGGTCACAAAGTTATAACTTGTTCTTTAAGATTTAGATATGAGCAATCAATTTACTCAAGGAATAATCAACAAAGATTGAGACATGCAATCAACAAACAACCACAGACTATAAATCATGTGATGGTTGGGAGAAGGATGCAGGTGAAACATAGCAACAATTATGAGCATAAAAATCATTATGATCTATGAAAAGAAGAAAAATAAGAATGCTACTTAAGCAAGTATGATGAAAGTTGGCTATGGCATAGGAGACTTGGACATCTAAATTTTGATCATATAATCAAGATTAGAAAAAATGGGGTAGTAGAAGATCTTCCAAAGATATCAAAGCCATATGATTTTGTTTGTAAACCCTGCCAAATAGGAAAGCTTACTCGGACACAGTTCAAATCTAAAAACTTTCCTTCAACAGAAAAACTACTCCAATTAGTGCATATGGATTTATGTGGACCTTCAAGGAAAGAAGGTACAGGAAAAGAAAACTATTTTATGCTGATTATTGATGATTATTCTAGACTAACATGGGTTGCCTTTTTGAAGGAAAAATCTAAAGCATTTGAAAAATTCAAAGTGTTTAAGGCTCTGACTGAGAATCAAACAGGAAAAAGATTGAAGGTAGTAAGGTATGATAGAGGAGGAGAGTTTAGTTCATGGAACTTCAAAGAGTTCTATGATAAACATCGAATCAAATGAGAATACATTATTCCAAGGACTCCACATCAAAATGGAGTAGTTGAGAGGCATAATAGATTAGTTCAGCATATGGCAAGATCATTTATGAATGAAAGGAATATTTCTCAGACATATTGGGTGGAAGCAATCCATACAACTATTCATATTCTTAACAAAGCTCATCTCAGGCCATACAATGACAAGAATCCTTATGAATTATGGTTTGGAAGACTTGCTTCAATCAAACATTTTAAAGTCTTTGGGAGTAAATTTTATATCAAGAATAATGATGAAAATATTGGAAAATATGATGACAGGGATGATGAAGGTATCTTCTTAGGTTATGCTACAAATAGTAAAGGATACAGATGCTACAACAAGAGGCTGCATAAATTGGTTGATTGTATCGACATAAAAGTTGATGAAGAAATCCTGGTTCGAAATGTAAGTAGTGTTGAACCAAGCACAAAAGATATAGTTGAAGATGAAGATGAACAAGTCCAAGGATCAGATAGAGAAGAATCTGAATCAGATGAATATATAAATACTCAGGCTGACACAAATCAGTAGAAAGAAACAAAACCACCTCTCAGAATTGTTAGAAAGAATCATCCTGAAAATTAGATAATTGGAGATATAAATAAAGGAGTTCAGACAAGAAGGAAATTGATTAAAGACTCAAAACAATCTCAGGTTGTTTTTTTTTTTTATCTATGGTTGAACCTAAAATTTTTGATGAAGCCAACAAGCGTGATGATTGGATTAAAGTTATGAATGAAAAGCTTGATCAGATTGAGAAGAACAATACTTGGGAGCTTGTCCCTAGACCTAAAGATAAGAATGTAATAGGTTCCAAATGGGTGTTCAAGAATAAAATGAATGAAAAAGGACAAGTTGTTAGGAATAAATCCAGATTGGTCTATAAAGGGTATGCACAAGTTGAAGGACAGGATTTTGATGAAACCTTTGCACCAGTGGAAAGATTGGATGTCATCGGAATGTTTCTTGCATATTCATGTCATAAGAACTTTAAAGTGTATCAGATGGATGTTAAGTAAACATTTCTTAATGGAGATCTAGAGGAAGAAGTATATATGGAGAAACCTGAAGGATTATCATTGAGAGATAATCATGATTATGTTTGCAAGATGAAGAAGGATTTATATGGACTAAAACAAGCACCACGAGCTTGGTATTATACACTGGACAAATTTTTACAAGACAAAGGGTTCAAGAAAGGTACTGTTGATAGCAATCTATATATTAAATCTGAAGGTGATGATCTATTAGTTGTTTTGGTGTATGTAGATGACATAATTTTTGGCTATACTAATGACTCTTTTGTCTAGTGGTTTGCTAATTCTATGCAAACAGAGTTTGAAATGTCCATGATAGGAGAACTTACATATTTTCTTGGTTTACAAGTAAATCAGAGTTCTGCAGGAATTTTTATCTCTTAAGAAAAATATTTGAAAGAGATGTTGAAAAAGTTCCAGATGGAAGATTCCTCTCCTGTTAGTACACCTATGGTGGTCGGTTGCAAACTCAGTAAAGATGATATTTCACTTGATGTTGATCAAAGGACATATCGATCAATGATAGGTAGTCTTTTGTACATCACAACATCACGTCCTGATATAATGCAAGATGTTGGAATGGTAGGTCATTATCAATATTCTCCCAAACAAAGTCATTTAGTAGTTGTAACACGGATATTCAAATACTTGAAGGGCAAAATGAATTATGGTCTTTGGTATCCTAGAAATCAAAATAATCAGTTAACTACTTATTCAGATGTTGATTGGGAAAATTGTGTGGATGAGAGAAAGAGCACCAATGGAGGTGCATTCTTCCTGGGTGACTCGTTTGTATCATGGATTAGTAAGAAGTAGGGATCTATTTCCTTATCAACTACAGAGGCAGAGTACATTGCTGCTGCTACTTGCTGCACACAAATTTTATGGATGATACAAACTCTTGTAGATTTGAAGGTAACTTATACTGATCCCATTCCACTTCACTGTGATAACACCAGTTCCATAAGTCTCTCCAAGAATTCTGTACTTCATTCAAAGTCTAAGTATATACCAATAAAATACCATTTTCTCAGAGACCAGGTTACAAACAGAATTGGTCAGGTAAATTATATTCCTTCCATAGAACAGATAGATGACATCTTTACTAAACCGTCAGCAATGACACCTTTTGGATATATTCGTCAGAAGTTGGGAGTTATATCTTCTTTTGTCTAATATGTTCACCTCGTTAGGGGGAGTACTTAATGAATATCTGTTATATTTCTTGTGAATATCTCTCTAGTTCTTCTGTTCAGAGTTGACAGGGGGAGTATGTTCCTATCTCATTTCTGATATCTTCAAGATGTACTGAAACAGCTCAGGGGGAGCATGTGTCTTCTTTGACATTGATATTAAAGGGGGAGAAAGTGTGGTAATTTCAGTGGTAATGTTTTTCAAGGGGTTGCAAGGATTCTATAGTGGTGTTGGAGCCGCCTTTGTTTTTTAGCCTGTTTGAAAGTTTATATATTACGGTTTGAAATCAAAAGCTGGTTTTCATATTTTCTTTTATTTTTTCCCAAATCTCAGAAGTCTCATCACACAAGCAGGGAAAATTATTATACTCTTAAGGTAAGATTTATTTTTTCAATCGTTTAAAATGAGTCTCTCTTTTTTTTTTTACCTTAGGATGTCGCATGTCGAGAGTTATAGATCACATAGTTTACAAGTCCCGAAGGGCGAAACGACGAACTAGTTTTGAAAGTTTACACAGATCATTATCAAGAGTAAAGATACGCTAAACCACAATTAAGCATCATTGGGAACTCGTGTCTCGGTGTTTGCTAACTCAAAGAGTCTTACCGTCATACCCACAATAGGCAAAGCAACAAAATTCTTGTTTTAGTAACCCGGGTTAATGTTAAAAGTAAAAGAGTTTAGTCGTGGTTAAGCTCTGTTGGGAACTCGCAACTCGACATGTTTTGCGTCAAAAACTATACCTTCGAAGCCCTGAGTCGCGAAGTTGTGACGTAAACAAAAACGTAATTAATTAAACGCTTAATCCGGTTTTATCTTCCTTTTGAATTAAATCTTATCATCGCGATCTCGTGATTTCGCAACTCGACATATGAGCCTCTCAAAAACTATACCTTCGAAGCCCCGAGTCGCGAAGTCACGATCTCGCGATTTCGCAACTCGGCATATGAGCCTCCCGGAAGTTATACCCTCGAAGCTTCGAGTCGCAAAGTCACGATATAAATAAAAACGTAATTATTTAAACACTTAATCCTGGTTATGTTTTTCATTAATTAAAGCTAATTATCGCAATCTCAGGTTTTAGAGGTTTAAAGGGTTAACGTGAAAAATTGCAATGAGACAAGTGCCGAAAGGTTGATTAACGATTAAAAGGGCCTAATTAATTAAGCTAAACCAGCATTACCAGCGTGTTAATATGAAATTAATATGCATAGTGTACGAGAAAATTTAAACTTTCCATGCGCCAACTTGCATTACGACCTGTCAAAATTTATGACATTAATTGGAAATGAGGCGAATTGACAAGAAATGATTTGTTTTTTATTACTAAATTTATATTTAAGAACAATTTGACCGTTCTGTCTCTAATGAAAACCTAGTTTTAAATGGTCGAAGACATGGATTTTTATTTTCACAAATTTCATTTCTATTCTACGCAGAGTAACTTTCTCGAGCGATCTAATTTCTGTATGTATACATATTTTTATTGTAGGAGAGATAAAGTAGAATCCCCCACCATGGCTCCGTGAAAAGTGTCTAAAGCTTCTATTGAGGTTTCAAGACAAGGTTCAGACAAGGTTTCTGATACTTAACCTCGAAGTGTCGACTCTGTCAGGACCTGGTCATATATTTCTGAGGTTCTACAGTCCGAATTGGTAGATGTTTCGGATGATTCCAGTGATAATGAAAAAGATGACCTGATAACCAAGTATAAGATCGTCGTCCAGGCTGGGATGCATAAAGTAGCGGCTAGAACATGTCTGCTCCCTTACTATGATATGGTCTGGTGGGCACTAGACCATGTAGATATACCAACCAGAACCATCGTCAACAAGCAGGGGGTCACCATCGGGATTTTTAGACCCAAACAATTGCAGGCTATGTACAAGTTGTCGACCGTGTCAAACTTTACATACAATGACGAATTCCTGGAGGATTTTAAATAGAAGGAATGTGTGCAATACGACAAGACTATGTCTGGTTTAATCAAAGATTGGGTTTCACACCCTGCTAAGTTTAGGGCAGACAGTAATGACATTTATTCAATATCTTCTCTAAAACCACAGTTCAAATACATCACTATGATGAACTACAGATTATATGGGAGAGAGGACACCACACATTTTTTCCTTCAATGGGTGCCTCTAATTCACACAGTCGCTGAAGGTTGTTCCTTCGACTGGGTTAAACTACTATCTGATAGTTTAACCAGTCGAGTTACAGAGTATCGAGCGCAGAAGGAGAGCGAAAAGATGGCTTCATTTTTTATGTCCACGTATATCATGGATGCTGTGTGTTTTCTGAAACCTTTTCCTTTGATGAGTTGGAGCTAGACTCCAGCGGAAGCTGAGCCCATCCATGTCTACCATTCAAAGATGTGGGAAGACAAAGCTTCAGATTTTGTGTATGAAATCTTCAACTGGGTGATGGTACCGCTGTATGTCACTATCTTCGGACACCCGCCACCCAAGATCTTAGACAACATCACAGTAAATCTGACCAGTATAGTTGACTGGTATGTGGAAGATTAATTTTCATATCTCAAGGTTTTCGGTGCTTCTGTTCCTCCACATGCTCTACCATCTTTCATACTCGACATGCTGGCTTGCCGTGAGATTGCCAGGCAAACAGTAATTAGTGGCATAAGCAAGGAACTTAAGGGATATTCTAAAAAGGTATGGCCACCTTTTCCTATTCATTTAAATTCATATTCTTTATTAGATTTCAGGCATGCTAAAGCTGAGGCAACAGCCCTGGAAGACCTGAACTTGGTTCATATCGAATTCAAAAATCACGATCCACACAGGGTCATAAGCAATCACTTGGAAAATTGTGGGCTGAAAAGGTTCGAGCACGAAAATTCACCCTCGGATGACATTTTCCGAGGTATGAGATCTTATGCTGAGGTTTCGGCTCAGATACAAGCCCTGACACCCGAAGAGAGGGCCGACGTTTTGAAATTTCAAGAACATCAGTAGAGCTGCCTTCCCCCAGTATTGCGGGGTGAGAATCTGATAACAATAAAGGCACAGGAAAAAGAAGTCGAAGGCTCCAAAGATTCGGCACCCGAACAAGAAGAACACCAGGACAAGGAAGAGAAAACTGGGAGCCAGAAACCATAAATAAAAACTCTAGATCCGCCGAAAAAGATGCCTCTAGTTACCACTCCCGGCCAAACAACTAAGCAAGTCAAAAATCCCATTGTCTCCATTACTCCCTTACAGTCAACTCAAGGGAACATAGACGCAGGGTGGATTTTCAATGAAGAATTGAGACCTATAAGGATTGAAGAGCTCCCTCCAAATGAGTTCTTTTTTGATAAAAAGAAGAAAGCTGTGGTAAAAAGAGAATTCTACCAAGAAGTAGAATCAATGGCCAAAAAATTTAAGGTATTGACCGATGGGAAAGATAAGAAGAAAGAGGAGTTCATGACAGAGATAGCCGGAACATTAGGGGCGTATGCTACATCGAACCAATTTTCAGTCGGGGTTTTGAAAAATCAATTGAAGCGAAAAAATCGCCTCATAAAAACCTTAGAAGCTAAACTAGCCATAGCGGAGGAGGCTGCCAAGGACCAAGCGAACACAAGAATAGAACAAGCAAGAATGGCTGATAAAAAAGAAATCAAGCTGCTCAAAGCCAAGCTCGAACAAGCAGAACTGGTAGCTCAGACCAGTCAAATACAGGCAGGCCAACAAAGAGACTTAATAGGGCAGCTATAGGTCAGGTTAGAGCTTGCCAAAAGCCATGTTATTAATATCAGGATATTCCAGTCCTAGGCTATGGAGATCTGGAGCAGAGTTTCTGTAGCTCAGCGAAGCTTACTTACCAAGGTAGAGATGATTCGGGACAACTGTCTACTTATTGATCAAGTATTAAAAAACCTATCTGTCAGAGAGAGAGAAGCTGGAGCAGGTTGGATTGCATTTCAAGAGGTTGTAATAGCTACAGAAAACAAAGAATCGGCAAAAAGTTCCACATTTTCCATGTCAAAACAAACCCGAGGTAATATTTTGTTGAAAGAATGGGAGCACAACATATCAGAAGGCAAATTGAAAGCCAAGAATGTAAGGAAATCTTGCGAGGAGGCTTTCAGTTCTATAGATGGAAATATGTTAGGCATTGATAGCAAGAGTAACACTGAGACACTGATCCAAATGAATATGGTGAAACTCGTGCTTGATATAAATGAGGAAGAAGAAAGAGATTCAACCGAAGTCTCACAAGTAACTCTAGCCGACATAGTTCAAATAGATAAATGGGTTATTAAACCAAGTGTGCGATTGTGCACTATTGACATCCAAGACCAACAGATGGAGGAAAGGTTGTCAAAATTAGTTAAAGATTGTTACATTTTTTAGGCCAATTGTCAAGCGGAACCTTCAAGGTTGATATCTCGGCTGGTGGAAAAATGTGTCACTTGTACCGAGCATGTGAGGGGACAGGCTTCTGGCACTAAATAAAGACAGAGATAAAGAAATGAAAGGATTGATATCCTTCTTGTTGTAACTGGAAATCTTGGAATGATTGAGATTCCATCATATGTAAATCTGTATAAATATACAATAGAAGGAAGGAACAAAGGCTGGACCTTTTTGGGTCGATTGTAATAGATATTTTCTATCTTGAGATTTAATATAAAGCAAATCCGAATATTCTCAATTCTGTCATGAATGTGTTATGAGTTTGTTTCCTTGTATCTTATATTTCATTTCATTTCATATATCTATCTAATGAATGTTTTGCTTTAACTTAGTACAACCTCTACTACAGTGAATGAATTTGAGTTTTCTATATTGTTTACCGTTTTTCCTCTGTACTGGCTATCAACAGGTATAAAACAAGTGAACACTTTAGATTTCTATATATATTTTATGCATCATCAGGTTATCTCTTTATCTTTTTCTTCCTCTATTTATAAGTGAGATTCTCCCTTGATAGGAGCCTTACATGATAGACAACTTAATGTTTTCTTACACCTCATACACATTTATTTAAATATAACTCAGTTACGGGAAAGGGCCTTTGGTTTGCACCCATTTTCACTACTGGAGCTATAAACTCTCCTTTATACGACCGAAATCGAGACAACATCTAAAAAGATTTTGAGATTCTCTTATCTTTCTGTTCCTCTATGACTGTTCCTGTGACAAGACAGCCTAACATTGAACCCGGAATATCAGATCAATCACATATTGCCTTGAACCTTTCTGATACTATTATTAAAACAACCACTACATGGGTTGAACTTGAACGTTTGTGGGCAACGATTGAAAGGGACATAAACATCCAGGAACAGTTGGAAGCTAGACAATGACAACTTAGAAATCAGCCCTAGCTTCTCTTCTCGAAGGTTGACATTTATTCCTTCTCTACCCCTCACTCACTTTTCGATGCCTAGACACTGTACTTCTAAGCCTTAAGTACGGACTCTGGAACAACATCTTTTTGGCGCCGTTGCCGGGGACCGAAGTTACGAAATCTTTTCCCAGGGAAAACGACATTTTTTTTTTTTGTTGAAAGTGACACCCTTTGATAGTGAACAAAGAGTGCACACCTTTTAAAGGCTTTCCAAATATTTCACTTGGAGACTCCATGATTA
Organism: Picea engelmannii; assembly: GCA_009831015.1. Taxonomy (NCBI): domain Eukaryota; kingdom Viridiplantae; phylum Streptophyta; class Pinopsida; order Pinales; family Pinaceae; genus Picea; species Picea engelmannii. The sequence continues at coordinate 52,113 of ML779512.1, read as the reverse complement.
GTAAGTTGACATCTGGTCGAAGGAATACTAGGCAAAACCTGGATGGTAAACAGACCACACCTGTTACCGATCCCGAGAAGATTTTAAACACGAGAGGCTCTTTTAAGCCGACCCCTGCAATCTATCAACCTAAATACCCACAACTGAAGACCAAGAGTTCTTCCAAACCTTCAAATTCATGCAGTCCTATTTTCGACTCTAAGGATCTAACATCAAACTGCTCTAAACTTAGAATTGAAACCCGTCCGATAACCACCGTAGCACACAAGGGAAAAAGCCCCGTATAAACTTCTTCTGCAGTCGATATATCGTCGACTCTTTAGTTAAATTTAGCAACCTCACCTAGTCTTGAAGAATATTTCACACACCCAGTTTCCACACCCATTGGTTCTCCTAATTATATCTCTTGCAAGTCCGAAAAGCCAAGCCCTCACATCCCTTATCAATCATCCTCAGATTTTTTACCTCGCGAAGAAAGTAAAGATTCACTTTTAATATTCCAAAACCCCCTTTACAACTTTCCACTAATATCGATGGCAGCCGCTGGAGGGGGAGGTAGAGGGGTTGTTGGAGGAGGTGGTGGGGGTGCTCCTAGGGGAGGATTTGGAGGTCAAGGGCCTGCCCCCCCTCCCAGAGTGTTTGCTAAAGTGGCAGCAAGATACGCTCCTTTGGTATTGCCCGTTCCTCTGCATGACCTTCCCGAAAATTATATAAAAAATTTGCCAAAATTCACTGGGGAAGGAGATCTGACCACAGTCGAACACATATATTTCTTTGATCAATTCGTAGACATCCTAGGTCTCGAACATGAAGATGTGTATTCAAGGATTTTCATCCAAACCTTCGAAGTTCAGGTCTGAACTTGGTTTCGGAGTCTACTTGCAGGATCAATCTTGTCCTATGATGCCTTGGAAGATGCTATCCTTAGACAATGGGGAGAAAGAAAGGACCACCTATACTATTTAACCGAGTTCGGGTCTTTAAGAAAAAAAATTCAGAAACAGTTATGGAGTTTATTAAGAGATTCAACAAGCTGTATAATAAAATCCCAGCCGAGGTTAAACCGTCCCAACCTGTAGCCAAAGTAACTTTCGTGGGGGATTTCGAACCAGATTTTGCACTTATTTTATGGGAAAGAAGGGGAGCTACTCTAAACTGAATGCAGGATGATGCTGTAGAGATTGAGTCCAATATGATGGCTTCTGGTAAGTTAAAAGCTAAAGTAGAAGCGTGAAACCGAGAAACTAGATGCTTTAGAGAACAAGCAGGGTCGTCAAGATCTAATAGATACACAGATGACAAAGTAGACTATATGGCCAGGATAATTAAGGAGATCTCTAATAAGATATCCAGGATGGATCTAGAATAGGCCAAAGCCGATTCTTTCACCAAAAAGGATTTCAATAGGAATCCCAATCCCCCAAACCAGCAGAGACAGATAAAAAACGAAGATCAAAAAATAAAAACTCCCCTAAGGAACGAAAATTTTATAGGAGTGAATGATCTCCAAGATTTAGGAGATTTAGAGGATGATGTCACAAACTTTGATGATGACTGTACACAACCTTATCTAACTAGGGGGGATTATGAAAAGTCTCTAAACACTCAACAATCATCTATTGAAGGTGAAGAAAAATATTATACTAACCTTTGTAGTTATCAAGAAGAAACCGATATGATAATGGTTGAGGTCCAGCCTAGGTATAACTTGAGATCTAAGAGTAAGCCCATTGCAACTACTCAACCTAAGAAAATTCTCCAGAGAGGTCAAACTTATGAGCCTACCATGAAAGAAACTGTGTTATCTAACAACAAAGAGAAAGTAGTAAATGTGCAACAACCTGATGTGGAGAAGGTTGAGGCTCAAACCGAGGAAACGAAAGCAGCTAATACAAATACTCCTTTAACCAATATTATGAGTAATAAGGAAGTCCAGACAAATAAGGCGGAAAAGAAGGATTCGAAAGTCTCAGCTAGAGAAACAAACAAGGTGAGCGGAGTTTTCAGTTTCGAAAACGAGATAAATAAAATTAAGATACCAATTCCTCTGGTAGAGTTGGAAAAAACCCAGTTTATCGAAAGCAAATTACCAAAGTGATAGGCGTTTCGGAGCAAGAAAGCCAATCTGATGTTTTGAACCTGGAAGATGATAAACCCAATATCACTTTTGGTCCACATTTTGAAGGAGCCAAAGATACTGTTTCTCCATTTTATATCACCTTTAACATGTACGATCAACTGCTACATAATTGTATACTGTACTTTGGAGCCTCACACAACGTGATGCCTAAAATTATTATGGATAGATTGGGCCTCCATATCACCAAACCTTATGGAGATCTTTACTCTTTTGATTTGAGAAGAGTTAAGTGCTTGGGAATGTTAAAGGATTTAGTAGTCACCCTGGCACAGGTCCTAGTTAAGAGCATCATGATGGATGTGGTCGTTGCTGATATCCCCCCCAAATATGGCTTACTGTTGTCTAGGTCATGGGGAGCCAAGCTGGGGGGTTATCTTCAACTGGATATGATGTACGCCACTATCCCTATGTTTGGTGGGCAATTCACTCGGTTGTACAAAGAGACGAGGTTAGCATATACAGTAAGCGACCCTAAAAATCCGAACAATTTCCCTATTTACGTTGAAGATCAAGATTTAGGAAATTGTATCTTATCTTTTGATGATGGTTTAGATGGTTGCACAGATGAAAATGATATAGAGCATGAAGAGTCAGGTAACATGACCAGAGATATTTGTAGCACCGGTATCTGGAAAATGTTTTTTGATGGTGCCTTGTCATGCGAAGGAGCTGGTGCAGGAGTGTTTTTTGTGGCACCTGAAGCAAGGTTCGTTGTCCCTTTTTCTTACATATTACAATGAGATATAGATTATACTAACAATGTATGTGAATATGAAGCCTTGGTCTTAGGACTAGAAGCTACCAGGAGGTTAAAAATAAAAAACCTAGAGGTATACGGAGATGCGGAGTTGATAGTCAAACAAATAAATCGGCAATACCAGGCCAAGCATCCCAGATTAAGATCATATAGAAATTGTGCCTGGGATCTAATGGAAAACTTTTTCTCGTCTGTAAATGCCGACTTCATCCCACGCACAGAAAACTTATAGGCTGATGCATTAGCTAAAGCAGCTTTGACTTTCACTCCTCCCACAACTTTTAAATTGAAGTATCACATAGAGATAAGACACAGACCATCTGTACTGGATAACATCCAGTACTGGCAGAGTTTTGAGGATGATGAACAAATTAAGAAGTTTATTGAAGCAATAGGTGATTTTTTCGAAACTCACGCGGATCAAGAAAATCAGAACGACCAGATATGGATCATGCAAGAAGGGGAGGACCCTCAAGTTTTCCAAGACAAAATCGCAAATCAACGCATGCTGGTCCTAAAAACTAACCAGATTCCCAAAGGAATGATCCCTCTAGAAAGATTGTTCGATCAAAACGACATACCTGTAAAATCCACCTTACAACCCCAACCAGAAGAGGTTGAGGATTGTGACATAGGAACTAAAGAAGAGTCCAGGATGGTCAAAATATCTAAACTCCTTCCTCCTGAAATAAAAGACAAGTATAAAGACCTACTCAAACAGTTTAAAGACATTTTCGCCTGGTCTTATGACGAGTTAAGAACCTATGACACTACTGTGATCGATCACAAGATACCTCTAAAGCCTGGGGTCAAACCCTTTAGACAGAAGCTTAGGCAGATCAACCCCATTTTATTGCCTGTGGTTGAGAGAGAAGTGAAGAAGCTTTTAGAGGAAAAAATTATAGTACCTCTGAGGTATTCCGACTGGGTGGCAAACTTGGTCCCGGTTAGAAAAAAGAGTGGGGAAATTAGACTGTGTGTGGATTTTAGAAATCTAAATAAGTCTTCTCTTAAAGACAACTATCCGCTGCCTAAAATGGATCATGTGCTAGAAAAGGTAGTTGGGGCGAACAAAATGTCTATGATTTATGGTTTCTCTGGATATAATCAAATTGCCATGAATGAACAGGATAAAGAAAAAACAACTTTCACTACCCCTTGGGGTATGTTCATGTATGATAAAATGCCTTTCGGTTTGATGAATGCAGGAGCTACGTTCCAACGCGCTATGGACATCGCTTTCATCGGAGAAAGAGATAAGTTCGTAGTCATCTATCTTGATGATTTGACTATTTTTTCCAAATCTGACGAAGAGCATTTGGTACATCTTAAACAAACATTCGAAAAATGCCGCAGGTTTGGTCTGTCCTTAAATCCCCAAAAATCACACTTCACCATGTAAGAAGGTAAACTTATGGGTCATATTGTATCTAGGTATGGAATTAAGATTGATCCTAAGAGAGTTGAAGAAATAGACACTATAAATATTCCTAGAAATGTAAAAGAAATTCAATATTTCTTAGGAAAAATAATTTTTTACGAAGATTTATCCCAAATTTCGCTGAAATTGTAAAATTGATCACAGATATGCTGAAAAAGAATAGCGAAGTAAAGTGGACAACAGAGGAAAAAGCGTCATTCGCCCATATTAAGAAATTCATAAGTGAGGCACCTGTGTTGGCAAGCCCCGATTATCTAAAAGAATTTATTATTTTCTCGTTTGCCTCCGAACACACGATTTCCGTGGTGCTCCTCCAAAAAAACGAAGAGGGTTTCGAACAGCCGATCACATTTTTTAGCAAGAGCCTTAGAGATGCAGAACTTAAATATGATATAATAGAAAAGCAAGCATACACCATGGTAAAAGCACTGAAGGCATTCATAACATATGTATTACACTCCAAGATAATTGCGTACGTACCTACCAGTTCTATGAAAGATATTTTGGTACAACCAAACAACGATGGGAGAAGAGGACGATGGCTTGCTAAGATTCAAGAATTTGATCTGGAAATCAAACCTACTAAACTGATAAAGGGACAAGGCCTGACCAAACTTTTGGTTGAATCAAATTGAAGAGCTCTGGGTATAAACTGCCTACAAGAAGGGGAGGAAGACATGAACATAAACGAGCTTGATGAGAAAACAGATCCAATCAGGATCAAAGATAAATTCGTATCATCAGACTGGTACAGGAACATAGTATCCTACCTACTGACTCTAAAATTCCCAAGTGAACTATCACCATCAAAAGCCAGGACTTTAAAGCTTCATGCGGTTAAGTATTGTATTGCCGAAAAACAACTATATTGGAAAGACCCACTCGGTTTCTTGTTAATCTGCTTAGTCGAATCGGAAACAGAAAGGGTTATAAGTGAATTTTACGAAGGAGTGTGTGGAGGACATCACGCTTGGAGAGCCACAACTTACAAAATTCTGAGGGCAGGGTATTATTGGCCAAAACTTTTCTCAGACGTTAACGCCAAGGTCCGAGCCTGTAACCCTTGTCAACTATTTGTAGGCAAATAGAAACTCCCGGCGCTACCTCTAGTTCCGGTAAAAAATGAAGCCCCTTTTCAACAATGGGGGATAGATTTTATAGGCGAGATTAATCCACATTCTAGCGCCCAACACAAATGGATCCTAACCGCCACAAACTACTTTACTAAATGGGTGGAAGCTATTCCAACCAAAAGGGCAACTGACTCGGTGGTAATAGATTTCTTAGAAGACAATATTTTGTCAAGATTTGGCTATCCCCGAAAGATAGTCACATATAATGCCCAAGATTTCAAATCTATGGCTATGATCAGCTTCTGTCAAAAGTATAATATCATTCTTGGCCATTCCACAGTGTATTACCCTCAAGGAAATGGACTGGCTGAGTCGTCTAACAAGAGCCTGATCAATATAATTAAGAAAGTGTTGGAAACAAAAAGTCTTGGCATGTGCATTTAAAGTACGCCTTGTGGGAGAATCACATAGGCACTAAAAAGTCTATCGGAATTTCCCCTTTTTAGATGGTATATGGGACAGATGTGGTGTTACCTATAAACCTAGTGCTCCCCATGATGAAATTATGGCAAGATCAAAAAGAAGAACCTAATCATGTCATCAGGAGGATAAATCAGTTGATCGAGGTTCAACAACACAGGGTCAAAGTAGATGAAAGGTTGCAAAAGTACCAAGATGACATGAAGGCATTATTCGACCGTAGGGTAAAGGATAGAGACTTCCTCCCAGGTGATTTAGTATTAAGGTGGGATGCAAGGAGGGAAGAAGCAACGAAACATGGTAAATTTGATCACTTATGGTATGGGCCATTCAGAGTTTCGGCTCTCAAAGGAAAAAATTCTTTCCTACTAGAAAATCTAGACGGTTAAATCCTCAGTGCCCCTGTCAATGGGCGTTATCTAAAACATTATATGACATAAGCAGTCGCAAAAATAAAATAAAATTTGTGTATATTTATATATAGGATTTTTCATATATATATATTTCATTACGCATTGCTATTTTGATTTTCTTTTCTTTTCGTAAATTTCTACACTTTTCAAAAAAGCCTCGGTAATCTTCATATTTGCATTTTTATAGGATCCCAGCTGCAAACAAAAAGAGCAGGAGAAGTAAACAGAAAGTCGGGTATCGGAAAATTAATTGGCGCAAATAGGTGATAAAAAAGATTTTGATATTTTGGAAAGAAAATGAAATGGTAAGGTAAAAGTGAGATTTCCTAACAGACTTGTTTTGAAGAGTTTTTCAAAGAAAACCAAGATAGCCTCATAAGTTACAACAACATCATTTGAAATAATAAATAAAATAACATTTACATGGTTAAGCGTTTACGAAAGAATAAGACGAAATAAACAAGTCAGTCAAAATAAAGCGCCCCCGAAAAAGATTCTCAAGAGTCATTTTTTATTTTTGACCTCTGTTTTTCAGTTCATAGATCTCTATTTGTTATCCTTTTCTATTTTCAGCTTGACCTTTTGAAAAGACAACATCTTTCCATTTTCACATATGTAGGGAGAAGAGATTTCGTTTTAACCTCGAGAGCTTCAAAGCAGATCGTGGAAAGAAAGCGGGTCTTCATAGTTCCTCGGTCCCTTACTAAACAAAGTGACGCTTAAGTGATCCTAACTTTTCTACGTTTTTCAACAGTTTCGGAAGATTGAGGCTTGCTCAAATAGGAAACTCCAAAATTTAATTTTTCCCTTTCTCCCTGCGAACGAAGGTGTTGTGAAAGTTAAGGAAAGGTTGGTACCGAGTAATCAAAGTAAGTTGACAGACCTATAATGCAAAATATTACACAGATATCAACCCTCATATACACTGATTAGCCCCATCTTCGCGCTCTAAAAAGAAAATTATAAGACAGGTGGTGAAAGGAAATTCAGAAATGATTGCCCCCATCTAGTCCAAAGACGATGAAAGGAAATTCATAAATGATTTCCCTCATCTCAACATTTAAATGCATAAATATATTCCGAAGTGGTGAAAGGAAATTCAGTAAAAAGGACCAGATAACTTCACCGGGGTACTGAACAGGCTCGCTGGCAGTGAAGCAATATCTGAGATATCTGTAAGGCTATTATACATGAATATCACTATGCTCTGGTAACTGATTTTTCTAAAACCCGATCTACATCCCAAGTTCAGACAAGGATTCCTGATTAAAAATGTATAATTTTCTTCTTTTGATGCAAGCCGATAGCCACAAGATCTATTGGGTCTCCTAGAACTGTTTTGATTGTCTTAATGCAGACCTGAATTCAGTAACGGGAAGGAGAAAGTCATGAAAGGGACTACAACTAAGTTTTAAAAGTTTCTGAGTTTTCAAAAGCTTTTCAAAGGTAAAAAACAAAGTCCTTTTCCCCTTCGGTATCCTGTTCTAAGGAACATTTTCGCTGGATTAAATCCATTGACTCCATTTACCCAATATAGGCACGTGGTCTACTGTTCTTCCCGTCTTGCAGGAAAACAAGATCCCTAGTTGGAGCCTATGTTGGAGCTGCCTTTGTTTTTTAGCCTATTTGAAAGTTTATATCTTACGGTTTGAAATAGAAAGCTGGTTTTCATATTTTCCTTTATTTTTTCCCAAATCTCGGAAGTCTCATCACACAAGTAGGGACGGTTATTATACTCTTAAGGTAAGATTTATTTTTTCAATCGTTTAAAATGAGTCTCTCTTTTTTTTTTACCTTGGGATGTCGCATGTAAGGAGTTATAGATCACACAGTTTGCAAGTCCCGAAGGGCGAACGACGAAATAGTTTTGAAAGTTTACACAGATCAGTAGCGAGAGTAAAGATACGCTAAACCATAGTTAAGCATCATCGGGACTTCGTGTCTCGGCGTTTGCTAACTCAAAGAGTCTTACTGTCATACCCACGATAGCCGAAGCAACAAAATTCTTGTTTTAGTAACCTGGGTTAATGTTAAAAGTAAAAGAGTTTAGTCGTGGTTAAGCTCTATCGGGAACTGATAACTCGACATGTTTTGCCTCAAAAATATACCTTCGAAGCCCTGAGTCACCAAGTTGCGACATAAACAAAAATGTAATTAATTAAATGCTTAATCCAGTTTTATCTTACTTTTGAATTAAATCTTATCATCGCAATTTTGCAACTCAGCATACGAGCCTCTAAAAAACTATACCTTTGAAGCCCCGAGTCGCGAAGTCGCGATCTCGCGATTTCACAACTCGGCATATAAGCCTCCCAGAAGTTATACCCTCAAAGCTTTGAGTCGCGAAGTCGTGATATAAATAAAAACGTAATTATTTAAACACTTAATCCTGGTTACGTTTTTCATTAATTAAAGCTAATTATCGCAATCTTGGGTTTTAGAGGTTTAAAGGGTTAAAGTGAAAACTTGCGATGAGACGATTGCCAAAAGATTGATTAACGATTAAAAGGGCCTGATTATTTAATCTAAACCAGCATTACCAGTGTTAATACAAAATTAATATGCACAGTGTACGAGAAAATTTAAACTTTCCATGCGCCAACTTGCATTACGAACTGTCAAAATTTATGACATTAATTGGAAATGAGGCGAATTGACAAGAAAGGATTTGTTTTTTATTACTAAATTTATATTTAAGAATGATTTGACCATTTTGTCTCTAATGACAACCTAGTTTTAAATGGTCGAAGACATGGATTTTTATTTTCACAAATTTCATTTCTATTCTACACAGAGCAACTTTCTCGAGCAAACTAATTTTTGTATGTATACAGATTTTTATCACATGAGAGATAAAGTAGAATCCCTGGCCATGGCTCCTCAAAAAACGTCTAAAGTTGTTGTTGAGGTTTCAGGACAAGGTTCAGACAACGTTTATGATACTTCACCTCGAAGTGTCGACTCTGTCAGGACCTGGTCATATATTTCTGAGGTTCTACAGTCCGAATTGGTAGATGTTTCAGATGATTCCAGTGATAATGAAAAAGACGACCTGATAACCAATTATAAGATCGTCATCCAGGCTGGGATGCATAAAGTAGCGGCTAGATCACGTCTGCTCCCTTACTACGATATGGTCTGGTGGGCACTAGACCATGTAGATATACCAACCAGAACCATCTTCAACAAGCAGGGGGTCACCATCGGGATTTTTAGACCCGAACAATTATAGGCTATGTACAAGTTGCCGACCGTGTCAAACTTTACATACAATGCTGAATTCCTGGAGGATTTTAAACAGAAGGATTGTGTGCAATATGACAAGACTATGTCTCGTTTAATCAAAGATTGGGTTTCACACCCTACTAAGTTCAGGGCAGACAGTAATGGCATATATTCAATATCTTCTCTGGAACCACAATTCAAATACATCGCTATGATGACCTATAGATTATATGGGAGAGAGGACACCACACATTTTTTCCTTCAATGGGTGCCTCTAATTCACACAGTCGCCAAAGGATGTTCCTTCGAATGGGATAAACTACTGTCTGATAGTTTAACCATCCGAGTTATAGAGTATCGAGCACAGAAGGAGAGTGGAAAGATGGCTTCATTTTTTATGTCCGCGTATATCATGGACATTGTGTGTTTTCTAACGCCTTTTCCTTTGATGAGTTGGAGCTGGACTCCAGTGGAAGCTGAGCCCATCCATGTCTACCATTCAAATATGTGGGAAGACAAAGCTTCAGATTTTGTGTATGAAATCTTCAACTGGGTGATGGTACCGCTACATGTCACTATCTTCGGTCACCCGCCACCCATGATCTAAGACATCATCATGATAAATCTGAGCAGTATAGCCGACTAGTACGTGGAAGAATAATTTTGATATCTCAGGGTTTTCGGTGCTTCTGTTCCTCCGCATGCCCTACCATTATTCATACTCGACAGGCTGGCTTGCCATGAGATTGCCAGGCAAACAATAATTGGTGGCGTAATCAAGGAACTTAAGGGATATTCTAAAAAGGTATGGCCACCTTTTCCTATTCATTTAAATTCATATTCTTTGTTAGATTTCGGTCATGCTAAAGCTGAGGCAACAGCCCTGGAAGACCTGAACTTGGTTCATATCGAATTCAAAAAGAACGATCCACACAGGGTCATAAGCAATCACTTGGCAAATTGTGGGCTAAAAATGTTCGAGCATGAAAATTTGCCCTCAGATGACATTTTCTGAGGTACGAGATCTTGTGCTGAGGTTTCGGCTCAGATACAAGCTCTGACACCCGAAGAGAGGGCCGACGTTTTGAAATTTCAAGAACATCGGCGGAGCTGCCTTCCCCCAATATTGCGGGGTGAGAATCCGATAACAATAAAGGCGCAGGAAAAAGAAGCCGAAGGCTCCAAATTTTCGTCACCTAAACAAGAAGAACACCAGGACAAGGAAGATCAAACTGGGAGCTAGAAACTAGAAATAAAAACTCCAGATTCACCGAAAAAGACGCCTCCAGTTACCACTTCCGGCCAAATAGCTAAGCAAGACGGAGATCCCATTGTCTCCATTACTCCCTTACAGTCAACTCAAGGGAACATAGATGCAGGGTGGATTTTCAATGAAGAATTGAGACCTATAAGGATTGAAGAGCTCCCTCCAAATGAGTTCTTTTTTGATAAAAAGAGGAAAGTTGTGGTAAAAAGAGAATTCTACCAAGAAGCAGAATCAACAGCCAAAAAATTTAAGGTATTGACCGATGGGAAAGATAAGAATAAAGAGGAGTTCGCAACAGAGATAGCTGGAACATTAGGGGTGTGTGCTACATCGAACCAATTTTCAGTCGGGGTTTTGAAAAATCAATTGAAGCGAAAAAATCTCCTCATCAAAACCTTAGAAGCTAAACTAGCCACAACAGAGGAGGCTGCCAAGGACCAAGCGAACACAGGAATAGAACAAGCAAGAATGGCCGATAAAAAAGAAATCGAGCTGCTCAAAGACAAGCTCGAACAAGCAGAACTAGTGGCTCAAACCAGTCAAATACAGGCATGCCAACAAAGAGATTTGATAGGGCAGCTACATGTCAGGTTAGAGCTTGCCGAAAGCCATGTTATTAATATCAAGATATTCCAGTCCCAGGCTATGGAGATCCGGAGCATAGTTTCTGCAGCTCAACAAAGCTTACTTGCCAAGGTAGAGATGATTTGGGACAACTGTCTACTTATTGATCCAGTATTAGAAAACCTATATGTCAGAGAGAGATAAGATAGAGTAGCTCAGATCGCATTTCAAGGGGTTGTAATAGCTACAACAAACAAAGAATCGGCAAAAAGTTCCATGTTTTCCATGTCGGAACAAACCTGAGGTAATATTTTGTTGAAAGAATGGGAGCACAGCATATCGGAAGGCAAATTGCAGGCCAAGAATGCAAGGAAATCTTGCGAGGAGGATTTCAGTTCTATAGATGGAAATCTGTTAGGCATTGATATCGAGAGTAACGCTGAGACACTGAGCCAAATGAATATGGCAAAACTCGCGCTTGATATAAATGAGGAAGAAGAAAGAGATTCGACCGAAGTCTCACAAGTAACTCTGGCCGACATAGTTCAAATAGATAAATGGGCTATTAAACCAAGTGTTCGATTGTGCACTATTGACATCCAAGACTGACAGATGGAGGAAATGTTGTCAAAATTAGTTAAATATTGTTACATTTTTTAGGCCAATTGTCAAGCGGAACCTTCAAGGTTGATATCTCGATTGGTGGAAAAATGTGTCACTTGTACCAGGCATGTGAGGGGACAGGCTTCTGGCACCAAATAAAGACAGAGATAAAGAAATGAAACGATTGATATCCTTCTTGTTGTAACTGAAAATATTGGAACGATTGACATTCCATCATATGTAAATCTGTATAAATATACAATAGAAGGAAGGAACAAAGGCTAGACCTTTTTGGGTCGATTGTAATAGAGATTTTCTATCTTGAGATTTAATATTATGCAAATTTGAAGATTCTCAATTCCGTCACGACTGTGTTATGAGTTTGTTTCCTTGTATCTTATATTTCATTTCATTTCATATATCTATCTGATGAATGTTTTGCTGTAACTTAGTACAACCTCTACTACAGTGAATGAATTTGAGTTTTCTATATTGTTTACCGTTTTTCCTCTGTACCGGCTATCAGTAGGTATAAGACCAGTGAACACTTTAGATTTCTATATATATTTTATGCATCATCAGGTTATCTCTTTATCTTTTTCTTCCTCTATTTATAAGTGAGATTCTCCCTTGATAGGAGCCTTACATGATAGACAGCTTAATGTTTTCTTACACTTCATACACATTTATTTAAATATAACTCAGTTACGGGAAAGGGCCTTTGGTTTGCACCCATTTTCACTACTGGAGATATAAACTCTCCTTTATACGACTGAAATCGAGACAACATCTAAAAATATTTTGAGATTCTCTTATCTTTCTGTTCCTCTATGACTGTCCCTGTGACAAGACAACCTAACATTGAACCCAGAATATCATATCAAACACATATTGCCTTGAACCTTTTTGATACTATTATTAAAACAACCACTACACGGGTTGAACTTTAACGTTCATGGGAAGCGATTGAAAGGGACATAAACATCCAGGAACAATTGGAAGCTAGGCAACGACAACTTAGAAATCATCCCTAGCTTCTCTTCTCGAAGGTTGACATTTCTTCCTTCTCTGCCCCTCACTCACTTTCGGATGCCTAGACACTGTACTTCTAATCCTTAAGTACAGACTTTGGAACAACAAGTGGTATAGTTGGATGTTCTTCAAAGGGTTTCCATCAATGCCAAAGGGGGAGATTGTTGGCATGTTTTCAGACAGAGGTAGAGTATGCTTGTTGTCATTGATGGAAAGATTAGAGATCACGACAATGAATCAACATGATGATGAGGAACAAGAGAAAGTGGCAAGATCAGCAGCAGAACGGTGATGGCATGACAAGATCGAAAGTGTAAGCTTAGGAGGAGGAGAACCAGTTATCACTGGATCACCGATCTAGAATTCTTGATGGCCGTCAGATCTGAATTTTGATAGAAGGAGCACACAGAAGAGAACAGATCACAGGTGTCAGATCTAAGCACAAGGACCAATCGTCGTTGGATCCAGAAGAACGAGCACGATATTTAAGTGCAAGGTGAGATGGGCTTACAAAGTCTCGAAAGCAGGGGGACCATCCATCATCGAGGAGGACGTGTGGCGAAAGATTTGCGCACAATAAAGGGTTCATTTCGGAGTTTAGTAGATCGAGAAATCCAAAGGAAGGAGGTGCTCTAACCCCTCGAACTCGCGATATGTGAAATCGTGATGAAAATCCTGTTCGTTGAAGCCAGAGGACCCATGGTGAGCGATTTTCATTTCGCTGACTTGTACGTTGGAGGAGTCAAAGGAATATGACATAGGAACTCGTGACATGCAAAGTCATGAAATGATATAGACTGTTGGATCACCAAAGTTCTGGACCGTTGATCTAACAAGAAATGCACCGGAATGTTTGGACCATGGTCATAGTCAAGGTCATGTCGTCGAAGGATGAAGGGAGGAGCTAGCACGTTTCTAAGCTCCATTTTGGATATCGTGACTTGGGAGAGTCGAGAAACCACGTACCAAGATCCCCAAAATCGTGAATCATGAAGCGCTTTATGGATAAGCACTTGGTCACAGCCAGTGGTCACGAGAAGGGAAGGAGCTAGAATCTAAGCTCCATTTTGGAGATTGCGACATGGGAGAGTCGAGATGTCTGTTTACAAGAATTTTGAAATGTGAAATCATGAAACCACTTTTTGTTTAGTGCTCGGTCACAACCAGTGGGAATATGGGATAAAAGAGAGACCCTGCGAGTGTGATCCAACAATGTTGATTAATTGGGAATTTGATCGAAGGGCTACTGTTTTGCCACATGGTTAATTGTTCAGTTACGATTCAGTTAGAATAACTAAATCATAGTTCTTGGACATTTGGATATTCAGTTGCTGAGGTGTTTTCCTTGGAGATTCGAGGTGTAACTAAATCAGTGGGAGAGAATAAAAGAGATATGCAGTGATTGTGTGAGGTTGGATGTTCTCACTGAAAAATGAGGTAAATTGGGAGAAAGGAAAATTGCAGAATGCACAGTGTGAGATCAAACTCATAAATGATAGAGAGAAGATGAACAACGGAGAAGAATAATGATGCAGAGAAGAATTGCAGAACCGAGAAGAAGTGGTAAGAATTGATATATATGTACTGGTGTTTATTCAATCATTATTTATAATCAGGGAGGTAGGGTGGTTCTAGGGAGGACTTTAGTCTTGATGCAGGAGCATCACTCCAACTCAGCAAAGCGCCAGCCATCCAACACATCCAACGCACATTCATGAAGGAGAGAGGTGTAGCCCTCTCATTTTTCAAAAAAAAAATGAATTACAAATTTAATGTTGTAAGGATTTTAATTCCAAGCCATGCCTGTGTACATGTAGGGGAAGAATCACCTTAAAGGGTTGATTATAGAAGGCCCATAGTAGGCCCATATCGTATTCAGGTCTGGGTAAAATATTTATGAAAATTGAATGAAAATTAATGAGAGTTGGTGAGATGGAGGGAAGAGCTCGAGGAGCCCCTCTTTGAAAAAGATCTTTGTTTTCTATTTCAGAGTAGTAGAACAAATGAGATCAAGATAGGAGAGAGTTCTGTGAGAGAGAGATAGGTATATTAGAGAAGGGAAGAAAGTCGAGACTTGATTGCAGTCCGAGCTTGAACATATTATAAACAAACATTTATGATTAATGAAAAAAGAGTAGTTTTTCATGCCCATGGTTCCTCATGTGTCTCCATGTATTTTATGAATGTCATTTGCATGTTTATGATATGCTGTAGATGTATGTTAGATTTTCATTCACAGGGATAGATAGAATTTGTCTATCTGTTGAGTTTGTTTATGTCATTCTGGGTTCTTTAGGCTGTGCAAGGAGTGCACACCAGAACGTTGGAAGTTCTGTAGCCAGTGCAATAATGCACCTCTGAACTCTGTGGAGTCAGAAAGAATGTGCTAGGAAGGCACACCATAAAGGTTCACAAACTCAAAGGAATCCTCAGAGTTACTGAATACTCTGGAGGGGGAACTGTGCAGAGGAAGGTACAGAGAGGAAACAAAATTGTTGAGAATTCTCTAGAGCTCTGCTAGGTGGGCATTGAGCCAGTGCAAGTGTGCACATAAGAACCATGTATTGGGTTCGAAAGGAAAACAAAGTTACTGAACACTCTATCAGGAGAATCTCTACAAAGTGTGTGTCAAGTAAGAATAACGCCAGGTGGGCGAGAATCATTTTATTTTCAAGAAAATCCTTCGGATTCTGAGTTTATCGAAATCCTAGAAACGCCAGGGATGTGTGGAAGATCAAATTATTCAAGGGAGATAAGATCAGAAGAGACAGTACCATTTCGTATAACTCTGCAAGGGTTGCAGAGATAGAGAAACCTTTTCTAGGTTTCAGAGCGAGTGAAGATCAGGAGGGACATTGCCTTTGCGCACAGAGTCAGTAGACAAGAGCTGAAGGTTGAACCCTTTGAGATTTTAGAGTAAACCAAGCTCATAAGAGATAACACCGCAAGAACGAAGTGAAACCCAATAGTTGGGGCAGGAGGAGAAAGTTCAAAGGTCAAATCCTTTGAATGTGGACTAAGTCTTCCAAGGCGAGAGAAGAAATCAAAGGAAGCTTAGGAGGAGATCTAGACCATTAGAGCCTACATCCACACAATAGGAGGAGAAAGCGTAGGAGATTAGATCTAGGCCGTTATATCTGAGCACAGAGGACCGATAGCCGTCAGATCTGGAAGAAGGTTCATGGGGTTTAATCACTAGGAGGCCGCATGGAAAGGTGGGATGGATGGCAGAAAACTTCGAAGGAGAAGTGTTGATTTTCTGTGAGTCATCGGATCTAACCAACTAGAGAGGAGGTTAGGGCAGAAGAGCTTCGACAAGAGTAAGATTAGGAGGATTAACGATCATCAGATCTAGATCAACGAGGACCGTCGATCTTAGATAAAGATTTCTCCATTTCAACATTCAGGAAAGGGAGAAACAAAGTGACTCAGAGTCAAGTGTTGAGAACTCTCGAAACGTGAAATGCCGAAAGCCATCAGGACTGTTAGATCCCATGTGTTGTGAGATGTCAATCCAGTGTGGTTGTGGGTTTCAGGTGTTTGGTCATCGAAGAAATAGGAGACAGGACTACCCAAAAATATCGAAAGGAAAATGCCAAGTTCAAATCTTGACCATTGATCTGTGGAGGAACCTGGACCGTTGATTTTCCAGGAGAGGTTCAACATTTCATGGACCGGGAAAATGAAAAGGAAGGATCCTTTGAATCTCTTTCCAAGAATCATGAAGTCACTCCAGCCGTCGGATATGGAGTGACAGGTGTCAGAGATCCACATTCATCGGGGATTTGGGCACCAGGAGAATGAGAGTGAAGACTCTCCCAAATTTGTGAAAGGAAAATTTGTGAAACAATCAGGACCATCCATCAAGAAGGACACGTGGTGAGAAGGCATCTTTTCGCTGACTCACTGGGGAAGGAAGTAAAAGGACAAGCTCACGGATTTTGCAAAACACGAATTTGCGACATCAAATCATAGCCGTTGGATCATGATGGATTGGGGCCGTTGATCTAACGCCCAAATTATTTGTGAATTTGAAGTTGGGAGTTGGAAGTTGAAGACTTCTCTAGAGTCCCGAAAGGTGGAACACCAAGATTCAATCAAGACCGTTGTTTCATGGGAGGCCTGGACCGTAGATCCAGGTGGCATCGATCTTCGGGAGTCATAGATTTGAGAGGGAAAGGAGGAGAGACATTGCATCATGATTCCCCGAATTGAAAAATCCAAAGTGTTCAAAGGAATTGAGCCCAGGGTTATGGAGAGTGGTCATATGGGCAGAGGCCATGAAAATATCTAGTGCTCACTGGGCTCTTTTCGGGGTTTCGGGAATTCGGATACTGGGTTTTTGAGGAGGAAGGATTGGATGCGCTTCAATATCGTGAAACGCGACGTGCCTAAAGGATTGTCCCTAGGTCATAGGAAAGGGTCACATGGAGAAAACCTAAGGGAGGAGCTGAGAATCTTGGCCCTTTTTCGGGTTTTGGAAACTGAAGGAGTTGAGGGACTTAACAACAGGAATCATGAAATGTGATTTTCGGTAGTGCCAATTTGTGTTAGTGCGTGGTCATGAGGGTGGTCATGTGGAGGTGGGGCCTAGCTTGAGGGCTAGCGCTCACACTGTTTCAAATTTATTCCTTGAGCGCGTAGTGGAAGTGGAACAAATTTTTACAGAACCTGCACTAAGGGAAAAGGTGGACCTGTGGATTTATTTAGTGAAGGTTCCAACGAGAACTAAAAGAACTGCTTTGGCTCGTGAAGGAAGAAAGATCCAATGACCGAGAGGTTGTAGAACCCCGTAGGGGAGGGGGGCTGCATCAGGTGGTATCAAAGCCAGATCTTTTTTACAATTCTATAGCAGAGAGGAGAAAGAAATGGTCTGATACACACCATTAGGTGGTATCAGAGTGAGATTTGTTTCAATTCTGTAGAAGGAAGGCGAATAGAGATTGGCTGATACCATCAGGTGGTATCAGAGAAAATAATTGGTTTATGTAGGTGATGGAGGCAATCAGAAGGCCGAGCCTTGCTTACAGACAGTGAGATGAAGGAGAGCCTATAGAAGACAGGTAAAGGTGAATATTGTTGCATGGACGCAACAACATAATTTATTTATCCAGGTGAGGGTAAGAGGACATAGGGATGCTCTCAGGTGTAGAGGGATCCATAATTTTTATAGGAGGGCAGACGAAAGGTAGATATGGCTACTGAAGGCCATGGACATGGTTGAAGAGAAGACCGCCAACATAAAGGAAAAGTTGAAATGGACAAAGAGCTTAGTGAGGTGAGGCCATGAATGGAAAACCTTGCATTGGAAATGCAACGGAGTGCGAAAGCACATTGGGTATATGAATGTCCCATGAAAACAAAGGTGAAGTGGCCAGTCAAGGAATTACTGGCCAGAGGACAACGAGAGATTTTGAAAAGCTGGTTGAGGTATGTGGAAAGCCTCAAGAACGCAGAGGAAGTGGTTCACATATTTGAGCCAGAAGCTGGGAGAAATCTCATTGAGGATGAGGAGAAGATGAGATTAGTCGATCTCACAAACTACCAGTTGGGTAGAGATGGAATTTCAAGTTGCTAGGTGGGAAATGGAAAGAGACCAGGTGGAGGTCTCAAATACTGCCAGGGAAGCAGTGCCGAAAGTTCAAATTGCCAAGTGGGAAACGATATAGGATCAGGTGATCTCATAAACTGCCAGGAAGGTAGTGAAGAAATTTCAGGTTGCCAGGAAGGAAATGAGAAGAGGTCATTGGTTGATCTCAAATACTGCCAAGTGGGTAGGGCAGAAGTCCCAATTTTCCAGGTGGGTAAAGGAGATAAGATGAACTCAGTTAAGGGTTCATGTCAGTAAGGAGCACTGAAAAATGGAGATTCATGTGGGTTTGTAGATCACATGAATGAAGATGATGAGAAGTTAAAAATTCTCACCATCCAGGAGGAGAATCAGAAGAGTGTTCTGATGATTGGAGGGATAAAGGTATTCCTACCAGGCCATCAAGTGAAGGTCAGTGCACATGAGGAAATTGCAACAATAGATGAAGGACAACCAGCTGTGACTATCAGAGAGGAAGAGGAAAACATGGAGCAAACATTTACGTATTCCCCAATAGTAGAACAAGATGAGCATTCACTAGAATGGCTCAAAAGTTTTAGACAGGAAGATGAACAGGAGATGACTGTAGCACTGGAGCTTGTAACAGAGGAGGAAGAAGACAACATAGACTGTGCTGGTCTATATGAGGAATTGAAATCCCTGGAGAAAAGGGTGATGGTGCATGGTTTGCACATCCAACAGATCATATTAGAGACAGAGGGAGAATACCAGCCCAACAAGCAGCTGGAGGAAATTGAAGATATACCAACACAAGAGGAGGCCGACCAATAACTTGGTGATGACACTGCGAAACTGAATTTTGAATCATGGTTGTCAGCTAGTGCCATAGAGGAATAATATAGCATGGGAGATCAATATGATCTACTCACTGAGGAGAAGGAAGAGTTACAAAAGAAGAGAAGACTGCACAAGGAAAACCAGCCATGGGAGCAACTGGACAGAGAGATTGAAGAAATGAGGAGACTGATGGTGAGGTCAGCGCAAGAGACTGTCAGTGAGGAGAAGCTGCAAAAAAGAGGACCTGCGATAGCAGTAGGGAAACATCAGAAGATGAAGCAGTAACAAAAAGGTAGCGGAGCGGATGGACAACTCCAAAGAATTGTTTGGGATCCAGGTGGATTTCAGCCACAGAGAAAAGGAGCTCATGAAATTTTCACAGTAGGGGAGTATGATGCAGGAGCATCACTCCAACTCAGCAAAGTACCAGCCAACCAACACATCAAGTGCACGCTCATGAAGAAGAGAGGCGTAGCCCTCTCATTTTTCAAAAAAAAATGAATTACGAATTTATTGTTGTAAGGATTTTAATGCCAAGCCATGCCTTTGTACAGGTAGGGGCAGAATTGCCTTAAAGGGTTTCTTTTAGCAAGCCCAAATCGTATTCAGGTCCGGGTAAAATATTTATGAAAATTGAATGAAAATTAATGAGAGTTGGTGAGATGGAGGGAAGAGCTCGAGGAGCCCTTCTTTGAAAAAGATCTTTGTTTTATGTTTTGGAGTAGTAGAACAGATGATATCAGGATAGGAGAGAGTTCTGCGAGAGGCAGATAGGTATATTAGAGAAGGGAAGAAAGTTGAGACTCGATTACAGTCCGATCTTGAACATATTGTAAAGAGACATTTATGATTACTGAAAAAAGAGTAGTTTTTCATGCCCATGGTTCCTCGTGTGTCTCCCTGTATTTTATGAATGTCATCTGCGTGTTTATGATATGTTGTAGATGTATGTTAGATTTAAATTCGCAGGGATAGACAAAATTAGTCTATTTGTTGAGTTTGTTTATGTCATTATGGGTTCTTTAGGATGTGCAAGGAGTGCGCACCAGAACACTGGAAGTTTTGTAGCCAACGTAAGAATGCGCCTATGAACTCTGTGGATTCAGAAAGAACATGCCAAGAGGGCACACCAGAAAGGTTCACAGACTCAAATTAAGCCTCCCAGTTACTGAATACTCTGGAGGGGGAACTGTGCAGAGGAAGGCACAGAGAGGAAACATAATTGCTGAGAATTTTGTAGAGCTTTGCTAGGTGGGCATTGAGCCAGTGCAAGTGTGCACAAAAGAACCCCGTGTTGGGTTCAAAGGGAAAACATAGTCACTGAACACTCTGTCAGGAGAATATCTACAAGGTGTGTGTTGAGCAAGGAGAACGCCGGGTGGGAGAGAAACATTTTCTTTTCAAGAAAATCCTTTGGATTATGAGTTTATCGAAATCCTAGAAACACTAGGGATGCGTGGAAGATCAAATTATTCAAGGGAGATAAGCTCAGAAGAGATAGTAACATTTCGTATAACTCTGTAGGGGTTGCAGAGATAGAGAAACATTTTCAAGGTTTTAGAGCGAGTGAAGCTCAGGAGGGACAATGCCTTTGTGCACAGAGTCAACAGACAAGAGCCAAAGGTTGAAAATCCCCTTCGAGGTTTCAAAGTAAACCAAGCTCATAAGAGATAACACTGCAAGAACGAAGCGAAACCCAAGAGTCGGGCCAACAGGAGAAAGTTCAAAGGTCGAATCCTTTGAATGCAGACTAAGTATTCCAAGGCGGGAGAAGAAATCAAAGGAAGGTCGGGAGGAGATTTGGACCGTTGGAGCCTATGTCCACATAGCAGGAGGAGAAATCACAGGAGATTAGATCTAGGCCATCATATTTGAGTACAGAGGACCGATAGCTGTCAGATTCAGAAGAAGGTGCATGAGGTTTAATCCCTGGGAGGCCGCACGGAAAGGTGGGATGGATGGTAGAAAAATTCAAGGGAGAAGTGTCGATTTTCCATGAGCCGTTGGATCTAGCCAACTAGTGAGGAGGTTAGGTCCGAAGAGATTCGACAAGAGTAATCTTAGGAGGATTAACAACCATCATATCTAGATCAACAAGGATCGTCAATCTTGGATAAAGATTTTTCCATTTCGACATTTGGGAAAGGGAGCAACAAAGTGACTCGGACTCAAGTGTCGAGAAATCCTGAAATGCAAAATGCCAGAAGCCATCAGGACCATTAGATCCCGTGTGTTGTGAGCAGTCGATCCAGCATGGTCGTGGGTTTTGGGGTTTTGGTGATCGACAAAATAGGAGTGAGGACTACCCAAAAATCGCAAAAGGAAAATGTCGGGTTCAAATCTTGACCATTGATATGTGAAGGAACCTGGACCATTGATTGTCTAGGAGAGGTTTGACATTTCGTGGACTAGGAAAACGAGAAGGAAGGGTCCTTTGAATCTCTTGCCAAGAATCATGAAATCACTCCAGCCGTTGGATCTGGAGTGACAGGTGTCAGAGATCCACATTCATCGAGGATTTTGGCACCGGGAGAATTAGAGTGAAGACTCTCCCAAATTAGCAAAAGGAAAATTCATGAAAGAATCAGGACCATCCATCAGGAAGGATGCATGGCGAGCAAGCATCATTTTGCTAACTCGCTGGGGAAGGAAGTCAAAGGACCAGCTCACGGATTTCGTGAAATGCAAATTTGTGACATCAAATCGGACCCATTGGATCATGGTGGATCAAGGCCATTGATATAACTCCCAAATCATTTCGGTAATTCGAAGTGATGCAGGAGCATCTTTCCATGCCAGCCAGTCAGCCACGTCAGCGCGCACCCATTCAGGGATGAAAGGGAGGTGCAACCTCATTTTGAATTTGAATTCAATGTAAATTAATGTCTTAGGCTGGTGAGCCATGAATGCCATGCCTTTGCGCAGGCTGTAGATAAGATAGGCATTTATTGAGATCTAGTTCTGGATAGAAGACTAGACAGCCATTGATTGTAAATCAATAGGGTAGGTAAATCCTGGAGGGAAGCATTCGATGAGCACCTCAGGTAAAAGAGATTTCAGATCTCATTTTGTAAAGGGGGGTCTGGTAGAGTAGAAGAGAAGAGCCGAGAGAGAGCTTGAGGGACACCATTGTAAATTATTCAGGCATTTGCCATTATTTAATACAAACAACAGTTTTTCCTGTACATGTTCTGTGTTGAATGGATGTCTGTGTGTGTGTGTGTGTTCATTTTATGCTGCAATTGTATGTTGTGAGTATGCCATTGCAGGGAGTTTTGTTTGATTTCAGGTTCGAGAGGTCTTTGAGGTTTCATGTCGTGAGGGCGTGACAGAGTGTTGAGACTCTGAATACCAGTGCATAGGAGGATGCACTTATGAACTCAAAGGAGTCAGACGAAGACGTGCTGAGGCATGGGACTAGAATTAACAACTCAGGAGAAGGAAGACATGTGAGGTTGCTGAATACCTCAGGAGGCCAGGCTGTGTAGTTGAGACACAGTTGAGAAGACCAGAATTCTACTAAGGATTCTGAGAAGCTCTGCCTGGAGGGCATCAAGCGAAGTGCATGAGTGCATAGGGAAGAAGAACTGTTGCATGTTCTGTGGGAAGGATACTCTGCCAGGAGGGCGTTGAGGAACGGTGCGCAGATAGGCACAGGAGAAGTGAAGAGAACTCTTTGAGTTCTGGGCTCAAGAGGAGAATCCGTTGAAGGAATTCACTGGGTCACTGAATACCCAGAAAGTCTCAGCGAGGAGGTTGTTTGAGCGAACAAAGAGCCGGGGTAGCCTTTTATTCTCCATCTGTGGGAGAAAGAAGAGAAAATCCCCTTAGGGGCCTGAGTGATTATATAAGCTCACAAGGAAACAACGCTTCTACACGCATTAGCGGAACTCAAGGTTGAGGAGTTCGCGCAAGAGAAAGGAAGCAAGGGTTGAGACCTTTGAAAGGTTTAAATTATTCCAAGTCTGGGAAGAATATATAGGAAAGCTCAGGATAGCTTAGGAGCCGTCAGATCGACAGAGAAGGAAGATCTGGACCGTTGGTTTTGCACGTCCAGGAGGGGTCTGCATAAGGGAGGAGACCGACAGCCGTCAGATCTCATACGGGAACTCCGTAAGCCGTT
>ML779512.1:8077-28170 GCA_009831015.1 Picea engelmannii | reverse complement strand
GTCACGGGCAGAGGCCACATGGACCGTCGTATAGGTCGGAGGGGCTAGTGCCTAAGGCGCCTCGGGTTTTTGATGCTTGAAACTCCGACAGGAAGGTGAGGCTGTGGTCTCATGGAGAATGGTCGTATGGACCACGGGGCATATCCAGAAGGGCTAAGGCCAGCAAAGGAGCTCATCGGAGATCGGGAGTTGGAGAGTACAGTGACTCTCGACAACAAGAAGGGAAAAACCCTGAACCCCGATAGTGACTCGGGGATACCCACGGTTAGTTGCAGAGGCCGTGCGAGTGAATGAGAAGGACCTGTGGACTGGGATTTTCACAGCAGCGATCCCAGCAGGGAATAGAAGGAGCCGCTTCGGCTCGAAGGGAGAGGAACAGAGCGATCATGTGAGCAGGGTGTGCATGCAGGGACCCTGCGGGGTGCATGTGGAACTCGTTTGCATTACGAAGTCAGGAGTTTGAAGGTGAAGACTCTGCTAGAGTCCCAAAAGGTGGAACATCGGGATTCAATCAAGACTGTTGGTTTGTGGGAGGCCTAGATCGTAGATTCGGGTGGCATCGATCTCTGGGAGTCAGAGATTTGAGAGGGAAAGGAGGAGAGACATTGCATTGCGATTCCCCGAATCATGAAATCCGAAGTGTTCAAAAGAGTTGAGCCCAGGGTTATGGAGAGTGGTCATATGGGAGGAGGCCACGAAAAGAGCTAGTGCTCACTAGGCTCTTTCCGGAGTTTCAGAAATTTAGATACTGGGTTTTCGAGGAGTAAGGATTGGACGCGCTCCAATATTGTGAAACACTATGCACCTAAAGGATTGTCCCTAGGTCACAGGAAAGGGTCACATGGAGAGAAGACCTAAGGGAGGAGCCGAGAATCTTGGCCCTATTTCAGGTTTTGGAAACTGAAGGAGTTGAGGGAATCAACAACAGGAATCGAGAAATGCGATTTCTGGTAGCGCCAATTTGTGTTATCACGTGGTCACGAGGGTGGTCGCGTGGAGGTGGGGCCTAGTCCAAGGGCTAACACTCACAATATTTCAAATTTATGCCTTGAGTGTGTAGTGGAAGTGGTGCAAGTTTTTACAGTACCTGCGCGAAGGGAAAAGGTGGACCTGTGGATTTATTTAGTGAAGGTTCCAGCGGGAAATAAAATAACCTCTTTGGCTCGTGAAGGAAGAACGATCTAGTGACTGGGAGGTTGCAGACCCCTGTAGTGGAGGGGGGATGCATCAACTCCTCTGTTATTCAAGTTGGTGCTTGAATACTTGAGGTTGAAGATTTCATCTAGTTGTGGCTAGAAAACAGGGTGGCAGGGTGGTGCTTGGGAAAACACAGAGTTTTCTGTATGCAAGTTGGTGCTTGTATAAGTGGAAGTAGGTGCTTCCATCCAGTTGGTTCTGAAACACTCAGGGAGTTGGTGCTTCCTTCTAGTGGGTGCTAGAGAAATCAGAGAGTTGGTACTCTCAACAAGTTGTATCTTGTAAAACAGAGGTTGATGTACAGAAAATAAAAGACTGCCTATTATTCAAAGAAGAAGAGATTTTCTCCCTTTATGGGTTTCATCATGAAAATATGTCTTTGTGTATATCATATACGTGATTGATGTTTATTATTTATGTTTCTTATATCTTGTATAACTTTGATGGAAACTTGGAGAAGTATTGAAAAATGTTTTAAGATTGTTAATATTGTTTAAGAACAGTAACAACTGATTCACCCCCCCCCCTCTCAGTTGTCTTAGTAATTTCAACAACTCTATGTAGCGAGAACAACTTACTAAGGTCATACTAGATCCCAATGCTTGAAAAACAAACAGAAGGATGTGCTTTGTCCAAGGGTGACTCTATGTGTGCCGAAAAAAAAAAAACATATTTCTTGTCCCCTCTTTTTGGGATATTTGATTTTTTTGCCTTTTTCAATTTTTTAAAGAGCTTGAAATAGAATAAAAGAATTCTACGTTACAAAGGAGGAACAAGTGTCACAAGTAAGCATACTAGTTCCAAGCGCAAGGAACATACTAATGCTCAGAGCAAGGAGACATGTGCAGGAAAAGGACACTTGGGGAAAATTCCTCCATGGGTTAAGGAGTGAGGTCACAGAGGCAAAAAGTGCTACAAGGCTTGCGTATAAGGCATGCTTCAAAGGTTTAGTTAAGAGCAACATGGAGCCAACATTAGGCCAAAGAGGCAGAGATGAAAATGCGATTAAACAAGACATAATGAAACCCCCTTCAATGTAATTTTAACGAGCCCAGAGAAGGTAAGATCAATAGTTTTTTCAAGTTTAGAGAGTCTGAAAAAACATAAAATAAGACTCCAGGGAGTACCTTTTTCGGAGATAGTCTAGTCAGTTCAAAAAATGGTTAAACTTGTACTGAAAAGACATCTATTCAAAACCATCTTAACGAGTGTGACAAAGACAAGATCACTCAACAATCTTTTAAATTTTAAGGAGTCTGAAAAGAGATTAGCTATGGACTCACATCTTTTTCTGGGTTTAGTATCCTTAGCTCGAAAAAGTATAAAAGTTACTGAGGAGAACTCTCCCAGCGAGACGAATCTCCCGAGGCGTACCTTTTTCCGCTATAATATACAGGCTGGAAAAAGGGTTAAACTCATGCCAGTAGATGTTCTTCTGGACCAATTTAGCGAGTGTGAAGGAAAAAGGTCACTCGACGATCTTTTCAATTTTAGGGAGTTTGAAAAGAGCTTAACTATGGACTCCATGGGGGTTCCTTTTTCGTAAGTAATCTCCAAGGCCCAAAAAAGGTGATAAACCAAAACCAAGGAGAATGTTCCTTTTTCAAAAATTTAGTCCCTCAGGCCCGAAAAAGGGTTAAACTTATGCCCGAGAATACTCTTCTAGCGAACCAAAGTTCCTAGAGCATACCTTTATTCGTGAAATTGACCATCTGGATCGAAAAAGGGATAAACTACCGCCGAACAAACATGCCTTCAAATTTGAGTTTGGCAAGAATGAAGGGAAACACGATCGCTCGACAATCTTTTCATGTTTAGAGAGTCTAAAAAGGGCTTAAATAAGACTCTAGGGGGTTACTTTTATCAGTTAATTGTAAAGTCTGTCCAAACAAAGCCTTATAAAACATAAATCTAAATATAAAAATTCTATCATATTTTCTTCTTTATTCATTATTCAGCATAATAACAATGTTCAACAGAATTAAAATTGAACAACATAATAATGAACAACATGTTCAACATAATAATAATAATAATGAACAACATAAAAATAATGAAGAAAAACATAATAATAATGATAATGAAACATATCTACCTCAAACTAATGTTGAACTACCTCAACTGATGCTAAATTGAAGCTCTGCCCAAATTGATTAACCTCCCAGCCAGCTAGGAACATCCTATCCAGATCCCTATCCCCAGGATTCCTTATGGTTTCCTGGCCCCGAAAGCCCAAAATTCCCAGCAACACGTGCCCTTTGAGAGACTTCCAGTAAGCTATAAAAAAACTCTGAACAGATGCAGCCCCCAAACAACTTCCTCTTCCTCCTCCCCATTTTTTCACCTTCCCCTCCATTGAAAAATATTACTCAACCCCAAAATATCCCCCTTCCCAAGTCCTCTCCCTTGACTTATCCCCCTTCTCCTCCCTTATCCAACCGCCTTATCCCCCCATTAAACACTCAACCACCTTATCCCTCCCCATAAATTGGTCCATCTGCCAATACAATTATATTATAAAATAAGTTTTCAAAAATAAAATCTAAATTAACAATTTATTAAACAAATATTTAATCACGATAATTAAATAATTAATTAGGGTTGTTACATTAATCCAGACAAGATCGAAAAGACTAAATACAGTCTTGTATGATGTTGCTTTCGAATTGTATAGTGAGATTGAAAGACAACAAAGCATGCTCATTTGGGAGTCCCGAGGGTGAGGCCAAGAATGATGGTGCATTGAGCGAATGAGGCTCAATATCGTTATCATGACAGGACTAACAAGGACTCCCGAGCCTATAGTCATTACTGATAGTATGGACGCCAAAATGAAACCAGGATGTACCTAGGGAATCCATGTAAAGGTAGGATCTACGACCTAATTACGACACTTCTAAAGAAACAATGAAGGTTCTGTGTCACACTTTAGTGGGGTCGATCCTATGGCAAAGAGGAAAAGACAATGGGATGCAGAAAGTGAAGGCGAAATCCTAACTTATATGCAAAAAGTTGGAAAGAACGAATTTTACCAAAGGATACCCAAAAGTGACCCATCCCCCAAAAGGTTACTAAACCAAAAAGAAAAAGTGTACCATAACATCCAATAAGAAACTCAGAATCAGAACCAAATGATTTCCAAGCCAAGAAAAATGACAAAGGGGGTCAAAACAATGGCAAAAAGGGGAAAAAAGTCTATAAATAGAAGATGACAACTCATTTTAACCATTGCAGTTTTAAAATTGACTAAAAGGATAAAAATCCGCTTTTCTAAAAAAGTTGATTCCATGAGCTTCAATGGACGGAAAAAAATTCCTCTTGGACCAAGTCAGTACAAATGCATCCCTCTTGCATTTCCATTCTTTAATTATGCATTTATTTTTGTTTTTGAGGGGGCACACTCTCTTAAAAAGAGTGGCTCTACATGTATGCAAGTTTTCCAAGGACAACCTGCATATGTACTCATGAATAAAACACTCTACCCATGTACATACATGACCGAGGCCAAAAAAACCCGCATACAACCTCAAAATCTTGGAAAAAATTAAAAAGAAAGAGCTAACTCCCTTTAAATTGACAAAGAACATGATGTATGTCCACTGGAGGGAGAGGGAACATGAGGATATAGACATCTTGGTCAAAGAGGACCTTGCCTCCATCGCTGCACTGAAACAATGCGGGCTATGGAAGTTCTTCCAGTGTCCTTTTATGAGGGCACAACCTAGATTGTTGAATTCCCTAGTTGATTACTGGCATCTAGATGCAGAGGAATTTATGATAGAGGGACAATCATTGACTCCAATGACTAAGGATATCTATTTCCTGATTGGCCTCTCGAGGAGAGGGGAACCAGTCATTTTGTAGGCATTCCCCCCTAGTGCTTTTAACATTGAGGACTACATCCGGATGTACTGTGAAGTCATCACTAAGAAGGTAGGTTCTCAAGTGCCGATTCACAAGATCACAAGCTTGAATCTGCAAGTGATTTTACTACTGATTGGGTGGATTACTGGATCCACGTCCCTTCACCAGGCCTCCCAGACACACATGCATTGTGCTATTCAGTGCCAGGAGGCACATATCTTTGAATGGAGTATGACCATGCTCACATGCATGAAGAGACAGCTGACAGAGTGTTGGAAACGTAGCAACAAGAACTTCGGGTTTGGAACTATTCTATTCTCATTCTTCTTCTTCGAGAGTACCCAATCTCAGTGCCAGAGAGACTATGTGGGGGCATCTGGCCTCCTTCCCAGCAATATGTAGATGGGCATCATTACTACCACGACAGGGGGAGGGAGGACCATATAGGCCTTCGATGACACATTGTTTGACTGGTGGGCACGACAGATTCTAACGATAGAGGACTAAACCTATGCCGGAATAAACTTTTCCAGGGATCCGAACATGCCCATGCCTCCTAGAGAGGAGCGAGGAGAGATAGGTAACATGTTTTTAAACTTATTTAATTTTTAATTATTTTTATATATATATCATTTTTATGTGTGTATAGAGTACTGACTCTTGTGTATCTGTTATGTACATATGTGGGACCAGTGCACCCAATAGACTTCATAAGGATTTGGTGACATCCTCGACCAGAGGCAGGACCAGCAGTAGCCAGTGGACCAGCAGCCATAGAGGGACCTCCAGCCGGAGAGGCTAAGAGAGTTTTGAGATGGGTAGAGCGCAACCTGACAATGCTTACTCGCACAGTACCCATGACCGAGATTGAGGATCTCCCACTTTCCATGTAGCATCATGTAGTGGGGGTGCCATGGATGTGGGTCCATCTTTTCCAATGTTTAGGTAATGTTGTCGTGCATTATGGTAGGGCCAATAGGCCCCATTCTTAGATAAGATAGAATTTATATGTGTCGAGGGCACCTTTTGTACATGTATTTTTTGAGGGCATAAGCCCAATGATGTATACCGAAACTTATTTTTGAGGCATTCGTGCCCACCTATGTACTCATGAAACATGTTTTGATATATATATATATATATATATACATCTTACTTGTCTTATGGATCACATTTTTTACAAATGTATGTACATGTGTATGTGTGTGCTTCTCTTTCTATTTATGTGCAACATGCCAATCTAATATGAGATTAGCTAGAGTATCTGTCACGTGATTGAATCTCCTAGGGACATGAATATACATAATATAATCAAAAGAACGTTCTAAGAGTCATACCCTAAGGAATAGTCAGTGAAGAGTGGGATCATAAATGAGGTAAACCCCATTTAGCTGGGAAACAACTAGTTGAGCATCTAGGTAGACCCGAAGGTGAGAAATGCCATGCGACAAAGCATCACGAAGCAACTCTATCATTGCGTTGTACTCAACGACATTGTTTGTGGTGTCACCTAGACAAATACCTCCGGAAGATAGCAATTGGCCTCCAGGTGTGAAAATCACCCAAGATGCGGAAGTAAGCCTCCGAGTGTGTTGGCTAGCGCCATCCGCGAAGCCAAAAAACACCTCCAATTCACTTGACATATGCCACAGTGAAAAAGAAGACATAAATAACTACACATCCACAAAACAAAAAGACAAAAACTATATAAGAACTATACATATGTACAAAAAGTCACCCAGGTGACCAACCTAAGAGTAATACTTCTTAAGATGGAGCCTATTTCTTGGCTCCGCCAAGGGATTTCCTTCAAAGTCAACCAGATGGTAAGCTCCCTTCTTCAAGACCTATTTCACAATGAACAGTCCAAATGACATGGGTTTGAACTTGCATGCCCCTAGGGGATATTTCTCTTGATCATAGACCATGACAAGATCTCCTTCGGAGAAAATCTGAGGATGAATGAACCGATCACACTGACACTTGAATCATCGCTTATGAGCTTCATTGGCTAAGGCTACATCACTATGCTTCTCATTAAGCTGCTCAATATATAGTAGGTGTTCCTCAAGCGGTGAAGTGTCTGGAAATAATTCCACTACCAACTTTAAAGATGGGATCTAACACTCTATAGGTAAGACTACTTCCAACCCGTATACGAGTTTAAAAGGTGAAAAAACATTGACAGTCTACAAAGTCGTTCGGTAGGCCCACAACGCTGAGTATAACATCAAATGCCAATTTGACTTGGCATAATTGATCATTCGTTGAAGAATAGTCTTGAGAGACTTATTCACAGCTTCAACCTGACCCTTCGCTTATGGTTAATAAGGTGACAAATGTTCTTGCCTAAACCCAAGCTTTGAGCTTAACTTGGTCATCATTTTGTTTTGGAAGTGACTTCCATGGTCAATGACAATCTCCTTCGGGATGCTGAACCTTGCTACTATCTGGTTAAAAATGAAAAGAGTCATTGTTTAGCCATCATTGTTAAATGTTGGCATAGACTCAACCCACTTCGTGAAGTAGTCTACCACTACGATGATGTAATAATTCCCCCTGGCTGAAATTGGGTGACATGTAGTAAAGTTAATCCCCCACTTGGTGAAAGGACCAACAACAATGATAGGAAACATGGGAGCAGAATGTGCTCGCAAATTCCAACAGAAGATCTGACATGGGTGGCACTTCTTGACCGTCTCAACTCAATCCTCGATTAGTAAGGGCTAGACGTAACCTGTACGTAGAATATTTTGGGTTGTTTCCAACCTAGAAAAATGACCACCACATGCTCCAGTGTGGCAGTCGTTCAAAACGAGCTCTACTTCTTCATGGATAAGGCACCGATGAAGAATGCAATCTACACCTCCATGATACAAAGTGTCATCGAGTATGATATAGTTTCATGCCTGATGGTGAATTCGTCGATGCTCATCACAGGAAGCAGCAATAAGGAACTTCAAATTCTAGAGATAGACTAGTATATCTCCATACTAGGGGTCTAAAGATGTGATTAGAAAAATATCTCCTTTAATAGGCGATTATTTGGGTGTAATATCACTAGACTCGACCGGAAGTTCTGAAATAAGTTCAACAAAGACCAACGACTTTTTGGATTTCATGGAAACAAAATCCAAGTCAAATTCCTGGAGGATTACAATACATCTACTGATATTTCCACCAATGACCCATTGTGTTAACACATATTGGAAAGGGTTCACAATGACAATAATGGTGGTCTTGCGAAGCAAAATATACTAACAGAACCATTGGAAAACATGAACTGCTACCAAATAAATCTTCTCAACCTGAGAATAGTTGAGTTCCAGCCCAACGAGGCCTCAACTAAGGTAATAAATAACATTCTCCTCAAGGAAATCATCCCCTTGAACAAAGACCATGCCGATGGTCGACTCTGCAGTAGCCAAGTACAACAAGAAATCTCTGTTATAATCGAGTGGATGGTGCAGAGGGGAAAATGTAAGAGTGCATTTCAATGCTTCAAAAGGGTGTTGAGCAGCTTCGTCCCAATAGAATGGGACTCCATTTTTCAAGAGACTCATAAACCCTTTAGTGATCTTGGCGTAATTTACGACAAAACGTCGAAGAGAGTTCGCTCTACCCTGTAAGCTCTAAAGTTGGCGTGTTGTGCACAGGGGAGGAAATTGAACTATTGCCTCAACCTTGAGAGGATTGACCATGATCCCTGTTGTCGAAACAATAAAACCTAAGAGACAACCCGACGTCACGAAGAAACTGCATTTTTTAGGATTCAAGCTAATTCGATAGTAGCGACATCATTCAAATATTAGTCGAAGATGAGCACGATGATCAGATCTCTTGCGAGAACGTGATGCGAGATCATCAAGATATGCCTCGACTATATGTATAAGGTCGTGAAAATAAAATGATATGGCCCGTTGAAAGGTGGCTCCAACATTCTTGAGGCCAAAAGGCATCTTACGATACACGAACGTGCCCTAAGGAAAAATAAAAGTTGTTTTATGATGGTGTTCGAGTTTGATCTGAATATGGTTGTATCCTAGAAAACCATCCACGAATGAAAAGACCTCACATCTAGCGCATTCATTCACAATTTGATCGATGAAAGGGGTGGGAAAATTATCTTTTAGACATGCCTTTTTCAATTCACGGAAGTCCATGCACATGAGAATCATACCCTATTTCTTTTTAGCTGAGACTGGTTTGACACCCATTCTGTCAACTGTACGGGGTAGATAAAGCCGGCTTTAAGAAATTTCACTACTTCAGCCTTAATTGCTGCCACTTTTCAAGGATTCACCGAACGAAGATTATGTCGGACCGACTTGGCATTAGGATCAGACATTATTTCATGCTCGACAATTCTCAGGTCTATTACTGGAATTTCCTCATAAGACCAGGAAAAAACGTCGCCAAATTCCTTAAATAACTCTGTATAAATTTGAATCTCTTCGGGGGAGAATTCCGCTCCGACAAAAATATTCTCCACAACACCAGGGGTTCTGGAGATATCTATGAGAATCGTTTCAATGATACTCACCATATTACCCTTGAAATAAACATTGTGCGTAGCCATAGGATTAATAGGATAGGACTTATCTCAATTCATGGTCGAAACAAATTCTCCTTCCTCTATTCTCCTTAACTCGGGAAGGAAGTAAGATCTATGATGAAGATCATTCCAGGGTCTATCTGGACCAGTCAATGCCTCAAGAATCACCTCGTCGGAGGGCAAGACCAGGTCTAAAGGATTTGTAGTGGCAATAGAACCTTGAGCCCAAATAAGCTCGAGAACTGGATCTAACTCCCGTGCGAGAGTCGGATCGGGGTTGGCCAAAGCTTGCTAGAAAATGTTGTATGCAACCTCAATCGCGAGCAAGGGTATGGCCATGCCATAATTCCCTGTCCCTTCCATCAAAGATGATGGGGAAGGTAGAATCCATAGATCATTAAAGTAAGTCGTTCGAAATGACGACACCTAAAAAATAACATCCTTAGGCTAGTCGGGGACAAACGATATAAGATTAACATTGCCAGAAGGTGGCGGGTAATCGAAAGTTCCCATCAATGATGGAAACAAACCAAAACCTAAGTTGACAGTTTTGGGTTGTGGATTATCAATCATCGGGACCGTGGAAGCCCCCGATGAAGGGTTGGGATGGGAGAAGGACAACTAGTCAATGGTCACAATCCGGCCCTCGTGTGGAAAACACAAGAGTTGAAAAATTGTAGCAACCACTACATGCATTGCATATGTCCAACTCCTTCCTAACAAAAGGTTGTATTCAAGAGGCACATTGACCACTTCAACTTCGACACACAAGGTGTTTCCTCCCAACTGAACGGGGAAAGAAGGAATTATTCCATGTGGTCTGAACGATCAACCGTCGAATGCCATAAGCAACGTCGGCGATAGAGACAAAACAAGTTTTCCAATGGAATTCCAACATGCCAATGACATCACACAAGTCGAGGCACCCTCGTCAACCACTGTATGAAAAATATTTCGAGTAAAATATTTCATGGTATAAGACACTACTATCTTAAATGCAACTTGGCAAGGAAGACAGGGTTTCAAGTGGGTTGGATAACAAATGATCGCTCTCGTGTTACAAGTCTCTACCGATCCCAAGGTGGACAAGAGAGCTTTCCTCTGCGAGGGGAAACTTTGGAGGACTTCCAAAGAAGACATCATGCAAGGGGTCTGTGCCAAATCCTCCAAAACAGAGTAGTTCTGGGAAACCCTTTCATTCAGATTATGAGAATCCTTTTTAAACACATCTTTTGGGATGTGAGTCATTATTTCTCCCGCCATCTTCTCAATCTGGAGAGGAGTCGGTGGGTTCGTGGCTTCTCTTCCCTTCTCAAAAGATTCTGACATTTGTAATCTCGAGCCCTGGTTGCTATATGAGCCTCAACATTGATCATGTAAACATTCATGACCGGGTTAGTATTGGTAGTCGTGGGGGGTCCCCAACTGCCCTCTTCAGCGCTCGAGTATGTTGAAGCTTGAGCCATGTTTTTCCCATGTGGAAATGGGTTTGTCAGGACAATAGGTTGTTGCTGCACCAATATCTTCTGAGATTCCATAGGGCGAGGGAACAAATGAGTTGGGTGGTCCTCTGTGCAAAGATTACACAGACAATTTGACTTTGTCTTCTCCGTTTTCCCACTGCCAACATTGTTAGTATCTTTTTTGCCCCCTTTACCCTTCTTGTTCCATTGTTTTTTCTTTTCCTTAGGTTGCTGGTTGGCATTTAGGTTCATTGAATGCACACTGTGTAAGTCCGACATTTGGGTAGGGGGTGTTAGCACTAGGAGTCACCTTCTGATTGCAAGGAAGGTAAGCCCAGTACCCATCAGGTTATATGTGAATGTATGAGTGTTTTAAAGGGTCAAATGGAAAATACTCGAAATGATAATATCCTAACTCAGAAACAAGGCTAACATGTACTAGCAAATAAGGTCTTGACTAACTTCAATCAGTAGTTTGGGAATAAATGTGGATAAAGGGAAGACTTGAGTGAGAGGAGTGTAAAGGCTACTGCAAGCGTCAAGTCTACAAGAGCCCAAGGAAGAAGGTTTCTTCAAACAAGATATTCTTGACATTAGAAACTAAGAAGCTAAATAAACACCATGACAATATAATGATCAAACATCCACCATAACATTATCACAGTTATCCATGTGAAGTATTCAAAAAATGAACATTTAGCATTAGAAGTATACAGGATGAAATAGAAGCTGATTTCTATTAGTCAAAAAGTCTTAAGTCTAGTACACAGTTAGATCACAGTCACTTCATAAAAAATATTAGAGTCTGGGGAGCCTTGCTCAACCATCTGACCCTTCTAAAGAAATTTATCTACCTATTTATAACAAGAAAGGGAGGCAATAGCTGGAGGTACGAGCTAGCCTCCTTCCCTTGAAAATATCTAAACATTTATTTATTCTAACAACTCAGATAACAACCTATGCTATAAAACAAGGAAATGTTGGTGACTAATCCAATCATGCTTCTAACTACTTTGATCCTCTTTTGTTGTTCAACTCCTATTTTTCCATGTGTCCTTTTGGAGCCTGTAATTGTCCTTAGAATGCCAACTTCCACTTTCTGTCACTTTCTCCATCATTAACTTATCCAAAGCTGTTGGTCTAGTCCTCTTAGATTCTTGGTGTTTGCTGGCAACTTCCTTGGGTAGCAACTCTGGGTAGCGCACCCTAAAACAAAGAAAGGAGAGAAGGTAGCACCACTGTGCTACTTATATGCGGCAACATTTATCCTCTGTTCAAATATTACGCAGCGCCTGTAGGGAGCGCCACTGTGTTGCACCTGTATACCAAATCTACCCTCTGTGGAATATTATGCAATGCTTTAGGTAGTGCCCCTATGTGCAGTTTCTGTTCTCTGTAAGATATTACACAAAGCCTTTACGTAGCGCTACTTACGTTGTGTCTGCATACAGGTTTGGGTAGCATTGCCAAAACACAATGCCTTTGAATCTAGAACATGTGCAAAGCAGTTTGTGTCCTTCCGTGATGACAAAACCATTTTACTTAGGTGCCTTGAATATATCATAGGTAGTTCCATTTACCACTGAGTGAAGTTAGCACTTAGAAAAAATTCAAAATACATATAGCTAAATGCCTATAAGCCTATATAGATGGCAGAGATAGTATTTTCATATTAGTTAACCCTCCCAAAAAAAAACAATCCCCAAAAATGGAGCTTACCCCTTACCAACTATTTTTTCATCTTGACACTTTGCCTCACACTCTTTCTGGTAGAAAGAGTATCTTCAATTGACTCAACAAACTTCTTATTCTTAGCACTAGTAGGCTTCTTCAGTGTAGTTGTGCTCTCCTTAGCTGCTGGTTTGTCATCTTCAATGGCAGCCTCAACCAACACCTGTAAATTCCTTTGGGCTACCTCATCTTGGAAATGCTTCAATTTTGACTTTAGCTTCCTGTTTTGAGCCTGGAAGCCTCTGTTCTGCCTGTAGAGGTTCTGGAGCTGCCTATGAAGGGGTTGATCCCTTCTTGCTACAAATATTTCCAAGTCAAGGGTATGACTGTAGCCATCCATAAGCTTTGTCATCTTGGCTTTGTCAGATATTGATTCCTTTTTCAATTTAGCCACTTCTTTTCTTGACTCCTTAAGTTTTCTGATAAGTCTCTTGAAGGTCTGACCACCAGGGGGGATAGGGACATGCACAGTCTCAACAGGATTCTTCTCGTCCTCTTCTTCCATCTGTATAGGAATTTTCTTGTGTTTTTCATCAGCCTTCTCAAAACCTTTTCCTTTATGCTTCTTCTCTTGCACAACAACTTCTTCTTTGTTCTTCACAGGCTTTTCAAAGTCTTTCACAAAGACTTCATCTTTCCTCTCCAAAGGCCTTTTGGTACCTTTACCCTTCATTTTTTGTACACGGGTTTCTAATTTCTCCTCCATAGTATTTTCAATGCTTTTTCCTTTCTCCTTATGCATATGGGTTTCTGGTAAAGACTGCTCTTTGAAAACCTCCTTAGGAATTGATGACCTAGTGAAAGGTCTTTTACCCTTGATTTCGACTACTGGAGGAGAAGAGGGAAATATAATATTCTTCCCTCTCTTAGATGTCAACTTGGTAGAGGAAGACACTTCCTCTAACCCTAGTGGAGGTGGGGGTGATAAATATCTGCGTTGAGAAGGACAAACTTCCTCCTCAACTTCCATGACCTGCTTGTTGATCTCTGAAATAGGGGCTCTTCCCTTTCTCTTCTTGCTAATACCTGCTTTAGTGTTGGTGGATGTTGAAGGACCTGCAATATGTGATTGAGGAGTTGGTGCTGGGTCCATCTTGAAGTGAGAAGTAACCACAAAATTCTCCCATGAAATCTCTTTCTTTCCCAACTCTTCAGAGACTAACATTTTGATCAATCCAGAGTGGAAAAGGCTAGAATCCACATCCTTAGATTTGGCTTGCACCCTATATGACATTTTATCTATACTTCTCATCAGGTAATAAGGAACATTCATCTCAATATTACCAGTAAAATGTAACAACAGACTTATGTGGTAATGATACAAGGTGTTAAATCTCCCTTCACAAGTAAAATATCTCTGTATGATTTTCAAAATTCTATCAAACTGCTTGATCATTTGATTCCTTGGCATACTCTTAGAAAACTCATTGGCTCAATATTCAGGATTGAAGAGATATTTAACAAAGGGTGAACTCAAAACCATGGCCTTGAACCACTTTTCACTTGAAATGGGAATCCTTGTTGCAGCTGAGATGGAGGCCTCAGTTACCTCAAATTCCAAATCCCCAACTCTGGTTTTCTTTCCATCAAAATTTAATGCAAACTGTTTTGCTACCTCTGGATGGCGTTTCTACATGTTCTGGCAGAAAGAGAGGCATCCTTCTCTTTGAAATATCTCCCTTGCCATGGGCCCTGTGTCAAAAAGGTGCACGTCCACAGGTTATGTCCTAACTATATTGCCACCTTTGTGTGCTTTCTTCGATTGAGGGGTCTCCATGACTCAAAATGAGGGTTCTTGAGAGGCTTAAGGAATTCTAATGACTAGAAAGATTCAATTCAATGTTTCAAATGCATAAAGATGTCCCTTTAAAATTGAAAGTTCTTAGAAAGTCGAGCTTGACTATGGGAAATAGACCTTTAGACTTGTATAAGATTTTTAGAGCGTAGACTGTGAAGGGGTAATCTCAAATTGCTCTTTGTACATGATGAAATGGAGCAAGGAAAACAGAGAGGATTTGAGCAACGCCTCTAGGTATGCAAATATGGCTCCCTTACTACCTTGCAGGCTTAACAAACTGAAAACCCGAGCACAATTTTCCTATGAAAACTAATATGCAAAGGAGATTGCACAGGATACCTATAAGTTCGATACCTGTTGAGATATTCAACACAATCTTAGGATGAAATTGAGGAAAAGTCGGCCCTGGAATTTCTCACAACATCAGATTTAGTTGACATGCGGTCGCCTGATTGGAACTAACAAACTTACGCAGTGCAACACTGTTGATCTTTTCAAAATTTATAAATTGTTACCAAGGATCATAAATGCAATATCTTTTGAAAGCACTTTAACTGACTTCTGGAACTGAAAACAAGGGACATGGTCTCAGTCGTGGCAATCATGACTTGGAGTGGATGGATGATAAATGTGACAGGCACTACGAAACTGCCTGATGAGTAGGAAATGCTTCCAAATCAAAAAATGATTGGACAGGTAAGAGAGCACAATGAGTCATGCTTACTGGTTCATGAGTGAAGAGGAAGAGGTGTCACATCAATTTAGCAATGGGAGGAATAGATTTAGGGACAAGTCATGAAGGGGACCAAAAATGAGTCATGAGATAAAGAGGTTCTAGAACCATAAACCAAATTGAGGACCAAACAAGAACTATGAATCAAAACTTTAATCTTCTAAGGTGAACCTAACATCAAACTTTAAGAGGATGAGACTCAAAAAATTAAAATCTAAGGCTTAAAAAAGTATTAATCAAACTAAATACCTAAGGCACCTTAGTGTGATAACAGGGGGAGTAGCCGAACTCGAGGTCTGGTTGGCCACAACCTGTTGTATCGACAATTCTTGCAATTGATTTGACAACAAATCAGTGGAATTTCCTTGTGCTGAGCCCACAATACCATCAACATGGGGTCCAAAATTTTTCTTGGCCTTATCGAGAATAAACCACGATGTGTCTAGAAAAATCTCATAGAGCATGCCAGACTTAGAGTAGATTAGTTCAAGTTGTTGCACTCTCATTATCGCCTCCTCTATAAACACTCCAGAATTCGCTACATCCTTAGAGATACAAGGCACCAAAGACTTCAAGAACCACTCCAACAAGAAATCTGGAGGGACCTGGAGCTTAATCAATCTCTTTCGATGCCGCCATTCTTGGATATGATCAGAGATATGGTCAGCCTTCGTTTGCTCAAAGTTGGACAACAATTCGATGGCGGCATCATATCTCATGGGTAATTGGAAATGATTCAAAAAAACCATCACCAAGTCGTTAAAGTAAGAATACATCGAGTGGTCGAGCTCAATATACCATTTTGCGGCACCCCCGATAAAAGTGTGTTGAAAAAGGCACAACTGGATAGATTCATCTTGCAGTGAGTTTGACGAGCACCACAAGTGAAAGGTTGTCACATGATCACCTATATCTTCACCAGGTTTGCCTTCAAAGTTTGGAATATCTGAGGGAAACTTAGTCAGCATGGGTGGCCAACGCAGATCATGAAAAATTGGGTCATTGAGTAATATTGATAAGTCTTGTAGATGTAGCGTTGCCAATAATGGTATTTTAGGTTGAGTACTATGTACAAGAAAAGAGGGTGTTAGAGTTTGACTGGCACCAGGTTGCCAGGAAAAGTTGGACTGCTGGCTAGGGTTCTGGTAGAAACCGTGGCCTTAACCAACATACGAAAACTATGTCTGTTGGGGTATCATCGACTGACTCTCATAATTGGATGACATAGCTTGCGCATGGATTTCTCCCTGCGTTATGTTCCAAGGATTTTTGAAGGGGATGCCCCCTTCCGATCCGACGGGCATAGGTACGAAACCCTACCCGGGGTTCCATTGAGCATGGAAGGGGTTGTCCCCAACCGACATCCCTTGTGAGGGAACTGATCCCTGCCAAGGATTCCAAATCCCCCGAGAGGAGAAAAATCTTGTTGTCGCTCCATGTGAAGGAATAGTACCATGCATGGGGTTATGTTGTCCAAAACCGGGGTTTCCCTCAGCCGAAGAAAAAACGTTGTTCCCAAACACGTCGAACAAAGAGAAAGAAATCAATCCCACTGGCAATGTGTAAGACGAAGGTCCTAAAATTCTTGCTCTAAACAAACTATAATTAGCATTCGGCCTAATGGGTTGATGGAAAGCACCACCGAGCGAGGGGGACGAAGGATTTATATGACCTCCACCGTAAGGGATAACATTAAATGGGAATGAAGTGCCCCTAGTTGACCCTTGCACAGGAGCATTTGAGCTCCCTGCCCCTAGACCTATGGTCTGTAAGGTGGAGTAGGTAAGAACCGAGTCCGAATCAAAGTTGAACATCCCATATGAGAATGGACGACCCGTCGCACTATGGGTAAAAAGAGCAGTGGTTGCCATCGATGATGGTATCATACCACTTCCCGAAGTAGAGGGAGTTGAGACCACTGTGGTATAGACTGGCGAAGGTGGGAGAGGAGGCAAGATGATTCTTGTGGTAGTAGATGAAACGAGAGTATGAGGACTCTCAGATGAAGTAGCAACATTTTCTTCCATTTCCTCTTGTAAAACTAACTGGCGCTCGAAAGGCATCACCTCAGGAGGGACAACTTGTACTAAGATCGACGTCGACAAGTCAGTAATTGGACGGTTGGCTGGACCGAGAGCTTTCACCCCAAGTTTAGAAACACTAGGTTCCTTCGGAGTCAAATAGTGTCCTCGCAGAGCAGGCTCAGGCACAATTTCCCATGGCCTGGTTTCTTCGAACAACCCTTGTTGGTCAATTCTTCTCCGTAACGGTGGTAGAGATGGCTCCAATGTAACCGACGACAGGCCCTGAAGCCTTCGCGACCGATGGAGCTATTGATCTTCCAACTTGTGAAATGATCAACTGACACAGTAAGGCTTAACTAGCATTTAAACACCAAACACACACTAAAAATTTCCTAGAAGGAAAACCAAGCAGTCAACTATCTAGTATGAAGGACAGTTACGACAATCAACACTAGAAAAAATAATTGGTGTAAGTGAAACTTGAACACGGAATCACCCTCCAGGTATACTCTACGAAGTGTGACCTGACGTCTTCCCTAGGTACCATGGTATACCCCCGAAGTCACCCGTGTAAGCTCCTAGAATATGGGAAACTAAGTTTCCAACTCACAGTTAGTCACTAGGCGGGTATAGTCGACACTCAAGAAGATCATAATGAGCAGGATAACAAGTCTGAAACATATCAAGGGTATCAAGAGAAAATGGTTTGGAAGACAATAGAGGACCTCGAATGGATTCGAGGTCCACGAAGCTCCGTAGGAAAATGCACTCGATAGTACTCCCAAGACATATCCTCAATATGCGCTCCCCACTATGTTTAGTCTGCCTTTGGAGGGGTTATCTCCACTGCCTTTCCTCACGTGACCTCGTGTTTATCCCTTGTGTTAGAGGGGGGTCCTAGATAAATTTTACGACATTGGATTTAAGCACTCCCTAACTCAGACTCCAATGTTTGATTTAACGGACTTGAAGAGTTTCCTTTCCAACCTAATTCAAGGCCCTAACCCTAAACTAGTTGGTTGACCCTACAAACATAAAAGGTCTAGTTTATTTTAGATTAAGAATTTTTTTTAATGGATTGATTTACTCACAGGGATATGGTGGTGAAACTAATGATGTTATAAGAGACAAAAAAGAGGAGAAAAAATATGAAACTTGAAAGCAAAATTACTTCTAATGAAAAAGCAAATTTTTATAACTAACTCTTCGTAACCAACTTTTCTTTAACTAACTTTTTCAAGATCTTGTAAAGAAAAATAAATCGTACTTTCGCTTGACTACAAGCTACTTATGTTTCAAGAAATCAAGAAATAACTTAAAAAACAGAGTCTTTTTCCTTTTTTGCAAATAACCAACTCTAACTACTTTACCAAATTGAAAAGGAAATCTTCTTTTTTTTGAAATTGCCTTAAAGAGAAAAATTGAAATAAATCTTTTTCTTTTTTCAAAGCAAGTAAAAGGGGTAAAAATAACACTAAAACAGGACTAAAACAAATCTTTTTCCCACTGTGGATCACAGGGAATCAATCAAGAAACCAAGAAGGCATATCTATAATTCAACATCTTGCTTAAAACCCTTTTAAAAGTAAACACAAGAAAATCAAGAAAACAAGTAAACTGAACTCTAAACCCAGGCTATGGCTGTAAACAGAGACTCTGGACTGATCCAAGAAAACCTTGAGAAGTGTGAACTTCAATC
The DNA here is from genome assembly GCA_009831015.1 of Picea engelmannii. Classification (NCBI taxonomy): domain Eukaryota; kingdom Viridiplantae; phylum Streptophyta; class Pinopsida; order Pinales; family Pinaceae; genus Picea; species Picea engelmannii. The sequence goes on along the minus strand of ML779512.1, from coordinate 9,106 downwards.
ACGAAAGAGGAAAACTCCCTCTTTTTCAAAAATTTTCTTGAAACAAAGACGCGGGTTGTTGCATCAGTAGCCTGCATATGTACGTGGGCAGTTTACTGTGCAAGAGCGTATGTATGCGAGATGACCCAAGAAAGGGTGTGTACACCTCTGTATCTTTTCAAAAAAAGAAAAGACCAGGCAATATTATAGGGCATGGACAACTGGTATTGCACCTGAAGGTGACCAGAATCCCTTGAGAGACTCAGAAAACTCAAAATAAACTTGAAAGGAAAACAAACAAATCAAACAACCCAAAATACCCTAAAAAACCCTAGAGGCTTCTCCAATATGGTCATCAGTTCTGCTTGCAGGAAAAACCCCCCTTTAACTACACCAGGGTTCATAATGTAGGCATAGCGAATAACCATTTAAAAGCTAATCAATTCTCTATACTACCAAAAACCAGGGGTGATTTTAAGAACCCCCCCTAAATTTATATGTATAATAAATGGGCGAATCCCCATGATACATAGGAAAAATTGAAGGCTATTTTATCAATAATATAAAATGTATATATAATTTTTTGGCGAATCTTTTAGTCAATTATATAATCTTGTAAATTATTGGCGAATCTTTCACTGAATTATAAAATATTGTAAAATATTGGCGAATCTTTCACTGAATTATAAAATCTTGTAAAATATTGGTGAATCTTTCACTAAATTATAAAACCTTGTAAAGTCTTAGGGGATCCTGCCTTAATGAGAATTTAGTTTTGTTTTCTTTTTACATACATATCTATGTGATGCACCACCCACTCACCTCCATGAACCCTAATTTCAAAAATGGCATCGCCATACCCACAACCACAATTGTCCCCATAGCCACAACCACAAACTTTGGTTGTTTAACAAAAACCAAATTCAACAACCCAGCAAATGCAAAGAAATGACAATGCCATTCTTGATTGATTAACCCAACATTTTCAACAAAATTCAAACTGAGCACTGTAAGAAACGTTGACACCTTCTGAACCTTCACAATTGGGCC
>ML779511.1:1113317-1126793 GCA_009831015.1 Picea engelmannii | reverse complement strand
TCTGTTACACGTCAAAATTACTCAACTGGATAAGTGTCGCATATTCCTCTCAATTGTCGCAAGTGTCGCATCTTCCTTACAACTTTCGCAAGTGTCGCAAGTTGTTCACAAGTGTTGAAGACATCATTCAAGCATACTTCCATAATGATGACACTAAGGAGGCACTTAAAACATCTCATGTACTTGGTCTGAAGAAGGAGAACCGGTTAACTGAAGTCAAGGGACTCTTGACACCTGAAAAGAGCTCTGAAACAAAGGTTCTGAGGGGGAGCGCTACCCTATATCAGCCTTAGGAGCGTTGGCGCCCCCCTACAAGGCTTCAGGGAGCGCTATAACGCTCTCCTTCCCTTCTGAAGGAGCACTACTCACTTTTGGAGCGCTGACGCTTCCCTTAAGATTCTCAGGGAGCGTTACAACGCTCTGATGCCCCTTTTGCAGGAGCGCTACCTAATCTAAGGCAGTAGTTGGCCTCTTGAGGAGAATAAGGGGAGGATCTTTCAATATTAGAAGGCAGTTGCATTCGAATTCTTGGTTTCATCATGAGATCCCTGATCTAAGGAGGAGGTTTCCCAACTTGTTCTAAAGATAACTCAAGAGGTTAAGCTCCTCTTAACCTATATAAGCAGGCTCTATGATGGTGAAAAGGGGGAATAATTGCTAGCATGAAACCTATGATCTTATAGTAAACACACAGTCAGCCAAAGGAGAGTGATCAATGAAGTTGTTGTTATCCAGGTTGTGGATCTTTCGAGCAAGGGTTAGACAAAGGGGACTTGACGAAGCTGTCGCATTCGCATCTACTATTGTAAGTACTACTGTCGTTATTCTCATCAATATGACACGCTTGGCCTATTTCTTTCTAGTTTGTGTCTAATGTCACATGAACTTATCATTGATAGATAGATCTGTTTTCAAGCTAATATCAATAGAGTAGGAAGTGGTTGTATCTTGTTTGTCTACAGGATTCAGTGAGGAGAAAAGGATCGAAGAGAAACTCGGAGCGTGCAGGGACAAATGTCGATAAATAGGTACTTTTGTTATCCTTCCTTCTAATGTGTTAGTTTGGATAGATTTGAAAGGAAGTCAGTGTCCACGTTAATCATTTTCTGTCTTAGAGTTAGGTTCAAGCTCTTTGAGGCAATCTACCTGTCCGCAGGGAGATTTTCCTACAACACCCATTTTGTCCAAGCCTCTAGAAACAACCCCAGATCAGTTGCTTCTAATGTTCAAAATGCTTCGTCTCCTACCCCTCCCACCAACAAGATTTCTGAGGTGAACTCTGTTCAATCTACCCTCGCCGGGAAAAATAAATCCAAAAAAGGGAAGGGCAAGAACAAGGAGGATAAAAATAATCTACAATCGGAGAATACCAAAACACAACCTGTTGATGATAAGGATAAGTGCAAACCCCAATACCCTTGTCTTATCTATGGTGATGATCACTACACTAAGGATTGTCCAAGAGGAGCCGAGGTTACTAAGTTCCTTCAAGGGACTCCGAAACCACCTACTCCGGCCATGTTGTCACAACCCTTCCCTTCTTAAGAACAGGTCCAATTGGTCATTCATGACCAACCTTCCCCCTCCACTACATCCTATATCTTAATGTGTACAGGGGATTCAAAGAAGAATGACACCACACTTACCACTCGAGCCAAAGATTATTCTTCCTCCAAAGTGAAGGTTGATGAAATACCTCCTTCGTTGGTCCAACCATCTCCCACGACTCCACCTACCAATGGTCCTCTTCATCTCGAATGACCAAGCCTAGATACAGTTCTTCGCCCTCCCCCAAAGGGTGTTGTCTGAAAATCTGCTTTCAATCCACATGAACATGCTGCCCAAAACTACAGTATTGTCGAAGATTTGGCCAAAGCACCATCCACGATGTCAGCCCTCGAAGTCCTTCAGAGTTGTCCTATACAATAGAAGGAATTGTTGAAATCTATTGGTAGAATCGACCCTACCGATACAAATTTAATAATTTTTGACTTGGAAGATCACATTCCAAGGTTACCCCCTCAACTCGCATTTCAAATACAAGTTATTTTCTCTGACAAGAACATTTGTAGAATAGTTATTGATGAGGGTGCCTCTACGTGTGTCATGTCTATTACCTGTTGAAAAGCCATCGACTCTCCTCCTTTAATTGAATCCTAAAACACGCTCAAAGCCTTCAATGGCTCTGGTTTTAAGCCTTACGACGTCATCCCTTCATTTCCTATTACGTTAGAAGGAAAAATGGTCAACGTTTAAGTGGAGGTCTTTGACGCTCCTCTCGATTACAACCTTCTACTTGGCCGTAGCTGGATCGAGTCCACTCTTTTCCGTTTCATACATTTCCCACATCGAGGAAATGTAGTTACTGTGGACCAATTGGCCTTCTTTCACTCCGATGCACATACCGACAAAGTACCTTTCATTGCAAACCCCCCTGGATATGATAACATTGGTGTGGGTCTTCTTAAAGATTCCTCTTTGATGGATACTTTCCCCATTCCACCACTCGATGTTTCACATCTGTTTGTCGCCTCGATCAACATGATCTCCACCTTTGTTCAAGAAACCCCTGTGTCTTACGACCTGTGTATAGTACCCAACCCCAATGATCATCTTCATTATGGTGACCAAATGCCTTTGATTCTGGTCGAATCTGGTTATCAAGCCATTCAATTGACAACCCCTTCTACCCCCTCTCTTGGTGATTTATCTCCGGATCCATTCCGCGTCATTTTTCCTACGAACGAGATGATTATGTTTGTTATGTCCATGGAAGATACCCCTTGGGATGATGGACATCATCGTTCCATCCTCTTCCTGAAACAACACACCATTGAGAGTTACCAACAGATCTCGACCCCATCGACCATTGTCGCCATTTCTACCTTTCTCGAGTCTACACACAATATGTTCTATGAAGGGAAATTAAGTAATATCTCACCCACCATCCCCCTCGACATATACATAAAACCTGGAGTTGTCGAAAATGTGCATATCGTAGCTTCGTGTTCCCATGACGAGGCTGTCACCTACAAGTCTCTTTTCCAATAATTTTGTGACGTCTTCGCATGCAGCTATGAAGAAATGTCGAGTATTGACCCCGACATTGTGGTACACGAGATTAAGACATACTCGGGTGCTAAACTCGTCTGGAAACGACTTCGTCCAGTCCACCCACGTAAAGTAACTGCTATCAAGCTTGAAGTTGAGAAACTTCTCAAAGCTGGCTTTATTTACCCTGTGGCTCTAACTGGCTGGGTTTCCAATCTTGTTCTGATTAACAAGAAACAAGGCATGATCTGCATGTGCGTTGATTATAGAGACATTAATAAAGCTTGTCCTAAAGACAACTTTCCTACCCCCTTCATTGACCAGATCGTCGACGATTGTGCCAGAAGTGAAATATTCTCTCTGATGGATGGTTTCTCCGGATATAATCAAATAAATATCGTACCCGCAGACCAATACAAGACCGCTTTTATTTGTCCTTGGGACACTTTCGCCTATCGGAAACTTCCATTCGGTTTAAAGAATGTCGTCACAACTTTTCAACGTGCTATGTCTTACGCCTTTCATGATATAAACCACATTGTGCAGCCATATCTCAATGACTTACACGCTCATTCCATGTGCCAAGTAGATCATCCAACACACCTCCATGCCATTTTCCTTCGATGTCGGTTTTACCATATACGCTTGAATCCCCACAAATGTGCTTTTTGTGTAGAATCTGGTCAACTTCTGGGCTTTATTGTTTCACATCAAGGGATTAGGGTAGATCCTTTGAAGGTCGAGGTGATTCTCAATCTTCCTCCTCCTTCCTCACTTCGCCAGCTACAAAGTTTACAAGGGAAGGCAAACTTTCTCCGTCGTTTCATCGCGAACTATGCTGAGCTAACCCTCATATTTACACGACTTCTCAAGAAAGGTTTTGATTTTGTATGGGATACCACTGCCGACAAAGCTTTCAAAGCTTTGAAACTGTCTTTAACTCATACCCCACCACTCTTCCCACTTGTTTACAGTCGGGATTATTTCCTTTACCTTGCAACCTCGGACTATACCATCGCTATGGTTCTAGTCCAGGAAGATGATTCTCATGAAGAACATGTCATTTATTACTTGAGTCAGAGTCTCACGAATACCGAAACCAAGTATTTACATGCTGAAAAACTGGCCTTGGCAGTCGTCCAAGCTGTTCAACGTTTCCAGCACTATATCCTTTTACGCAAGACTACAGTGATTTCCAACTGCAACCCTATGTAGCACATTCTTACACACCAATTGCTAGGGGGGAAATAATCTAAATGGATCGTAATACTCTAGGAGTTTGACTTAGAATTTGAACGTGCTAATTCAAAGAAATCCTTGGTGTTTGTCGAGTTGATATGCGACCTTCCCTGCTCTGAGACGAAAAATGTAGCCGAGGATTCATTCCCCGATGAATCCCTTTTCCTGATCAGTTTTGATGACCTTTGGTATGGATATATCGTCATATATCTCGAGACCCAGAATTTCCAGCCCAATTTGTCTAGCACTGACAGCCGTCGAATATGATACCAAGGCCATCGGTATATTATCCTTGGTGACACTCTTTATCGTCTTGGGATTGACTCCATTTTTTGACACTGCCTCACGTTTGATGAAGTCGAGAAAGCCCTGAATGACTGTCATTCTGGAGAATGTGGTGGTCACATGTCTGGGTATGCTATTGCCCATAATATCTTACGAGTAGGTTATTTTTGGCCTTCTTTATTCAACGATTGTATAATCGCTGTCCAAAAATGCCACGCTTTCCAAACCTACAACAATAAAATACGATCACACCCTGTGGTCTCCGTTAGTCCTTTTGTGAAATGGGGTATCGATTTCATGACATGTCACCCTCACTCGGCCGGGGGGCATGGATACATTATTGTAGCCGTAGATTATTTTACGAAATGGGTCGAGGTGATGCCAACATTTGACAATATCGGAAAGATTGTAGCATTATTCATATTCAATCACATCATTGATCGGTTTGGTGTTCCTCAAGCTATCATTACTGATCACGGTAGCCACTTTAGAAACTTCATGATGTCTAAACTCACTGAAAAGTTGGGTCTTCACCATGAAAACTCAACACCCTATTATCCACAAGCCAACGGCCAAGTTGAAGCAATAAACAAAGTCCTCATTACCATGCTTCGACGAATGATAGGAATTCACAAAATCAGTTGGCACACGATGTTGTTTTCATCATTGTGGGATTACCAGACATTCATTAAGTCTGCTACCAGGTTTACACCATTCCAGTTAGTCTATGGTCTAGAAGCCATCTTGCCGATTGAATGTGAGATACCTTCCCTAAAACTAGCCATCAAACTTCTCCCAAACACTTTTGCAGAAGAAGAGTGTCTGTTGTATATCATGCATTAGACGAAACCTGTCGTGATGCCACCCTAGTTATAGAAGCCCAGAAGAAACACGTCAAAGCCCAATACGAAAAGCATGTCAAGCCATGCGTTTTCTCTGAAGGTGATCTAGTTCTCCTTTACGAACAAGATCGGGATATGCTAGGAGCCGAAAAATTTGAAGCTATGTGGAGAGGTCCTTATATCGTCAGACGAGTTTTGGAGAAAGGAGCTTACGAGTTGGTGGAATACGATGGTATCCCTTTGAGTGAACCCAAAAATGGGTTGTACTTAAAGAATTACTATGCTTAAGATCACATGTGCATGAGTGCTTGTATTTTATTGTATCATACTTTTTGTGTGTTACTTTAGTATGTTTTTTCATTATTTGGTCTCTGCCCTCGACTGCTTATCTTGCATTGTGCTTGGTTTCTAGATGTTGGAGTGTTCGCTACCCCACATTGGCTTCACCGATAGCGCTAGTTGTAGTACTCAGAACCTTGCTTCTGCTGCATGGGCAATTTACGCACCTACAAACGAACTTATCAGTATACGAGGTGTGTGCCTTGGTCGTGCGACCAATAACATCGCATAATATAGAGTCGTCATCGAATTGTTGATTGATGCTATTTCGCTTGATATCCGCCACCTAGTTATACGACTCGATTCGCAGCCAATAGTACTACAGTTAAGTAATGTCTATGCTATCCGAAGTCCTACTTTATTACGGGTATATTTACGAATTCGCCTCTTGGAACATTATTTTGATTATATCAAATATCAGCACATTCCTAGATGTCTAAATACATTGACTGATGCCTTAGCTAATTATGTGTTAGATAGACACTTGGGAAATTTATGAACCAATCACACATCACATGTATTATACAACACAAAATAAGCCGGTAGAAGCCGTATATATGTATATAACGATCAAAAGTTTTTACAAAAAGTTACTGTCCAAAGATCAAAATCTCAAATTATGAAGCCCATAGCTTCTACAAAATAGCATCACGGATGACACTCACGATAACACACAATTTCTCGGGCTACCCTACGGAGCAGTCGACTGAGAGACTCAGACACACCCATAGTATGACATTGATAACGTCTCATGATCTCCCCAATAGCGATGTCTGGGATATCTGCAGTCAACCCCTCTAAGTTTTGTTCCACTACCTCGTAGTCCTCAACATCCCATCTTGCCACTGGAGCTGCTTCACCTCGCCTATGAATGGGAGACGTTCTTGGAGGTTGATATGACCCCACATCTGTGTCATCAAAACAAATTTTTTAATTAGTCCTTGGATAAACATAAAAACATTTTATATAATAAAATTTGCAAAAACATTTAAAAAGAACAAAATGTGTACTTCTCACCTAAGTCACCCCACTGAGCATCCTCAGGTAGGACCAAATCCGGATCTCCTTGGAAATACAAATCAACATATGCGTAGTCATTGTTCATCAGCATCTGGGGCCTCAACCAATCAAAAAATGAATCATTATACCTGATTATAGGCCCTGCTACATGTCGATCCATGAGGTTACACCACCTCAACATCCTCGGATCCTGTGGGGCCGGTAAACCCCAATCCACCTGTAGTCACAACAATGGGACCCTATCGAGGAAGAATGACACCAAATGTGACCCCATACCCGAATTTCTTCAGAGCACCCCTTCTACACTTTGTCAGTTGCCTCTTCATGCTGCGGAGAACCACATCCGACCAGTTAAAAACCCGAGGCTCTGTGCATTCTATTGCGTATTGGAAATAGTTCTGGAGAGCCATGTGCGGAGCCACACTCCCATCCATGCATGCAATGGTAAACAAGATAGTCTGTAGGGTATAATATTGGACCCCCCAAATGGAAACTTTTCCTTTGCTCCTCTCTGCCTCGGGAACACAATATCGACGAACATACTCGCTCATAGTAAGTCCACCGCCTCTACCTCCGGTTAAAGTAGCATGGTATTCACGTCATGACAACCCTGTCATAAAATAGATATCCTCGACATCTAGTGTCAACGTGTGGACTCCTATGTGAAATAACTATTGATCTAGATCCCACATGTGGACCAGGTACTCTAACAATCTGAGTTGGGCTCTCATGCCTGGGATCCTAAAAATTTTTAAGAGCCCACATTCTCGGAGGGAAACGACTGTAACCGGATCATTCTCGGCAATGGAATCATTCTCCTCATGTTCTTTTTCCCTCCATTCCAACATCGTGATGGTCAACACTTGCAATGGAGCCATGAGAAGGAAGTCAATAACTTGTTTTAAACTCTTGCACAATTTTTTATTGAGCAAAACCACACACAAAATTCTATTTTTCGACCCTTGCAGGTGAACCTTTTGCATAGTGCGAGATTCTCGTAGGTGCACTGAAGCCCACCTACGAAAATCATAGATTCTCGCAGGTCCCGAATGGCTCACCGGCGAGAATGCTTGAGTGCATATACCGACCCTAAAATGGACTCAAAACTCTAAAATTGCCAATAAAAATCAAAAGTAAACCATGGAAAAGTTGAAAAATCAGGAGATTACCTCGTTGGCTGAAATCGTTTTCCGAATGATCGCTTGTGCCTCCCACAATCGAGCAAAGAAATTTGGGGGAAAATGAGGTATGTTGGACAAGTTTTTGGCAAAGTAACAATGAAATGGTAAAAAGGCTTTTTCACCGATATTTATTCACTTTTTGTTATTATTTTTATTGCTTTGCTTAAAAAACCTAATACCCTAATAGCCTTGTGAGTATGGTGTTTTTGCAGATATAGCGACTTTGAAGTCCTAACGACGGGGTACGAGTGTTTTTTCTTTTTGTCACATGTACGACTACGTTTTTAGGTTTTTTGTAGGAAAAAACTCGAGCTCAGTCTTCGTTCATTCTCATGCTCGAAAATACATGAGAACGTAACCAAGTATACTTTTTCTCATCTTTTCGTACTCGTCATGGTAACACGAAAATGACGAACGTAAGGGAGTATCCTTTAAGCTCTTTTCATGCTCCATAAAAATGAAAAGATTGCTGAGCGATCTTGTTCTTTTCACGCTTGTTAAAGTATTTGAAGAAAACATTCGACGGGCGATAGTTTATCACTTTTTCGGTCTCGTCGAACTCATTTACAAAAAAGGAACTAGGAGAGTTATCTTTAAGTGTTTTTCAAACTCTCAAAACATGAAAAACCCCCGAGTCTTCTATCCTTGGACTCGTTAAACAAACATCGAAAGACCCTTCATGGGACCGAACCACTCCTCCTTAGGTTTAATTAAACATACTCTGAGGGACTCATCCAAAGGATGAGCTTACATCGACAAGCATATGTTATCCTCCTCAAGATTGTGTAAAAATAAAGAGGTACTCGCCATAAATGGTGGGGGAAATTTTGGGAAAGGGATGTGTTTTCGTATTCGTATTAATGGTAGTAAGTGTCTCTCTTGAACATGACACCCCCTATTCATCATTTGAATCCATGTTGGGAAATCCATTTGTCTCTCGTCTGACTTACTACAAGGTCATATTTTGGGTCATATTTGAGTCAGTGCTACCAAGTCCTTGGTCGTGTCGTTCATATGTTCAAGAGAAGTTAAAACAAGCCTTCCATTGAGTCGACCACCTTCAATTGTCCATTCTCACTACGTCATCCTTCCCTGTGTCTGTTTAAACTACTATTCATACTTTGATTCACCCTCAAACTTTGTTACTTATTTCATGTCATTGATGGGGGATACATCAAGGCCCTCCTCTGATGAGTCTTTTTCCGTCGAATCCAACTCATTATCCGGGAATAAGACTTAGAAATCATTTAGTACCTTGGAACCTGCATGCCTTAATGGCAGGTCTCTTCGATTTCGACAGGGGTTTCACATCATTGATCCCTGATCAAGAGATTCTGTCGAGTGTTCAACTTCAGCTCATTCATTTGAATTCATTCGGATTGTACTTCGGTACCTTGGGAGTCATTGACATCAATAGTGATTTCCCTCGGACTTGTTAACGGTTTTCATCAATGACCGGTAATCGAGTGGTTTATACCATGTTCGACTTCAACACATGTAATCACATGGCTAGATTCGTACCTTCAGGTGACGGGATTGACGACCTTGGGTCTCATTTTTGTGATCCAGGCTGTGATGGAGTATGTATGACTTGTATCGACACATAGATCCACTTTGTTTGTTGCGTGGCTATGTATTAATTTAAGTCTTGTAACATAGATCCACAGTGTATTCCTGGTGGTTATGTAACAGTTTGATGACATGGATCCATGGTGTATGATTGGTGGCCATGGCCTAAATTTATGATTTCATTCATTTGTGATCTGAGCATGGGAATGCCTACCTCAGAACTGGTATTATATTATATAGATGCTTGGTTGTTTACAGGTTTCTGATTAGGTGTGCTCCTTGTTTCTGACACACACACGCATTTTACAAAGTATTTCGGCTGTCAGAAGCTCCAGCCTCATACTTTGGGGGGCATTCTGTTACACATTATTTTGGTCACTCTAGTGATGTCTCTACAGTGATGTGTTCAGGCTCCCACAAGTAATTTTTGCCTAAGAAAAGTGACTGTTGTCTTCTTCCAAAAAGAATATTTTTAAGATGAGTTCGCAGGCTGCCTATGTTATAGGGTGTGAAAATCCTTCATTCTCGCAGACAACCCTATACTTGGAGTGCGAACTGTTCGCAGTCTGCGCTATAGGTAGGGTGAAAACCTATTTCAAAGCTTGGAAAAGAGAAGAGGCTACGAAGGTTCTAGAATGTTGGACAACTGAGAGGGGAGGGTGAATCAGTTTTTACCGAGCTTAAACAATTATGCTCATTTTAAATTCATTACAGAACTCTCAATGATGATCACAATAATGTAGGGAAGTAAGCAACAGAACATTCAACATCATTCATACATATGAAATATACAGAGACATATATTTCCTGAGGAAACCCATAAAGGGTAAAAACCTCTTCTTCTTGGTATGATAAGTAATCTTTGCATTCTGTACATTATCATACATATGAGCTCCAACTCATTGTGAGGCTACAACCTCTGTTTTGCAAGATGAAACTTGCTGAGAGCACCAACTCTCTATTTTCTCTAGCACCTACTAGAAGGAAGCACCAACTCCCTGGTTTCTCTAGCACCCACTATAAGGAAGCACCAACTCCCTTGGTTTCTCTAGCGCCCACTATAAGGAAGCACCAACTCCCTAGTTTCTCTAGCACCCACTAGAAGGAAGCAACAACTCCCTAAGTGTTCTAGCACCAACTGGATGGAAGCACCAACTTCCAGTCACACAAGCACCAACCTATAAAACAAAGAACAATAGTTCTCCCTTGCACCACCCTACCACCCTGGTTTCTCTGGCTGCAATAAGATGGAAGCTACAAATCCCTGTGTTCAAGCACCCACTTGAACCTCTAAGGAAAACAGTCCTCCCTAGCACCTCCCTACCACCCTGAAATATAAAGTTTGCTATATATAAATTTATCGCAGTGATACAATATTTATCAATGGCTTACCGGTCTCATCATTGTTCTGCTACACTGCTCTGCTCTACCTGCATCAGTGTCTTCCTGCACCCCTTCCTTACGCTTTATGTTCTTCTGTCTTTTATGCTCTGTGCTCCATGTCCCATCTATGCACCATTCCTCTTCTGTGCATTTTAGCTGCTTCACTCTGCCTCCTTCTACACACCTGATTCACTCTCAATAACACCCAATCTCTTCTTTGTTCTGCATTTTTATTCTCTCTGTGCATCTTTTGCATCCTCTATTCACAATGCTTCTACATGCTCTCCCCATGTCGAGTGCTCTGCCTGATCATCATTGCAACTCTTCAGCTTCTCTGGCAGTTAAACCCATGCGTCCATCATCACTGGGTGTTATGCTGAGATTCCTTAGCCTCTCTAGCAGTCAAGACTCTTTGTCTTCTCTATCACAGTCAAGCTCATTCCCTCTGTTGCAGTTCCAGGATCCAACGGTATTACATCTATCAATAGCCTCTATGAATAGTATTCATGCCACTGGAAGATGCCTCGAGACTCTTCACCTTCTCTGGCGATCAACCTGAAGTCTCTTTGAGTCCTCTCACAGAAACCATCAGTCGTTTTGAGCAGTTACACTGTGAACCTCCAAGAAAATGCATCAACAACTGAATCGCCAACCATCCAAGAGTCATGATTCAGTTCTGCTAACTGAATCATAACTGATCAATTAACTGTGAAGAGAAACAATAGCCCTTCGATCATATTTCCAAGTATCCAATACCGTTGGATTACAAGCACAGGGTCTCGCTTTGATTTCGCCATTTCGCATTTCGACATTTCGGTATTTTGGCATTCCTGTGGTGAAGAGTCTCAAATATTCATGTTACGATCATTGAAAAGAATCTTAACTTGGTGCTAGATCCTCCCTCTCACATGACCACTGAGAGTGACCACAGCCTACACCAAAAGGTGTTTTCGCATTTCGGCATTCCTGTGAAGAAGTGTCTTGACACTCCAAGTCTCAATCCCTGAAATGGAGCCAGATCAACGGTCCACAAGACTTCATAATTTGATCCCTTCTTTTCTTAATTGAATGGTTGACGGGATTTCGATGTTTTTCCCTTCGAGTCATCGTGACTCCAACATTATTAAATTCATGATCACAAAATCTCCAAAGTGATTAGACGGTTCACATAACCCACTGAGATGGACGGTTGACGGGATTTCAGATTTTTTCCTTTTGGGTTTTCGAGACTCACAATAGTCCCTTTAGACATTTCAGAATTTGAGACTTCATGATGGTGGAGTTTCTGCTTGCTATGTAAAACCTTGAAATAGAAAGTTCCGATGTGACGTAAACCTACTGACGTCACACGTGGATTGACACGTGCCGAATAGTTTCCACGTGTCACTCTGATTCATGACTTACGTGTGCCTAAAATGTTGAATCAACTTGACACTTTTCATTGCCTGATTGTGCCGTGTGTCCTTAGCTGACATGGTTTGTTGATGTGCCTGTTTCAGAATTTTGGGGTTCGCTACTTCAAAGGTTAAAGTTCCTTTGATCTTTGATTTCCTGGTCTGCGAAACTCTGAAATGGAGTCTTTGTTGATGTGTTTGTTTCGAGATTTCAGGGTTCTCTACTTCAAAGGTTAAAGTTCCTTTGATCTTTGATTTCCCGGTCTGCGAAACTCCGAAATGGAGTCTTTGTTGATGTGTCTGTTTCAGGATTTCAACATTTTGCATTTCGCAACTTCGGGACTCCTGTGATGAAGAGTCTCGACCCTTGACTCCTCCAACTCCCGATATCCAAAACTTCGAAATGGAGTTTAAGTCGTGGTTTCGCATTTCACAATTTTCTGCCGTGAGTTGCTTCCTTGACTTCTGGAGTTTACGCTTCTGAATGGTATCCAATGATCACTTGTTGAACTTTCCATTTCCATGCCATTATCCCTGCGCTGCTCGTCATGATCTTTTCCATCAATGAAAAACATGCATACTCTGCACTATATCTTCTGATCCTATCGAGATTGCTCTATTGCTTCTTCCCAAAATACTTTTGGTGCCTGCCTGGCACATTCTTCCTATACTTAAGCCATTGTCATTATTGTACTTTCCATCAATGACAAGAATACGCTGCCTGTAAAACATGCCAACATAGAAGGGAATATTCTAGAAAATGAGTTGGCATTCGCATGGTTGGCATCCTACTGACTTCTCAGATTTAGTGGGATCATTCTCATCCATTTAACCATCTCTCCTTCTCCTATATATTGAAAGGTTTCTCATGGAAAAGGTTCAGCAAGATTGAATGAAGAATTGGTGAAAGAATTGTGTGAAGAACTCTATTTGGATTGAAGCTTGAAGACCCTATTTTGTGTATCAAGTTGTACTGGATCTTCTTCATGCAAGTGTAGAACAAGTGTGTGTGTGTTGGAACCAAGGGTCACTGAAAGGAAGCTTGTGACATCAAGGCAATCTAATTGTATATTCTACTTTCATTTAATATAATACAACGACATGTCCCTTTCCCATAAAATCACTCTTATTTTATTGCATAACTCCTTGATCATATGCATAGGTTGACATTGA
>ML779511.1:1072174-1101941 GCA_009831015.1 Picea engelmannii | reverse complement strand
CTATTCGTGGCTCTCAGACTCTAGAGTAGAACAATTCCTTCATAGGTTTACCTACCGAATCATTCATAGAATGGTGGTGATCGCTTGTTGTCGGTTAATACCTCCACTTACATTATCCTTCCACTATGCTTGATCAATGGTCGAGAATGCTTTCAAATTAGATCAACGTTTAGTGTTACTTGGTGATTCATGCTTACTCTATCCTTCCACTGTACTTGATCAGATGATCAAGAGATATTCTGTAGGATCTTAGATCAATGACCAAACGTTAATCTGTGACTTCGACCTTTGGTGCTTCGGGTATTTTTGTTGGTAGGAGAATTTGGACATCATCGGAGGCAGTAATACCATATTGACGTGGTATGTTGATGTCACCTACGATGATGTGGACCATTAATGTGTGTGCCACGTGTCACCTTGATTTGTGACTTTTATATTCCTTATGTGCCACATCAACCTTGACACTTTTCACCATTTGATTGGGCCACATGTCATATATTGTTGACATAGTCCTGCTGAAGTGGGCCTACTGATGTGTCACATGTCTTCCTCCTGGATCTAACGGTCGTAAATTCATATGAAGTTCCTTATTGATATGACGATTGTCGTTTCTTTGGGAATATGAAAATTTTGAGACTTTGATCTAATACTCTCGAATTATTGAAGTGCCAAAGCACCGAAGTCCCTCCCACACTTGATATAACGGTTGAGAACTCACACAAATCTCCTTCCTAATCGATAGTTGTCATTATTTCATGACTTCAAGATTCTTCCTATATTCCTCCATTTATTGTCGAAGCACTGAATAGATCTACCACTGTAGATATTCAACTATTTGATTCGATAGCCTTTGTTTACTCTCAAACTCCAGAGTTCGGTATTTCTTGGTTCATATGAACTTCTTATCGCCATAGTAGGTCAATGAGATAGTTGACCACCTTATTTCCTTTAGTGCGATCTGACGTTCCAATATTTCCATTCTAGATCAACGGTCAACACTTAATTCTAGATCAAATATTATTTTAACGATTCACATTGCTTCCATAGGGATCGATGTTCTCCATGAGTTTGTTTACTCCAGGACTTAGATATATTGTGGCTTACCTTGTCCTTCCACTAAAATCGATCGGATGGTCAAGAAATCACCTGAAGTCCCTCCTTGATTTAACGACAGGTGGGATTTCATGACTTCGTGAGTTCGTGCCTTTGCTTTGTCTACAATGTTTGTCGAAGTGGAAAAGTTCTTTATCTGTTTCTTGATCCAATGGTTGAGAGCTTACTTGAATTTCCTCCATGAAATTTGATGACTCTTATTTAATCTCTCTAGATCTATGATTATGGATTGATCCAATTGTCCATAATTCTACTGCTCTAGATTTGACAGTTGATATTTAATTCTTCCCAACCTCTGAATTCCCCTTGATTTGATGGTCTTGAATTTTCCCAAAAACTACATCAGCGGACATGATTCATCCTCTATACAATGGTTGTGATTACTCTTGAAATTCAAAAGGGAATGATCATGATTACTCCACAGTCCTTTGCATGGATTTCCTTAATTGCAGAACTTTGTTTCCTCTTCGCTCAATCATGCCTTCTCTCCTGAGATTTTTTTTCATTGATCCACCTTAGAGATGATTTGGTAATATGATGGACTCCTCTGTTCCTCACGCTATGTCTTCTACACAACCTACTAAGTTATCTCTCCCGAGCTTTAGTTTCTCACAGACATATTGATCTTCTTGATAATGACAATACCATAATTCCATGTCCAACATTGATCATTTTTTCCCTCTTTGACATCAATTCCAACACCATAACACCATGTCCAACATTTCCCCCCTTTGGCATTGATGGAAACACAGTTAAACCCCCTTTTCAATCTTAACTGGATTTTACTAATCATTCTCCCCCTTTGATAACAATGAAAAAAATGGATGTTTCCTTATTCCTTTTAGGGTGACACTCCCCTTGAGGTGATTCCCACACTGTCTATGAATCTCTCCCCCTTTGAACAAGGGATATCACTATAAGGCAATGTTGTTGGCATGGATACCAATAATCTCTCCACCTGGAATCATGTTGCTACAACCAATCATGGGAAGAAGAATAACTCCACCTGTGTTCTCTACAAGATGAACAATATGCTGCCACTGTAATCTCCTTCTACTTCAAATACTTCTACTCAACTGGAACATAGATAATTTGCTCAATAATGATCTTATCTTCCTATAATGATCCTTGGACCTGTCCATGCATCAACAATCTAAACTCATGCCACACCATACATCAATTGTATGCCAATCGTACATATTATCTCTTGCATCAACCATGAAGAAAAAGATATGCCAGGAATATGTGTTGAAAGTGAACAAAGCATATATCAGGATCATCAACAGGTGCCTTAAACAAGTGTCGTATCATACATGATGTGCCTCTATCATAAAATGGATCTCAAATATGTACCAACCATGTACCATGACAGATCTGCCTCATAAACCATTCATATAAATTCACTGAGAGAATACATAACCAACACTTTTCCTTGGAAGATGAAGACATTTGTAACCCAAGAGCCTCTTCATTTTTCTGTGCTTCAATACACATAGGGGAATCAACAGGAACCATATTTAATTTCTTTCCTTATTCCTCCCTCTGTTTTGCTTGTATTTTTGTTGATAAGGAGCTTTAGTAGATCACCAAAATAGTGTTGAAAGACTTCCAATATCATCATCGCTCAATTCTTGTGATTGATATGCTATTGAAGATTCATCAACATAATCATTTTTTTGTGCAACATAAGATTCTTTATCCTTTTCTTGAGAATTTTCTCTTTTCATTTTCCATTTGTTGGGTAATGGACTATTGATTTGCAGGACATCATCAAGAACTACACTTGTGTCATATTTTCTTTTAGGAATTCCCTTTTCTAGAGCTCGATCTTCTTTATATGAAAAACTATGATTTTTGTATTCCTTATTAGAAGGTTTACCCACCATTCTCTTATTATCGAATACATCAATTTTAGGTGTAACATCTTCATTATCTTTCTTGCTTTGTATTTCTGATTTTCTTCTCCATATCTTCTTATAATTTTCTTGAGTGTTGGAGATACTTGTGTCCATGGAATACTTTGATAGTCTACCTTTACTGGATTTATTACCATAGTAGTTGCACTTGTGGCATTCAACATTGTAATTTTGTAAAGGAGAGAATGTGTTCTAATTTATTATTTCTGCAATATTCTTATTGTTTTCATATCTTTGAACATTTCTTGGATTGTACTTTCTATAAACTTTACAATGTATTGCTTTATGTCCAAAATTTTTGCAGGAATAGAAATATCCAAGGAAGATATATAGATTTTTGTTAGAGGGATTCCTTCTAATGATTCTATTCTTCTTGACATCTTTTTCTTTGGTAGGCAGTGCAAATTTCTGTTTATTTGGGACAATCTTCAATGGTATTATCCTTTCCTTATTTTCTTCTCTTCTTATGGAGTTCTTAAGAGCATATGCATAGCTGATTGGTTGTTTTCATTATTCTATTTTGTAGAGGGGTCATATCTCAGTCCTATATTATCATTTGATGATCTCTCACTGCTAAGAATGTTGTTCAATATTTTTGAGTTGTTTTCAAACTTAGACTGAATATCTCCTTTTTCTAGTTTCCCTTTTAGTTGAATTATTTCATCCTCCAATATCTTACATGTTTGTTGTTTTTCATTGAGTTCCTTATTTAAGATTTATTCTTTTATTTTGGTTTCTTGGAGTTGGGTTTTTAACTCAATACTCAATTGTTTTGAATTACTGATGGTTTTGAAAACCTCCTTTTCTCTTGATTTTATAGCTTCTTCAAACTTTAGAAGTTGTTCCCTTAGTAACTTGTTTTTCTTTTTAGACTTTCATAGTTATTCAATTGCATGGATACATTCTTCCTCAAGGTTCACTTCTTATTCATCTTCTGAATGATTAACATCTTGATTTTTCATTCACATAAATAGAAGCTTTGTCTCCTCTTCTTCACTTTATAAACATGAGCTATTGTCTTCTTGGGTAACGAAAGTTTTCTTCTTGTTGTAGAAATTCCTTTTATCTTTGGTTTTTCTCTTCTTCTGATCTTTGAAAGTTATTTCATCATCACTTTCCCCTTGCTTAGGATAAGTACATTTGTTAGCAAAGTGTCTGATTCTTCCATAGTTGAAACATTTGAAGAGTAACTTTCCTTTATATCTTCCATATCCTTTTAGGAGTTTCCTTATAAAGTTGGCCTCTTCTACATCTGATATGTTTGACTGATCTTGATTAGACATTTGTCCTTGATTCTTCTCTTCTTTAGAATCCTTAAAGATTGTTTCTCATTTTGATGGTTTTTCCTGTCCTGTCCTCATCTCATATGTTGTAAGAATTCCATGGAGCTCATCTACTGTGAGTTTGTCAGGGTCTGGTCTGTCTTAAATTGTATAAATCTTGGCATCATACCTCATAGGTAATGATCTTAATGTATTTTGTACAATGGGTTTGTATTCTTCTCCAACTGCTTTGATTGATTTAGCTACCTCATCTACTCTATGAAGATATTCAACAATGTTCTCTTCTTCTTTCATCTTCAAATTTTCAAACTGAGCTCTGTAGGCTTGTAGTTTGGCTTCCTTGACTTTGTTGTCTCCTTCATATATAACCTCTAGTTTTTCCCAGATCTCCTTAGATGACTTACAATGCATTACCTTCACAAATATAGGATTTTTGAACGCTCCTAAAATGGCATTGGCTTCTCTTGAGTTTTCATTGCAAATCTTCTTTCCTGCAGTATTTGTGAGTGGAGTAGTTGGTGCAGCGTACCCATTTTATACAAATTTCCAAACATCAAAACCAAGATCCATAAGATATCTTTTCATTCTTATTTTCCAGAGAGCATAATCATCTCCTTTAAACAATGGTGCTTTGTTGGAAGACATTCCCTCTTCTTGATCCATTACTTTCAGGATCTACCTTCTAGTTATTAGGCTGTGTTGAAGGCACTTGGATCTGATACCAATTGTTGAAATTACTGAGAGGGCAGTGAATCGGTATTACCTTTTTAAATAATTAGTTATTACTTTGTTATTATACTTATCATCACAGTAGATCAACAATGGAATTGTATTTGAGAATCATTTATATAAGTATACTTAACAAGAATTACAAAGTTTATAAAGAATAATCTGTGATTGTGAAGGACACCAATTCTCTTTCAAGATCCAACTCTTGGAGACACAAATCCCATTCTTCAGGGAACCAACCATAGGAATCACCAACTCCCTTGTTTCTAGGGCACCAAACCTAGGAAGCATCAACTCCCTTGTTTTACGGCACCAACCCTAGGAAGCACCAACTCCCTTATTTTACACTTTACTTAGAAAATGATATGAATCCTTCCTTTCTCCTCCCTTCCACCCAAACTACATAAGTATCTTTAGTTTTCCTTCTTAGACTTTGCTTCTTCTTTTGATCTTCTGATCTAGACTGCAGAGACACTTTTCTTTCACTGCACCTTTTTGTTTATATAGTATTCCAAAAGGTATGACATTTGAACCATTGTGTCTTTTAATAATGAACCATCACACCCTTTCATTTATTAACAACTATGTTATTTTAATAACAAATTTCTTCTTTTACTATTATCCTTTAAGTTTATTGGGTGAACTTGGTTCTTCTTTCAATCTCTTTTAATTAAGAATCATATTCTTAAATGGCACTAGTTTCTAGGCCAACCCATAGTTATGGCARCCTATAATTTGACTCACTGAACATCAAATCCGTAATGAGGTGTCTAAGGACCTCTGCAGTGCATTTGGGATTACCTATGTCCTAACATAGATCTATAACAACCTATATGGGTGTAACAATGCTCTAGCACCAAATCTAARGGAACTAAACCTTTTCTCCTCTACGTGAAACCGATGGCTAGATCCATGTTATTATCCCTGTATGTGATTTAATCTGGATTGTTGATTTCTATATTCAAATTCTGCAGATAGGTGCTTCCTTCAATCCACTTCCATTTGTGACCACGGGATCAAAACCATGGGATTATCTATTTCACATGTTATTCTGTTAGCGCTTTTCTCCTTTCGCCCTTATTATTCTACATGGGATCGTATTCAAATATCCAAGGGATTATTTACTTCTAGGTCCTTTACACTCCTTATTAGATTCTTTACCTTATCAAACGACCGGTGTTGGAACCAAGTTCTCTGGTACTTCTTCCTTCTGGACTTATAGCCTTTGCAGTCTTTCAACCCTCCCGAAGTAAATTTTGTCGAAGTGCATATACTGTATTCACTAGTAGATCAGACAATCAATATTTAATCTTCTGTTTGATGGACGATCCTTGCTTATCCATAGGATTCAAACAAAATCGATGATCATGACTTAATCATGAGTTGATATGAATGATTCTCATTCACTACGAGACTTTGACTATTCTTGGCTCCAGGACTTTAGAGTAGAACAATTCCTCCGAAAGTTTATCTACCGAATAAGTCATAGAATGTCAATGAAAACTTGTTGTTGGTTAACACCTCCACTTACGCTATCCTTCCAATATGCTTGATCAATGGTCAAAATGCTCCCAAAGTAGATCAATGGTTAACGTTACTTCGTGATTCATGCTTACTCTATCCTTCCATTGTACTTGATCGGATGGTTAAGAAATATTCTGTAGGATCTTAGATCAATGACCAAACATTAATTCGTCACTTCGGCCTTCAGCGCTTCGGGTAATTTTGTTGGTAGGAGAAGTTGGACATCCCCATAGGTAGTAATCCCAGAGTGACATGGTATGTTGACATCACCTATGATGACCTGGACCCTTAATGTGTGTGCCACGTGTCACCCTGATTTGTATCTTTTGCAGTCCTTATGTGCCACATCGACCTTGACACTTATCACCATTGATTGGGCCACGTGTCATATATTGCTGACATGGTCCTGCTGATGTGGGCCTACAGATGCATCACATGTCTTCCTCGTAGATCTAACAGTCATATATTCATCAGAAGTTCCTTATCGATCTGACGGTTGTCGTTGTGTATAGAATATGACACTTTTTAGACTTCGATATAATACTCCCAAATTGCCGAAGTGCCAAAGCACCAAAGTCCTACCCACGCTTGATTTAATTGTTGAGAACTCACCCGAAGCTCCTTCTCGATCGATAGTTGGTGTTATTTCGTGACTTCGGGATTCTTCCTATATTCCTCCATTTATTGCCGAAGCGTTGAATAGATCTACCACCGTAGATCTTCAAATGTTTGATCTGATAGCCTCTATTTACTCTGGAACTCCAGAGTTCAAGATTTCTTGGTTCATATGAACTTCTTATCACTGGAGTAGGTCAATGCCAAAGTTGATCACCTTCTTTCCTTTAGTGCGATCTGACATTCCAATATTTCCATTCTAGATCGATGGTCAACACTTAGATCTATATGAAATATTGATCTAACGGTTCACATTGCTTCTGTGGGGATGGACGGTCTGCATGAGTTTTCTTACTCCGGGACTTCGAAATATTGTGGCTTACCCTGTCCTTCCACTAAAATCGATCGGATGGTCAATAATTCACTCGAAGACCCTCCTTGATCTAACGACTGGCGGAATTTTGTGACTTAGCAAGTTCGTGCCTCTTCTTTGTCTCCAATGTTTGCCGAAGTGGTGAAGTGGAAAAGTTTCAAAGTTATTTATATGTTTCTTGATCCAATGGTTGTGAGCTCACTTGAATTTCCTCCATGAAATCTGACGGTTGTTATTTAATTTCTCTCAATCTATGATTTTGACTTGATCCAACTTTTCATAATGCTATTGCTTTAGATATGAAGGTTGATATTTAATTCTTCCCAACCTCTGACTTCCCCTCAATCTGACGGTCCTGAATTGTCCCGAAAAATACATCAGTGGATAGGATTCCTCCTCGATTCAATGGTTGTGATTACTCCCAAAATTAAAAAGGGAACGATCACGGTTACTACACAATCCTTTGCGTGGATTTCATTAATTGCTAAACTCTGTTTCCGCTTCACTTAATCGTGCCTTCTCTCCTGATATTTTCCTACATTGATCCACCTTAGAGATGATCTGGTAATATGAGGGACTCCTCTGTTCCTCATGCTATGTCTTCTGCACAACCTACTACATTATCTCTCATGAGATTTATTTTCTCACGGACATATTGATCTTCTTGATAATGACAATACCATAATACCATGTCCAACATTGATCATTTTGGCCCTCTTTGACATCAATGCCAACACCATAACACCATGTCCAATAGAAGGATCGTGCAAAAAAAGAGAGTATCACAAAGATAACATAAAACAAAGCAGGGTCAGTTAAGTGCGCGCAAAAGTCAAGCGCGGGACAAGACTGTTAAGGGAATTAAAGCACAAAAATGATAGTTAGAAATCCATAAATGATGAAATGTACTGGAGATACATAGTCATAAATAGAAGGCATCATCGAGGATCATGACGGACTAGCAAATCTAAGGAAAAATACGGTAGAGGATTGACATTAATGCCATAGTAAGGAAATATTAATGATTGATTCTGACCGGATTTGACACTTCCGGTGGGCACAAAATAAATTATACAATTCTTGAACAGTGATAAAAGCATATGAAGGTTGACGGAAAAGGTTATTTTCATTTGATACAAACTTTGAGCATATAGAGCGAACTAGAGCCAAATGAGAACTAACATAGAACAATTTCCAAACTCAGACACATAGAGGCACCACCAAAATTTGGAGCGCCAAAAACTACAACAAGAAAGCAACCAAAAATACCACCAGTTGCGCAAATGGTCGAGGAAACACTAGGAGCTTTGGCCTCATGGTCCATTTTTCACAAGGACTATATACTACCACATAAAGACAGAAGCAACCGTCCAAAAGTTGTATAAGGAAATTTCATAAGTATCATTAGTATTGGAGGCCACCATGGAAGAACAAGTCTCCAATATAAGTGAATTAATCAAAATCTTCCACACAAGGATCAAGGACTTGCAATCTCTATTGGTTGTGGAGCCTGATTATCTTCTTGTTTCATAGGTATTTGTTTTCAAATCTGTTTATACCCCATGAATACTGTACACCCCAGAATATTGTACGCCCATCCATGAGGGGGGGTTGTAGGGGGGCTCATCCCCCCAGCTGTGGGGTCCAATGGCAAGCGGGCCCCTGAAGGAAAAATTTCCTTGTAAATGTATATTTTAATTTCATAGTAAATATGGACCGTTCATTATAAGGTCACAGATATGACGGCAGAAGTTATGTTAGGGATTTTTTCCCTAGAAGGAAACTCTCTTTTATGAGCCAAATGTATTGCGGCTATGCATCATTGCAAATATTCTATTATGAGAGAGGAGACTTTGAGAGAACGAAGATGAAGTTACAACGGGTGTGTTGTTGGTTGTATACCTTCATTTGCTGGATAATATAAAAGAAGGACCTAACAATTTCTTTAGTGGAGGTATCCCACACTGGGTGAACCACATATATCCGTGTCTATATTGTATTGTGTATCTTATGTGTTTTATTTCCACATTTGTCTTATTTTATTTCTCTGCAATCCTATTTTTCTAACAACTGGTATCAGAGTGAAAGGTAACTCGCAAGAAAAGAGGGTTCTTGGTTTGAGTGGGAGAAATAGCAAAAGATGGAAAGTTTAGGGTCGAGAAATTTAACGGCCAAAACTACCAGTTATGGAAGACGCATATGGAAGATTGTTTATATCAGACGGATTTATTCCTACCATTGGGTGGAATAGAAAAGAAGCCCACGACCATGAAAGACGAAGAATGGGAGGCTCTTGACAGAAAGGCACTAGGAATGATACGGCTGATCCTGACAATGTCGATGGATTTCAATATTTTGAAAGAAAAGACAATGAAGGAGTTGATGGATGCATTGGCTAAACCGTATGGAAAAACCTTGGCATCCAATAAGGGATTTATAATGAAGAGATTATTTAATATGAAGATGTCAAAAGGTTGGTCTGTTGCATATCATTTAAATGAATTTAATATGGTTACTAATCAACTAAGTTATGTAAAAGTGGACTTTGATGATGAGGTCATGGATCATCTAATCTTGTGCTCATTTCCAGAAAGTAACTTTGTATTTGTTTCAAACACTTTAAAATTTGATTATGTTGTTGGTGTTATCCTTAGAGAGGAAATGCGATGGAAAATCACAAGTGAGACATCAGGTAATGTGTTAAACATGGAGAAAATGGGAAGACAAAAGGATAGAGGAAAGGGATTTGGGAACCATGTAAATTATAGGAAGGGTAGATCCAAATCTAGACTGGGAAAGATAGAGTGTTCGAATTGTGGGAATAAAGGACATATGAAGAAAGACTGCATAGCTCCAAAGAAACAAAGAGATGGACAACAAGGGGAAAATCATGAGGCAAATGTAATAGGTGATTTGTTACAAGATGCTTTGATTCTTTCTGTAGATAATATTTATGAGTCTTGGGTAGTAGATTCAGGGGATTCATTTCATGCCACACACCATAGGAAACATTTTCTAGATTATGTTCAAGGTGATTTTGGACAGGTTCATTTGGGTGATGATGCACCATGCAAAATTGTTGGAATGGGAAAGGTACAAATAAAGCAAAGGATTGGAAACCAATGGTTGTTGAAAGAGGTATGACATGTTCCAGATCTAAGGAAAAATATAATTTCAATGGGGAAGTTGGCAAGTGAATATTGTATATCCATATTTATAGATAAGGTGTGGAAGGTCACCAAAGGATCATTGGTGATAGAAAAAGGACAGAAGGTAGGTACATTGCATTTATGTACTATTAATACTGACTCTTCTCTCTCTTTAGCTCCTACAGGAGTGGATACAACACTATGGCATCATAGGCTTGGACACATAAGTGAGAAGGGGATGCATATACTTCACAAAAGAAATTTGTTGCCAGATCTTAAACAAATTGATTTGGATTTTTGTGAGCATTGTATTTATGGAAAACATAAGAGAGTCATATTTCTGAGAGTCGGAAAAGGAAAAAAGAGTGAAAGGTTAGAGCTTGTGCATACAGATTTATGGGGACTAGATCAGGTATCATCTCTTGGTGTCTCTCGTTATTATGTTACTTTTATTGATGATGCAACTAGAAAAACTTGGGTTTATTGCATTCGACAAAAATCTAATGTTTTTGATACTTTATAGAAATGGAAATCTTTGGTTGAGAATGAGACGGGAAAAAGGTTGAAGTGTCTCAGATCAGACAATGGAGGTGAATATTGCATAAAGAAGTTTGATTATTATTGTTCATACCATGGGATTCATAGAGAGAAGACAGTTCCAGGAACACCATAAGAAAATGGTGTGTCAGAAAGGATGAACAGGACAATCATGGAGCATGCAAGGAGTATGAGATTGCATGTTGGTTTACCCTTACATTTCTGGGCAGATGCTGTAGATACTATTGTTTACTTAATAAACATAGGACCTTCAATCTCTTTGGATGTTGGAATTTCAGAGGAGGCATGGACATCTAAAAAGGTAAACTATTCTTTTTTGAAGACTTTTGGTTGTGAAGCATTTGTCCATATTGATAAATAAAATAGAACAAAGCTTGAGGAAAAATCCAGGAAGTGTACCTTTATTGGATACAGTGTTAATGATTTTGGTTATCGCTTATGGGATTAGGAAAATCAAAAAATAATTAGGAGTAGAGATGTCATATTCAACGAGAAGGTCATGTATAAAGATCAATTTCAGGGAAAGAAACAAGAAAAAGAAAAACCAGAATACACAGTGCTTGATGAGATCACCGAAAAAGAAATTCCAAAGGTACCAGAAAATAAAAATGTACAACAACAAGAGAAACATGTACCTCAAACTCTTGAAAGTGTTGTTAGAATATCTACCAGGTTAAGTAGACCCCATGAACAATACTCTCCTTCAATGTATTATTTATTGTTGACTGATTTTGGTGAACCATAATGTTATGAAGAGAAAATGAAGGTAGACACTAAAATAAAGTGGGAGCAAGGCATGAAAGAGGAAATGGATTCCCTGGTACATAACCAGACTTGGGACTTGGTTCAGTTCCCTACAGGAAAAGGAGCATTGCAGGATAAATGGGTTTACAAATTGAAGGAAGAAGATGGAGGCAAAAAGCGGTACAAGGCTAGACTTGTTGTAAAGGGGTTTGCACAAAAGAAAGGTATATATTTTGATGAAATATTTTCTCTTGTTGTTAAAATGACTTCAATTAGGATTATTTTCAGTCTTGTGGTAATAGAAGATTTTCATCTTGAACAGTTAGATGTAAACACAACTTTTCTCCATGGGGATTTGGAGGAAGAGATTTATATGCAACAACCACAGGGGTATGAGGTTAAAGGGAAGAAAAGTTTGGTATGCAGGCTGAAGAATAGTTTGTATGGCCTAAAGCAAGCTCCAAGGTAGTGGTATTTGAAGTTTGATAGGTTTATGATAGAACAATGTTATAGTAGATGTCATTCTGATCACTGTGTTTATTTAAAAAAACTAGAAAATGGAAGTTATATTATATTGCTATTGTATGTAGTTGACATGCTTGTTGCAGGGTCTAATATGCATGATATAAATGTGCTCAAGAAGAAATTAGCTAATTCATTTGCGATGAAGGATTTGGGTKMTACAAAGAAAATCCTTGGTATGAGAATAACAAGAGATAGGAAAAATCGTAATTTGACATTGTCTTAGGTTGAGTACATAGAGAAKATGTCGGAGAGGTTTAAAATGTAGAATGAAAAACCAGTTAGTACACCTTTGGCCAACCATTTCAAACTAACCAAAGAAATGTGTCCCAAGACACAAGAGGAGATAGAATACATGTTCATGGTCCCTTATTCATGAGCARTTGGCAGCTTGATGTATGCGATGGTTTGCATAGAACTAACTATTTCACATGCAGTGGGAGTTGTGAGTAGGTATATGAACAATCCAGGTAAAGAACATTGGGAGGCAGTAAAGTGGATTCTCATGTATTTGAAAGGTACTGCTATGCATGCATTATGTTTTGGAGGTTCAGACATTGTTCTACAGGGATATGTTTATTCAGATATGGCAGGTGAGAAAGATAGTAGGAGGAGTAACACAAGGTATGTTTTTATTGTAGGTGGAACAAAAGTAAGTTGGATT
The DNA here is from genome assembly GCA_009831015.1 of Picea engelmannii. NCBI lineage: Eukaryota > Viridiplantae > Streptophyta > Pinopsida > Pinales > Pinaceae > Picea > Picea engelmannii. The sequence goes on along the minus strand of ML779511.1, from coordinate 1,088,751 downwards.
TCGAAACAACAAAAGTTTGTTGCACTTTCAACAATAGAGGCATAGTATGTTGTTGCTATAGAGGCTAGTAAAGAGATGATTTGGTTACAGAGGTTTATGGAGGAATTGGGAAAGAAGCAAGAGAATAGTAGGTTATACTATGACAACAAGAGTGCCATTCATCTTGCAAAGAAAATAAATCATCCTTCCAGTCGAAGACTAAGTATATACAACTCAGGTACCATTTCATAATACCTGTCTTAGAAGATGGACATTTGAAGTTGGAAAATATACACACTAGATAGAATCCTCCAGACATGTTAACAAATGGAGTAACCAGGGAGAAACTGAGTTCCTACTTAGTTTCAATTGGTCTTCAAGCATGAAGGTGAATATGAAATTTTTTCCAGGTGTAAGGTGAAGTATAGTCCAATAGGTACAACAACAATGGATTTATTGTGACTAGTCTCCAAGTGGGAGATTGTTGGTTGTGGAGCTTGATTATCTTCCTGTTTCATAGGTCTTTGTTTTCAGTCATGTTTATACCCCATGAAGATTGTACACCCCAAAATACTATACAACCCTCCACGCGAGGGGGTTGCTGGGAGGGATTTCCCCCCCTGCGGGGTTTGGGGGGGACCATCCCCCTAGTTGGGGGGTCCAGGGAAAAGCGAGACCCCGAAGGAAAAATTTCCTTGTAAATGTATATTGTAATTTCATAGTAAATATGGACCGTTCATTATAAGGTCGCAGATATGATGGTAGAAGTTATGCTAGGGATTTTTTCCCTAGAAGGAAACCCTATTTTATGAGGGAAATGTATTGCGGCTATGCATCATTGCGAATATTTTATTCTAAGAGAGGATATTGTAAGAGAAATAAGAGGAAGTTACATCGGGTGTGTTGTAGGTTGTATCCCTTCATTTGTTGGAGAATAATAAAGGAAGGACCTAGAAATTTCTTTGGTGGAGGTAGCCCACACCAGGTGAACCACGTATATCTATGTCTCTATTGTGTATATCTGTGTATTGTGTATCTTCTATGTTTTATTTCTGCATTTGTATTATTTTATTGCTTTAAATCCTATTTTTCTAACAACCACGCACAACACCAGGAACACTGCCAGAAGAAAGGGTAGGAAGAGAGAAAATAACGATGAAAACAATAAAAAATATCAAGAAGTTGGAGGGGGAATGAGAAATTATCTGTGAGGAAAGTGTGTAGACTTAGACCAACTTGGTAGAGGATCCATAAATAAAGGTTGTGGAAGCCAGATTGAGGGATGTGCAAGAAAAGGGGCAGAAGGATTTGAAGAGCATAAACACTCTCCCACCTGTTGAATGAATGACGACCATTTTGGCACAAAGGAAGTCATATGATGAAATCGAGAAGTTACATGAATAACAAAAGATGCTTCAACAACAATTGGGACCACTGCAAGATGAAGCAATGAGGGTGATGGGAGAACTGGAAACTGCGTAGGGAAAAGTGAAACAAGTGACGCATGAAACATAAGAGAATATCACGACCCTGACTGCGTAGGGTGCAAAGGAAATTTTTGGAAGAGAGGTAGAAATAATAAAGGATTTTGCGATAGCAAAGGATGCCTCCAAAAAGTTCATAGAGGCATGGAGGAGCGCACAACAACCTGAGTGGCTCGGGACGAGCCACAGGTGAGTGTTGGGGGCCTGTTGGACAGACATTTTGGATACAGTTTTCATCAAAATATTAAGTATGGAAGATATGTGCAAAATAAGAAGAAATAATACAAGGCAAGAGAGGAGTGCACAATAGAGGCACATTTAGGAGTGCAGTGCACAGTAAGAACATACTTATCCAAGAATAAAGCAGGGGAATAAAGCAAGAGAATAAAACAGAGAAGAAATCAGGTGAAAAGGAAGGATGATAGTTCAACATGCCAAAAGCAAAAACACACACAAAAGCAGGAAGAACAAAAGTCGAGAGTGAAAGAACAACATGCAAATGTAAAATTAGGAAAAGAAATCCCGAACAACAAGTCAACACAAGTCAGAAAAATATGTAATTTGGTTTTTGGGATATCAAAATTAGGGTTTTGAACCCTAGAATTTATGTATAAATATGTAATGCGTTGGGAAGATTAGGGGTTATTCTCAGGTTCATCAGGTATGTTAGGTTTGGTCCAGGAGAAGAATGAGAGAGTAGATTGAGAATCAAATAATCTATGTTTGAATGTTAGGGATAAGTTGTAGAGAGAGGCTTGCACTGCAAAGCGTCTAGGAAAGAAGGAGAGAGAGATAGCTTGATATCTCTATTGTAAGCACAGTGTGTAGCCTGAGACGCTTACAAAAAGAATAATAAAGAAGCCAGTTGTTGTGGGCATAGCCTAAAGTTGGGTGAGATACATTACATATTGTGTCTTCTTTTCTTTTATGTGGTTGATCATGAATATTCTCTTTATGCATGTTAGATTAGATATGTTTCTTACATGATCACTGCACAATAGTCATGAATGTTACAGTAATTGGTTTATGCTGCATTTTGAGTATAATGGTAATACATAACTAAATTCACTAAGTAATAAAGGAAGAATAAATACAATATAATGCACACAGACTAGATAAGTAATAATGAATAAGATGATTGGCTCCCATTCCCTCACTACTGCAGAAACGTGGTTCTTACAGCTCCAATAGATTCCTTGGGTGAGACTTTACTTGCATGTAGGTGATGCTGAAAGGGTCGGTGTCTGAAGGGTTTTGTTGGTTAAGATAACTTGAACCTAGGGTCTTATAATTGCACGCCAACAATGGGTTAGAATCCAAAAATTTTAATCCTTTAATGGGATTGAGGTAAGGATCCTCCCTATCCCCATTACTTTTCTTAATTATTTTGAATTCTTAAGTAGGGAAATATTGGAGGTCAAAAGAGTTGGAGATATATTAGGAATAAAGATGGGGATAACCCTCTTTCTCTCTCATATATTTTTTGTAGATCATGCACTGTTGTTTAGTAATGGATCAATGAGGGAGGAAAATAAAATTCAGAAGATTTTAGATCTTCATTGCATTACTTTAGGTATGGAAACAAATATACATAAATATGTAATCTTCCTCAGTGGTTTGGAAACAAAGTAAGAGACCTAACTATTACAACTCTTTCCTTTCAAGCAATTTGATTTCCAAATAGGTTTAAAATATTTGGGGTTCATATTAAATCCAAATGGATATGGAGTTAGAGACTGGGTATGGTTATTAAAGAAAATAGAAGCTAGAATCAACCATTGGTGTAATTGACAATGATCAATATGGGGTCAATCAACTTTAGTCAAGTCGGTACTTGAAGCCATTCCAATATTTTTGCATTGTTTAGCCTACATCCCAAGGGGGTATTGGAAAAAAAAAGGTCTTTTAAATTCATGTGGATAGGGGAAAAAGGCATTGAAGGTATGCCTCTAGTAAAGAGGTAGAATATAAAAAAGCCTAAAGAAGAAGGTGGTTGTTGTTAGGATATTTAGATGTTGAGTTAGTTAAGATCAATTTGGTCTCATGTGTATTTAGGTAAAAGTATGCTTCTTTAGTATGCATTTGTAGTTATGTAATCCAATGGTCACGATATGTTCTAGACACAATGATCGACAACTCATATTATCCTTGAAACATACGACTATATTGATCCATGACTTAATGTTGGGTATGTGTTATATTATTTGCACAAGTAGAAGTATCTATGTTGCGTTGGGCGCGTAGGGGGGTTTGGGGGTAGCGCCCTCAAGGAATTTTTTTTGCCTCGGGAAACATGTCGCATTTTTGGGCAGTTTTTCGGCACATGGTTTTTTCCGGTGGTTTTCTATTTCCGGTTGAGGAATTAGGGTTCTTGACTAATCCAGGTCATTGGGTTAGGGTTTTGGATGCCACTGGATCCTATATGTATATTGTATTGTAAACAATGTAACACTATGAATGAATATAGAATATGCTGGTTTTCCCGGTTTGGGTTTCCAGGGGAAAATGTCTGTGTAATGTTTGTATTTTCCATTGTATCTTTTTTGTTCTTTTACTGAAAATCTATTTGCAGTAAATATTGAACAAGGTTAAAATATACACTTAACACCTGATTAATCCATGATTTATATTTAAAGAGCATGGAGGTTCATTTGTTAAATATTGATTGTGAGAAACTCTTATGTACAATATTTTTCTTTTGCATTAATTTATTGCCTTAAGTGGCTGCGTTGGCTGGGGCCATGGATTATTTCCCCTTTTGAGGGTTTTAACAATGTAAAACAATGGTGTACTCATATTTAATATAGTTGTGAGAGTGGTTGCTTAAGGTATTCATCTTATGTGGAAATACCATGTTTTCTTGAACATGGTATCAAAGAATATATGAAAACGTGATGTCGTTGTTGATCGAGATCCTCAACTTGTGTTGCCGCATGCATCAAGATATTTATGGGTTATGTTATTTATGTGCATTTATGGGATAAAAGGGATGTTACATTGTCTCTGTAGTGCTACTTTCAGTTGGAAACACTTTTCATTTTGTCCAAAAAGGTTTCTATTTGCCCAAGATACGACCCCTTTTTAATCAGATCCAAAGGTATATAGTTTTCATCACACCTTTTAATATTTTTTTACTAAGTTAATATTTTATTTTTATTTATTTTTATTCCCAGTTTTCTACTCTTTCCAATCTACATATGCTCTTGGAAATCTTGACAAATTATAATTAGAGAGAAAAGTGTTTTTTCTATGTATGATTTTTCCTTTGTGCTTTCTACGAGCTCAACAAATCATAAGTAAAGAGAAAACTTGCATTTTTCGGGCAACTTAACTGAGATCTAGCCCCAATATTGTTAACTTTCAATTTTTCTTTTTCAAAATTTCATTTGTTTCTGTGTGACCATTTTGAAGTTTTGTTTGCAAGAAAAAACAAGGGTTTTGGGGGTAAACAAACACTTTGAGAAAGAGAGAGAAGCCCCCCACCTCCTTCATAATAGTTGATATACATTTTGAATTAGCTCACTTGGTTGAAATATACTTTATTTAACAAGGGTTGCATGGCAACGCAATCCCTGCCGAGTTAGTTGGGAAGTACATGTTGAAAAATGAAACTTAATATAACTAAATACACAAGTAATGAATATTTTTTGTCAAAAGACAATAATTGAAAATTGTTTGTTATTCAAAATGTATAATGAACCATAAGCTAAATGAAACTAAATCCTCACGGAACTAGTTACATTGTCGGTGTTAATGCTTTAATTGATCATCCTCTCCATTGTCTTGATTAATTACAAATAATCAGTGAATAAATAAGAATAAATCAATAAAAATACACGTGAAGAATAGAGGATTGGTGTTTATTGTTCAATATTTTTAATTATTTAAATTATTTTTATGTTTTATAATTTAATTTAAAGGTAAAAACTAATAATTGATTTACAACAATGTTGATATGCCCAATTTCCTTTAGTACTTAATGCAACAACTCATCAATTATAAGCATCATCTTATTGTATATATTTTTTCCTCTCAATTTAATTTGAATTTGCTAGGATTCGACTCAATGGGTAGATGGTTGAACAAGCACGTACGTTGTATATATTTTTTCCTACAATCTATTCTATTCAATTTCAGCCAAAGGGAAAATTCCTCTGCAATTTCTGAGTAAATTTAGTCCGTTACCAATTCAATACCAATTTTATAATTCAAATAAATGTAAATTTTATTTTTAATATATATATATTTTTTAATTTACAAGATTATTAAATTTAATGAAAAAATTGTCTAATTTAGTTGGTTTACAAACCAATTTGACCAATTCTAAAAGTACTAAGATTTCTCATAAGTCAATTTTAATATAATAAAACATTATATATGGATTATAATAATTATAGTGTCAAATTTTATTCATAAAAATCTATATTAATGTGAATTTGGTGAGTGCATTCACGCCAACTAATAATAGCTAGATACTAGCCAGCCATGCTCTGAGAGGACATGCATACATACCCACAGAGAGGCCATCCAAAAACCAAACGTACCCAGACAGTTAGAAATATTACAACAATTTCTGGGTAAATTCAGCCCGTTACATGAGTGCATTAAAGCCAACTAAAATCCACTCTCTATGTACACCTCCAGAAGGCAATAATCTATAGCAACAATAACTTAAAAAAAAAAATTACAGATTTTAAACTCGAATTTATTTCCTAACACCTCGAATAACTAAAACTATTTCTCTGTTTAGACTCAAATGCCAGGAATTCTCACAAAACCTCAAAATGCACAATGAGAAATCAAACTCCATATACTTCTCTGCTCTGACCTCAAAATGCAAGAAAATGTTAAACCTTGAATTCTGCGATATAAAACAAATGAAAAGTAATTTCAGATAATTTCTATGCTATTACCTAGAATGCAAGCAAAATCCTAACACGGATTTCTCTACTAAGACATCAAAATGAAATAAAAATTTAATTAAAATTGCTTATTTGATATATGCACACAAATTCAGGAACAAATTATGTGCTAAGATTTTAATTGGAATTAATTATTTCATCATGCATATAAATTCAAAGGCAAGAAATGATGTACTAAGACTTTAATTCCAAGCAACAACTATATTTCTTCCTCCATGATCATTTATAATTTAAACATGATCATTTAACAAAAAAAAATTAATTAAAAAAAAAAACACCATTAAACATCAACATCTTACCTCAACCAAACAAAAATAAAAACCATCAAACATCCTATTCTACATAACAGAACAAGAAAGCTCAAACCAGAATTAGCTAATGATTTTCCAAATTCCTCATACCTAACAAAAAGTGCGGTCGCCTCCTTCCCCCACCGTCCCAGCCACCAAACCTCAACCTTCAACCCTAGTTTTCTCCTTCTAACCCTACAAAATTCTCGTCACCTCCCCCTTCCGAAGGCCGAATCCGCAGTCGAGGTAAAACATGCAAAGCAGAGCAAACGTGCTCACAGTCCAATACAACTGTCATGCCAAAGTATGGAATGGATCATCCTGTCCCGCCAAAACATGGAATGGATTATGTTGGGTAGCATGTGGTCGAGCTGTGTTAAGTTTACGAAATAGATCAGGTTCGATTCTTGAAGCATTCTGTATGTATGATGGACTTTCCCCCAAAAAAATAAAAATAAAAACACAAATCAAAGCATTCTGTATGTTATGATCGATTTCGTATGTTATGATCGACTCCCAAAGAAAAATATTGTAGAGTATTTATCTGGATCTTTAAGGTAAACATATCAACGTATGCTTCTTAACCATGTGGACCTGGTCCTCACAAATCCATTAATTGTATAATTCATTTTATACATTGAATGACGTGAAGCCTGCAATAACACTTCAAAGATATTAGCCAATTAAATTTTAGAAAAATATGTTTTTTTGTTATTTAAAATATATATATATTAATTTCCTATGTTATACATTGGATATAGCACACAAATTTAAAGTCAACAATAAAATAATACAGAGTCAAAGGGCAACTCATTGTTATAGTCCCAGACCTTTTGTAGGGACTAATAAGAGGTCTTGAGTTAAAGTTCAAGTCATTTTTTTCTTTAAATTACCTTTTGAAAAAATTCATGTAACCTTAAATTATCATATAACTTTATTGTAAAATGCATTTCACTTAAATTATAAAAATGAATTAGTATAAGGTAACTCTATTGCTATTTTTTACATGCAACTTTGATTTATAAAGTAACTTCATTGTAAAAGTGATATTCACTTATTTTATAAAAGTTGATCACTTCATAAGTGATTTATTTGTAAAAGTGAACTTATAGACAAAGTTAGAGAATGGAGATAATTTGTTTTACTTAACAACTTCATTGTGCATTCATCATTATGCAGACCAACCTCTACCTGCCACATGAAACTTTGGTTACCTTTTATGAATTTATTAAAAATGGCATAACTTTGACATCCAAAGTTTGTTTTTAGTGCCATTTTTTTAAACTGCCTATTTTTTTGAGATATTTCTATCCAAATAGTCAATTCTTCTTTTAAAGCCATCTTACCTACATATTTTAATATAGCTAGTCCAAGTGATCTTTTGCTTACCAACTAATTATGATGGGAATTCCATATGGAGGATGTACTATGAATTAAATGACTATACTTGATTACCCTAGGAAAAAAACCCATTGATGTTGCAAAAAACGCTAAATGAGATAATAAAAATGATGAAGCACATGGATTAATTAGAATGTCTATCTCTAGTGATTTACTGTTTCACCATCAAGGAATTGATTATTCGGATGAAGCTTAGGATAATATGGAAGCCACATTTGGTAAACAAAATGAGATTCAATCCCACCAGGTTGAAAACCAATTAATTTCCTTAAATTCCAGGGATTTCTCTTGCATTGAAGATTATTTATCTAAGTTCAAAACATTTATAATTTTACTTAAATACTGTAGAATATAAATAAAGGATGGTTGATGTATACATGCTATTCTTGTTAAGATTAGTAGCGCATATTCTATTTTTGTATCTACTTTTCACTCAACCAGAGAAGCTCTAGGGGATTCTTACACAACACCCTCTCTTGAATCCTTTTGTGATTATCTAATTATAGGGAAATATAAGCTCTTACATCTTGTAGTGATAAATTTTGCACGTACATTTAACAAATACTTAGTGGCCCAACAAAAAGATAAGTCCAAGCATCCAAAGAAGCAACATCCTCACAACACTAAAAACTGAAGGTTCCAAACCCTCTTAGACAATTTCTAATCCCAATTGTGACAAAGGACCAAAATAAAAAAGTAAGAAGACTAGTATACATTGCAATTTTTATGGGAAAGATGGTTATTTAGAGTCTAAATGTTTAAAAAATATGGAGGTATTAGAAGCAACAATGAAGAAGCACAACATCAATCTTGATTCTTCTTCTTCTAACTCTTCTTTTCATGGACATGTACTTTCTGCTTCTAGATTTTCCTCATCTACTTCTTCTTCCGATGAGTGGCTTATTGATTCTGGATAATCTTATCATATGGATAAGGATAAGGCCATTTTTCTACTCTTAATGAATGTAACACCAACCACATATTTGTTGGTGATGATAAATCTCTTAGTGTTGTAGGGTTTGGAACGATGTAGCTAGATTATGGCAATTTTAATGATGTATTATCCATTCCAAATATATCATGCAACCTTCTATCAGTATATCAAATCACTAATTTAGGTAAAGGTAAAATAATAGATTTTTCACCTCGCCAAGTTGTAAACAAGGATTTAAAAGATCTTAAGCATATCCTAGCAACTATAATTGTTGATGATATTACCAGATTGTACAAATTTGACAAATTTGGGTCATCATCTTCAAATTAGGGGAAATTTGAGGTCTAAAATGGGCCTCCTAAGGAAAATAATAAAATAAGAGTTATGAATTTTCAAAGGGAAAGAAATAAAACTATTTTTTTAATCACATTTTCAAAACACACATTTTTTCATGTATTTCCAGTTTATCTCACTGTAGGTCTACCAAAATGATCTAGATGGATGTCAGTGGCCTCACACCTATTCCAATTGGCTCATTTTGGCAGTTTTCCAGTTTGACAGTTTTTCCCTAGTTTTCGGGTCTCTAACTTGTGGGGTCGTTTTGAGGCTCTAAACAACGTTTTTTAGGGCTCGCCATAGTCAAAATGAACTTTAATAAATAGCATCAGAATGTGTAGTCCTTGGATAAACCTTTCCAATGGGATATTGTGCTCCTAAAACGAAGATCGTATGAAAAAGTTACGACCCCGGGAAGTTGATGTACTAACTTACCCAAACAGGGCCCACATGACTTTTGGCGCTTCATCTCCTAGGGTTAGTTTTTTGGATGTCTATGGTTTTTTACATTCCTATTTATTTTAAAAAGGCCTTCAGAGCCTCATTGTAACAATCTTCTTTCGAATGAGCACATCCATCACATCTCTTCTCAGAGATAAGCCACCACCATTGTAACAATCTTGTTTCTACTGCATTTTACAATTTCAACTTATTTCCTTCTTGAATAGAAATCAATTTTACTGTATATTTGTTATTCTATGTTAAGCATGTTTTGATAATGATTTGTATTCATTTCGTTCTGCAAATATATTCCAGATCACAAAATTATGCAGAGTGGGGACTCGTTCGATGCATAATTTAATAATGCATCCAATGAGTCCCTACACTTGAAATTTGAGTAAACATATAAGGAGATATGTCAAAAATATGATTAAAAAAGTAGTTTTCTTCCTTTCACTCCAAAAATATTTACCCTTATGGTTGACATCATCATATTGAATCCTATTGGTTCTCTTAAAGTTGATTTTGATAGTACTTTTTTATTTTTATTTTGAGGCCCATATTTACCTCAAAATTGCCCTAATGTTCCATAAAATTTTATTGCTCATAATGACGAATTGAACAAACTTCGACATGAGGGGTTTGATCATGTAAAGTATTGCTCACTACAACAACTATGTAATCAAAATATGGTTGCTAGTCTTCCTCATGTTTCTTGCAGAGATAGTGTTTGTGCCAACGACATTCTTGGAAAACATCATCAGGGCATTTTTGACAAATGTGCCTCTTGGCATACCTCAACCCCTATCAACTTTTTCATAGTGATTTGTGTGATATTATTTATTTTCCTTCTTTCTCTAGGTGCAGGTACTTCTTAACTTTCATTGATGACTTCTCTAGATGCAATTGGGTTTATTTTGTAAAACTTGAGAACAAAGTTTTTGACATTTTTTTGGCCTACAAGGTCCTTGTAGAAAAAACAATTTGGATATCAACTACAGAGGTCAAGAATAGATAATAGAGGAAAATATGTTAACAACAAATTTACAACTTATTGCACTACACAGGGCATTCAAATACAACATATTGTTCCATATATAACACAACAACATGGTGTTTCTGAGAGAAATAATCGCACATTAAAAGAAATGCTAAATTGTATGATCCAATCTAAGGGATTAAGTCTTATTTTTTGGGTGGAAGCCATCAAGTGTGCCAATTACATAGTAAATCACACTCCCACAAAGACTTTAAAAAATATAACATTAGAAGAAGCATGGAGTAAAATTAAACTAGATGAAAGACACTTTTGTGTGTTTGGTAGTAAATCATGGGCTCATATTCCTAACAAGAAAAGGAAAACATTATAACCTAAAAGTGAGAAGTGCATTTTTTTTGGATATTTTAAAGATGTCAAAGGTTAAAGACTTATTCAATCTCATTCCAATGAAATTGTTATTAGGAGAGATGTTAATTTTGATGAAAATATATCATCCTACGGTCCGAATTTGATGTTTGTGCCATCTTCATCTTGTGATCCATCTTCTCTTCCAAACTTTTATGTTAGTGATCCTATTCTAGTTTCTTCTTCAAATAATGATAATGAGGACGAAAATCCACCTTCATATTCTCACCTTCCTTCCTTTGAGTCCATTGAACATGAACCTAGACCATCACCACATATTTCCATATGGGTTTGTACAACACCCAAAGTAGCTGGTGATATTACTGGTGATCCTATATGTCAACATTCTACATGTTCACAACGCCATCAAGCCTCCTCTCTTTTAGCTCAAGTTTTAGAGATTCATGATTCAAAAGCATTTTCGGAATCTTTTGGCCATCTAGATTGGAACGCAACAATGAATGAAGAATATCGTTACTTCATGGTGAAAAAATAATTGGGATCTTGTACCTCTTCCAAAAGGAAGAAAACTTGTCATATGTAAATGGGTGTATAGAACTAAGTAATCATCATATGGAAGTGTTGAAAGACATAAGGATTGGTTAGTTGCCAAAGTATTTTGTCAAGTTGAAGGAATTAACAATAATGAAACATTTTCTCTCGTAGCCAAAATGAATTCTATCTATCACCCTTGCTACGTCACATAAATGGGAGGTCCATCAGATGGATGCTAAATCCACCTTCTTGCATGGGGATATGAAAGAATAAATATACATGTAACAACCTCCTATATATGTTTAGAATGACTCCATCCTTCTTTGTCTCCTTAAAAAATATATATACGGTCTTAAGAAAACTTCTCGAGCTTGGTATGTTAAAATGGATAGCTTTCTTCATAACACCAACTTTTCTAGATGTCATTCTGACCCCAATGTCTGTACCAATAAAGTAGGAAACCATATCATAATAATTTTTCTTTATGTTGACAACCTTATCCTTGCTAGAAGTGACCTTATACTATGAAATAATGTGAAATCTAGCCTTAAGAAGAAATTTGAAATCATAGACTTAGGTTATTTGCATTATTTCCTTGGCCTCCAAGTATTACAAACCAATGAAGGAATTTATTTTTCCCATTTTAAGTATTCATGTGAACTTCTTCATCGCTTTCACATGGAAGATTGTAAACCAACACCATCTCCTTCCAGTTTGGAGTCAAACTAGTTGCAACAAGTATTACACCCGAAGTAGATGCCACTTTGTATCATTAGTTAGTTGGTAGCCTCTAAGATTTGACTCATACTCATACCCATATCAATATTTAATTTTTTGTTGGTCTTGTTGTCCGATATATTTAAACACCCTATGAGAGCCATTAGAAAACAACCAAACTGATACTTCGATATGTTTGAGGTACATTTTAGTTTGGGATACATTACAATTCAAGGGAAAATCCTTTGTTGGTTGGTTTCATTGATTCCCATTAGGTTGGAAACCCTAACGATCAGTAGTACTACAGGTTATGTTTTAAGTCTTGGTTATGGACTTGTCACTTCGGCTTGTAAGAAACAATAGGCTCTTGTTATTTCTTCAAAAAAAATGTAGTATCGAGCAATGGTTAATGCAAGTCAAGAATCCTTGTGGCTTCGAAAGATCCTTTTAGAGTTTGGATTCCAACAAAAACATTGAACACCCTTAAGTGTGACAATCAGAATTCCATCAATCTCACCAAAGATATAGTTCAACATCAACACTATAAACACATTGAGATACACATGCACTTCATAAAAAATCTCATTCAAGGTCATGTTTGCGAAGTGCTCTTTTTCCCTACAAATGATAAAGTTGTAGACATTTTCACAAAGTCTCTTAGAGAAGCAAAGTTTTCCAAAATTTGATCTATATTAAGAGTTCAAGAAGTTGTCATTAAGGGGTGGATAGCCTCTAATGCCTCCTTCATTCTCCTATTGTATCTCCTTTGTAAATCCTTCAATTCTATCCCAAGTTGTCCTTAAGGGGGGATGTTAGGCTATTTAGACACTTAGGAGTTAGTTAAGATCAACTTGGTCTAATGTATCTTTAGGTAAAAGTGTGATTTTTTAGTGTCTTTCTTTAGTATGCATTTTTAGTTATGTAATCCAATGATCCCGATATGTTCTAGACATAAAGTGATTCGATGTCTCATATTTTCCTTGATATTGATGACTATATTGATCTATGAATTAACTCGTGTTTGGTCCACAATCTCTATTTAATGAATATGGATGGTCATTTGCTAAATATTTATTGTGAGAAACTCTTCTGTCAATATTTTTCTTTTGCATTAATATACTACCTCAAGTGGTCGCATTAGTTGAGGATATGGACTATTTCCCTCTTTAAGGGTTTTAACCATGTAAAACATTGGTGTAATGATCTTTGATCTAGTTGTGTTACATATTGCTTAATATGTTTGTTCTATGTGTAAATACCCTATTTTATCAAACAATTGGGGTTTAAAGAAAATGCACTTATTTGGGAAATCTTTGGCAACTAAGACCTTGTGGGGGGTAACCAAATTTGAGGGTATATGGAAACAAATAATAGTGCAAAAATATATGAAACCCAGAACTCTAATAGACTAGATAAGAAGTCAAAGGAAGACTATATCTAATGTCTCAACTCATTCGAAAACACTTGTCCTAACCTTCCCTGTGTGATAAGCCATTGATTGGTATGGAAGGTGGGAAATGGTGAACAAGTTAGAATTGTTGTGAATTGGATTGAATGTAGGAATATGCATAGACTTCTAGAGGGTTTTACAGAGATCATATAGGATTAGGGTGATTATACTCTAGATCAAGTAGCATATGTAAACAAAAAGTATATGGTAACAAGGATGGGTAGGCACACACAATGTTGGCTCTGAAGGAGAAATGAAAATTTATGGATAGCCTACGTGGATTGTCTTCATCAAACTCATGTTCACATAAGAGAGGAAGAAGACTCCATAGTATTGTGTAAAAACCAAACCTTGGGAGACTATACAACATGCCTGGGTTATAGAGAAATGTTCTCATCTAAAGTACATGAGCCACTTTGGTGGTGATGAGTGATATGGAAACTTAAAGCTCCTAAAAATACTATAACCTTTATATGGTTAGTCATAAAGAATGAAGTTCTTACATGGGAAGTTATGAAGAAGAGAATTCGAAAGGGTCGTGAATTTGCATTCCATGTAGAGAAGATGAAGAATGATCTCCCATGTAATTCTAAAATGTCCTTATGCAGGTCAATTATGGATAGAAGTTGAGGCTTTAACTAGAGTAAAAGATGGATGGGTGGGAGTAGGGCTACATTTGACGTTCCACAGGACATATTTTTATTTCAACCTATATTTAACACCTGGATACAAAATCCACATGTCAATAATGACATGCATCAAAATGCCAAATAAATCAAATTGGCATTTAAATGCATAGTAGGGCCTAGGATAATAGCACTGAGCAGGGGCGACATCGTGGACTCGTGGAAAAATGGTTATGTTGATGGCACTTGGAATTACAGTTCGATTGGTGACACCTGGCATTACAGTTCGATTGATGGCACTTGGACAAGATTAGTTGAGGGAGTAAATGAACAAAAAATGAGTGTATAGGTTACAATTCATTCCCAAATTCCAACTCTGGAGTGGGTCTTCTTCATTCCAACCTCCAACATTCCAACCCAGCCTCAAATTTTTCTCTATGATTTCCATTTGCGAGTTTTCTCATCGCTAGAGCCTAGTTCTGCATCGTTGCAAGTTCCATCTTAGTTCTTAGTGATGAAGATTGGGTTTTCTCCTCTTTGGATTTGTGGCCTCATGCTAAGCAAGTGAAATACAAAACCTACCACTGAAGCCAAGGATTAAAGAGAAGGTGTGCATGCAAGTTTGCAATGACGACTTCCAGTCTTCTTATTCCAGTCCTCTAATTCCTCTATCCTTTCACAACAACTAGAACTAGAGGTATGAGGTACTTTCCTACTCTATATTTAAAATCAATATGTTTTTTTTCCCATGATTATCTGTGATTGACCATGGTTTTCCCTCTTTTAAAGGTTAATCCTTGTGTCATTCATGAGTCGTGCTCATCTTCCACCATCTCTAGGTTTCTATTTCCTCCTATGCCATCCCATTCCAAAATGTAGGGGTTGCATTTGAGATATTTAACTTGTATAATCTCAGTTGATTGATAACTCTTTAAAACCATATTTTGGAGCTATGTATTATGTAATATTCAAAAAAAATGTTTTGATAATACAAGTTGAGTTATAGGGAATATTGCCTATATTATGAATGTTTTTCTTGAGTATTTTTTTGGTTATTATTTTATTAAAGAAAATTGTATAGTCAAAATATAAAAAAATAAATAAAAAATAAATTATGATAGTGAAATTTGCATATAACATACAAATTAATTTGACACTTATGATTACGCATAAAACATAAAGTGACATGCATGGAAACAATAACCGAGGGCGGGGGTAATTTGAAATTCCAAGCATGGGTGAGAGATATTTTGGGAGAATGTTTAAGAACATGGCTAAATAAGAGATAACTAAAGGATTTCAAGGCATTTCCATGTATGATTATCCAGAACATTTGAATATATACAAACTCTCATTTTTTTTAGGAAAAATATATACTTCCTTTGAGCACGCAAATTTTCTTAGTTCATCATATTGATATAGAATATTTTTTAGTATAACTGTGGAACTTAGAGTTCGAAAATGTTCCCAACATTTTGAGTGGGCATGCCACCCATTATGTAGGGAAAAATAACTTTGAAATGTATAAAACGAAAAAACCATCTTGCAATATTTATAGAGTAAAAGGTAAAAATATAGTTGTTTGTAAATAACAATCCCTAAAAATATGGGAAGTTTGATTAATATTAAACAAAGAAATAAATTAAAAATAATCAAATAATATGATACGAAGACCAAGTCAAACATAATAATAATCCATAAAAATATGAGAAGTTTGATTAATATTAAACAAGGAAATAAATTAAAAATAATAAAATAAGGTGATATGAAGACCCAATCAAATTTAATTAGCAATAATAAGCATCAATAAAATATGATAAGTTTAACATATGATTAAAAAAAAAATAGAGTATGAAATACGAGAAATAAACAAGTGTTGCATGGCAGCGTAGTCCCTGCCAGGTTGGTATGGGAGTAAATGTGACCTAGTACAGGCAGGTGGCTAGAAAGTTGAAATGCATGTGGTTTGCATGCAGAACATAGTATTCCCGAATTAGTTCTTCTTGAAAAAATATAAAAAATTATCAATGTTTGAATGGTTGTTGGACACAAAAAATTTAGCATTACCGAATTGGTTATTTTTAAAACTAGGACATA
>ML779511.1:1019596-1072124 GCA_009831015.1 Picea engelmannii | reverse complement strand
GTTGGCGCGCTGAAAATTGGGTGTCTGATGTTCCGTGGTCTACAAATAGCACCGACTGTTCTGCGATATACAAATTGGGAGGCGTAGTTGCGGACTGTAGAAATTTACCAGAAATTAATAATGTCTGTTATATAATAGAATAGTAATAACATCTATTGCACGAATTACTTTGCTTTAAAACTAAGGCTTTTTTTTTGGAAAAAAACGATATAGCATTGCCAAATTAGTTTTCTTTTCACATGTTTTATAGAGCATGGACAGACTGCTCATTCCATAATTAGCGAATCTTTGGATCGCAGGTTGTCAGGCTGGTGGTTTCAAAAATGGGCTTCTGTTGTTTCGTGCCCTACAAAAACCATCGACAATTCTGTGAAATACAAATTGAGAAGCGGGCTTGCGAACTATAGAAACTTATTATAAAATAAACAATGGTTGTTAGATATATCAGGAAATTACATCAACATTTAAACCATCAACATCATTGAAGACCCAAAAATTAGCATACAATAGGAGACAAGAAATGTAGCATATCCGAATTAGTTTTCTTTGGAACAAACAAGAAGGTTCCTGGAAACCCAAAGTTTAGTATACAATAAAGACATTTTCGAATCAGTTTTCTTTGAAATTTAATAAAAAAATAATAATGTTTGTTACATGTTTGTGGAAATTTAAATGTATTTTTCATATAGACTGGGATTGGGGCTCTCACGGACCATATAAAGAAATAAGTACAAGAATTAGGAACGTCAAAAGAAGTGTGCGATGGTAGAGAGGAAGACCTGAAAAGAAGAAATTGGAACTTATGAGTCTTTGGTTACAGTTTTCTATTTAAAGAGGACATAAGTGGATTGATTAAGAAAAGAAGATGACAACATAGACTTAAACTGGAATGATAAACAAAACAAGATGGCAGTATAGACTTACTATGAAGCCGATGCATTTTTGTTGTTGTCGTCAATGGGCAGTGGATTCATGTTGATAGGTTGTTGCCCTTCTTGGACGAGGATTTCCATTTTGAGTTGGAACCATTCTTCGATGTAGATTTTCATGGGGGTTGTGTTGATTTCATCTTGGATCTCTATGTCGTAAAGGTCATTTTCTAATTTCCTTAGATCCATTGAAATACTATGCAGACTCTGTTCAATTTCTTCATTGTGTGAGGCATAGTCTAGTACTCAGCGTTCGTGCTCATCTAGACGATGTTCAAGTATGTCGTAAAACGTTTCGAAAGACAACCCCTTTAAAATATCAACTTGTTCCTGGAATGCTTCTTTGGTGACTGACAAGGATTTGAGAATTAAGTTTGGATCTTGAACCTCGTTGGTAGTTTTGGCTAAGTCCATCTGGAGCAGGCTTGTGAATAAATTTTCCTTTTCTCATATGACTTGTTTACATGATTTGACAATGAGGTGCAAGTTCTCAATTTTTTTTTGCCAGCATGCTTTTACTTTTTTGGTGTTCTTTGGGGAGGGGAGTTTCTCCTGTCTTCTTTTTAGTTCCGATGTGTTTAGGGCATAGTTGGCAAAAGGGTCCAGCACCTGATGACATAAAAGATGTTTATTTTTTAAATTCGCCTCCAAATGTTCAAGCAAAGCATTGGCCTTCTTTTCGAAGGAAACTAAATTTTGCGATGTTTCCCAGGCTTCAGTAACTAGCTGCATTATTTTGTTGATGTTGTTCTCTACAAGGGCTCTGGAGCATGCAAGGAGGGTAGAGGATACTTTCATCTTCGCTGCAGTGGTAGAAGGCACAATTTTTGCCAAAGGACTGGAAAATTTTGGTGTTGCAATGAAAGCCTGTTCAAATTCGTTGAGGCGGTGTTTCAGATTGGAATAATCCGTCTCCATTCCTCCAATGGAATCACGAATAACGTCACTGGTTACCTAGTGAAACAAGCAGATTTTGGACGGGGTCATTTGGCTAAAGTCAATCTCTGTTCGAGATTTCCCTTTCCCGTTTGTTACATCTCTCTTTTCAATGACCATACTTTTAGATTGGCTGTCAAAAATAGCTCTCTGGATTACGAAGGATTCATCTATGTCAAAAAATTCAGTGTCAGATATGTCCACCGCGGATGACCCAATTTTTTGCATCTGCTCAGCTTCAATTTCAATTTGCAGTTTTCCACTGTCAATTTCGGGTTCCTCCGTGTGGCTTGCATTGTTTTGTCTCTTCTTTGTCAGTGGAACTTTGTGAGAACTATCAATATTTATGCGAGGACGGTTCTTATCTCCTCCTCCGTTCAAATATTTATGGGTTTCTTTCTTACTGGGATGGACCGTCGAAGTGACGCTCCGTGGTCTCGTTATTTTGGGAGTGCTGGCAGGGGACTGGGTACTATTCTCACCAGATACTTTATCATGTTTTATGTACAATTCAGTTGTGATTTGCAATGTCTTTGCATCGCAATTGGCAGAAGCAGGATTGTTGTTGACACTGTCCCTATCTTGGGTCAGGTGTCTATGGATAAAAGAGGTGTTAAAGCCAACACCCAGCAAAAGTTCTCCAAAAATGTCATTGGGGTCGAACCCTTTTAGCCTTTCAGCGTACGCTAGGTTCAATTTCTTGAAATGGGCAGCAAACTAGTCAATCTTGTTGATGTTTCTGCACACGAAGTCTCTGACTTTCCAGGACAGAGGAATGAACTACTTTTTTTTCTTGTCATGGAAAAAATGCAACCAGTGGTTGTATTTCCTTGCTATTTTTGCAACAAACATCTTGTCTGTGATGTGGCATGGAAGGAAGGCAGGATTTTCCTTAAAGCCAAAGACCATGAGGAGACTGTGATTTTCCTTTTGCTCAAGTGTGCCCTTCTTGTTCAAAAACTTTCTTGCATGGCCTGACATCCGCGAAGCATCCTTGCCTAACAATAAATCTTTGAAAAATAAGACAAAGCCATTAAAAACTTCATAAAAACAATGGGAGGCCGTGTGTCTCCATAGGGCATCGTGCCAGAATGTTACTGGGTCGAATCCACAATTTATTTTATTGGAAAGAGAAAGTTTTGGAAACGGGCAACAATACAAAATTGCGAAAATCAAGTAGGATGACATATAAAATTTATTCGATTCTTTGAATCGTGACAACTGGGAACATAGTTCAATGGAGATTAACTTTCCCTAATCGAAAATGTATTGTTCCTTGACTGTGAAATACAATATATATATAATTATATGGGAAATGCTTACTGTGGATGCCTGTCCCGTTATTCTTGTAAACAACCAAGCAATTTCCCAGAATGGATTTCTAAAGGAACTTACCTGGAGCCTTATGATATCTTTAGGAACTATTGTCGGGTCTTCAAGGAATTCGGCTAAGATGTCCAACCCGTTATGATGTTTTTCTAGAAACTACTTGCAATCTTGTCCTCTGAACATTAATGTTGGTTTCGAAAATTTCAACATCTCGCGGAAGAGCTGAGGTGACAAAGAAATAGGAGAATGGTCGTGCAGTGGAATATTTCTTTGGCCTAGAATATATTTTTTGGCGCACCAAGAGACCACCTCCTTACAGTAAAAAAAATCAGGGACACGGCCTGCACGAGCGATTCTGGAGGTCCAAATCACTTTGTTCTGGGCGGAACAAGATGAATAGTAGAAGTATGCCCTGGACCATTGGAACCTTTGGTCCTCTTCTGCGAACATATTTACTGTATCTCCACAAAATTGTTGTCGACCTGCTGCCATAGGTCTACAAAGAAATTTGTTTGTTCCAGATGATGAATGAAATGAAAGGTTGGAAGGGCTAATATAACCCTACACAAATTTTGGTCGAAAGCGTGTGAATGGGAGATGTCCTCGCGACTTTCGTTGATTAATGACAATCTGGACGGCTGTTGCATGATGCGTTGTTAACATTAAACAATACTAATTGCATATATAGAAATGTGAACATGGTGGATATTGCAATGAGCGATTAAGCATTGCAGATTTCTTGAGCGGCCCAACACGACGACACGTGTTGGAGATGAACAATTGGAAGGGACAGAATAAGTTTCCGCACATCTTGGTTTAATTCGTAATAATGGGATATCTCCTCAAGTTTTTCGCCCATTAATGACAATGTTGATGGTTCCTGCATGCTGACCTGTTAGCATCAAAGGTTTCTAATTGCATAGCAAGAAAGTATGGAGGTCGTGGGCAGGGGAAAAAAATCGCTACAAAATAGGGTTGCAAGGTACAACTGTTGAAGTTGAGGGTGCCAGGGTCAAATTGTATGTCTCAGAACTTTTTGATTTCAATATGCGTAGCCCGCCAATCGTGGTGATAAAATTGGCTAAGTATGGAGAGAAATAGCGGTCGGTCAGAGGAGTCGTGTGATTATATAGATGGAGATAAAGATATCTCAACCCACCAACGCTGGAACTTGTGTTTATAGAAAGGAGACTATGCATATAACCATAAAGCGATAATACAAGGGAAGAAGAAAAGGACCAACAAGTCCGCAGTGGAAGTGTAAATCATGGAAATTTTGAGTGCAACATGCATATGAGGGAAGAAGAAGCAGAAAACTTCGAATGCGCTAACCTGAAATACTGACTAAGAATTTGAGATTTTGTGAATCCATGAACAATAGGATCCAAAATAGGGTTAGAGGTCCAGATGGTCAAATTGTATTATTCAGAACATTTGAATGCACAATCTATAGCACGAAAGAGGGGACAATGTCGGAACCCAATAGTCAATTTCTATGTTGTGAATGGCTGGATGCGAATTGTTTCATATTGTTGTGTGCAGTTGTCACTTGTAAGAGTCATTAGTAAGAGCATAGAAAATTTATATTAGGAAGCACATTTGTCACCCATGGTATAGTGAAGCTTGCGAGTTTGAGGAGCACGCGATAGAATTGTAGATTGCCAACCCAACAACCGTGGACATAAAATTTCCTAAGGTGTGATTATATACATGGAGATAATGAGAGCCATAATACAGGGGAAGAAGAAAAGGGAAAAAGGAGAAAGGAGTCGGTGGTGTAATTGTAGATCAAGGAAATTTTGAATACAAGATGTGAACCCGGTAGTCAATTTGTATATTGTGGAGGACCGAAGTAAATAATTTGAATGCATAATTTGTAACACGGAAGAGCGGATGATGTCGGAACCGACACCTGTGTCCAGTTGTCAGTACTAAGAGGTAATTTAGTATTGAAAATAATATTTTAGATTCTGTTAAATACTTCATAGGGATTAGTATCCATAAACAATGGGAATCTCCACCCCGCCAGCCTTACATTCCGTGTGTGAATTTGTATATCGCGGAACTTGAAGGACTATTTGGAGGACATAGAATAATAGAAGTGCAATGTCGAGTCAACCAGTCTACAACTCCACTTCTCAATTTGTATATTGAGGAATTTTGGGTGCTATTTGTAACACACGCAACAATGGAGGGCCAATTTTGAGCCCGCCCGCCCGAGAAACCGTGATTAGAAATGTTGGTAGGTATGAAAAGGAACAACTGTCGGTTCAATTATCGATACGAGGATATAGATGGAACTAAAATTGGTCCCAACACAGCAACCGTGGGCATAAAATTGGCCAAGTATCGAAAAAAACAACGGTCGGTCGGATTTGTCGTCTGATTGTATAGATGGAAATAAAGATATGCCAACCCGCCAATGCTGGAGCTGCATATTTTGTGAACCCGCCAAAAGGAGGATCCAAAATAGGTTGAGAAGGTATCCGCAAAAGAGGCGAGGCCCAGACCTTCTAATTGTATTGCTTCGAACATTCGAATGCATAATCTGTAAGACGAAAGAGCGGACGATGTCCGGTAGTCAATTTGTATATTGCGGAGACTGCAATTCCAACTGTTTTGTACCTCTGTGTCCAGTTGTCACTAATACGTGCTAATTTAGTATTCTAAATACATTTTTAGATACTGTTAGATACTTCACAGGGATTGGCATCTGTAAACTATGGCAATCTGCACTCCGCCATTTCTGCATTCCGTGTGTCAATTTCTATATCACGGAACTAGGAGTGTTGTTTGGAGGACATGGAATAATAGAAGTGCAATGTTGACTCAGCCAATCCATAGATTTTCTTGTCAATTTGTATATCACGGAATTCTGGGTGCTATTTGTAGGCTACGGAAGAATGGATCCCCATTTTTGATCTCGCCTGTGCGCCCGAGAACCCGTGATCGAAAATGTCGCTAGGTATGGAATGCGGAATTTGTGTGTGCTTTATAGAATATCATGTCCATATTTTATAGTCCCATAATACATGGAAATAAAATAAGGGAAAAAGGATGGAGGTGTTGGCAGTGGAATTGTAGATAATATATGGGAACAATAGAAGGGAAAATAACTAAGTATCTCGCAGAAGAACATCAGGGTTCACAAGCACCGACCTCACAACAATGGGCATAAAATTGGCTAAGTATGGAAAGGAACAACACTTGGTCGGATCCGTCGTGCGAGGATATAAATGAAGATGTTAAAGAATGAATTGCAGATGACAGAGGTATATTTCGTACCACTTTGTCCACTTGTCACTAGTAAGAGCATTGTTGATGTATATCAGGAAGGATGCGAAGTTGCTAGCGATGGAAAGCAACAACAGATACTTTGAACAAAGTCAATGTGTATGAGGAACCCGCAGTGAAATTGTAGATCACAGATATTTTTAGTGCAAGATGTATATTGTGGAACGATAAGCAGCTGGGTTCGCAAGCGTCATCCCTGCGCGACGGGCATAAAATTGGCCAAGTATGGAAAGGAACAAATCACCGACGTTGTTTCGCTGCAACATGTATATGAAAAAACAAGGGACATAGGTGCTGGGTACCGCGAACCCGGGGCTTGGTGCCTAAATAACTGGGCAAGTATTGGCCAAGACAAAGTTATGATATCTATTTCAATATTTTTCATACTAGCATCAATCAATGAACAAATTTTTCATATTTATCTGAATAGTATTCATAGTAATATATATTAATGGATTGGTTGTTTCAAATGAAAATGATCTCCCAATATGGAAGATGCTTTTCGACTTGCAAATTTCACTGGAACCTCAAAAATTTTGACTGCAACATGTACATAACGCAACAAGAAACATGAATTTGCATTGTGGTCTCAACGACATAAACTCCTTATCATATATTCATCTTGTATTCGTTCTAATGAGATCAGAAAACGACGGCTCTCCATAAACATCAATGTCTAAATTAAATTAAATGCAATCAAAATTTGGCGTGACTTTTAAATAATTAAAGCATAAATTGCAGATTACGAAAGTTCTTAGGCTGGAAGATGTATATGATGGAACAATGGACATAGTTGTTTAATACCACAAACCCAAACATAATTGCCTAAGCTTTGTCGAAGAGGATTTTTTTTGTATTTATTCCAATACTACTAATATTAGTGTATATGCACGGATATTATCAAATAGAAGAAGTTGCAATATATCCAACAAACTTCATAGGAACATTGTGTCAACAGTTCAGCCGCCTTGTCGTTACTCATTATTAATTCTATTCACTGAACCTGAAGAATGGGAGCATGATGTGTCCTCCAATTTCTTTCTTTAAATACAGGGCCGCCGCCACATAAGTATGGCCTATGAAAAATTATTCTTACATGTAAAATGTAAACAAAGAACAGGCCAGGTTTTATTTAGATTGAAGTATTGGGCAGCAGAAACAAAACCTTGTGTTTCATGTTTAACCACATAGGGGAAGAAGGTAGAAAATACAATTAAAACAAATACCAGAAATTGGAAAATACTGTTAAAAAATAAACCAAAATTATTCTATATTCAAATAAGGTGGGTTACAAAATACAGCCGAGGCTATTTTCGACAACGATTGCGATTTCGCCTGCCGTCGACCAATTTAAAATATGTACATTGATGAAGCTTCTTCACAGTTTTGTACTTAATCGGTGCTGCCAAGTACATCTATCCTACTTTTTTGAATATCTTCTCTCTTCCAGATATGGCCTGCTTGCAATGCTTGTTTATTCAACATTCCATTCTTTGTCAAGTATTAATTTCCCTCTGTCGAAAATTTGGGGTTTAAGGTGCTTTGCTTGCAATGTTCCTGACCCTTGACATCCGAGACAACTTACAAATGCCATTCAGGCCAATTTCAAAGTGGAAGGAGTCGTTCTATGTCACAACAGCTAAAGCAGTGGAAATTAATTCAAGTACGTAGTGACTAGTATTCTCCCTATATTCGATCGTCTGTTTGGTTGAGAAGCCTACCTGAGGATTTGTATGTGGAACTTCTTTGCTTTATTACAGTAAATTGGAAGGAATGTCCAACCCAGATGCAAAAAGAAACTCTGTTGAGGTACATAGCTTCTTCRGGCAGTAGAGGTGTGGCAAGTGCATCAAATGCTGCAGAATGCACCAGAACAGGTCTGGTAAGTGTATCAAATGCTGCAGATGGCATYGAAATATATCTTTCTTCATAKCCATGGAGATATGGYAGCCCACAAAAAGGTCTGGAATGTTCAGAGGTGACGCCAAATATGTAGAGTCTACAACTACATCCAGAGGAAACYGAACAAACTTTCACAAAGAACATARCTTTCTGTCAAGTCGGCTACCAGACCCACATGCAGGTCATCATACTATGAAATAGAAACTTTTGCAGTGATAATATGTCATTTTATCCACCCATACAGTTTCTGCTACCCGCATCTGAGGTAGACAAATACTTGTGAAATTTGTACAACTCGATACAGTTGCCAAATCTGTGTTGTTGGAAGAAGCTATATACTTAAACGAAGAACTATTTTGCACCCGACCTCAAAATCCATTACAATTCCCAGCAATAAAACAAAGAAGTTCAACCAACAAATCTCCAACCAGCATTTTCAATGAACCAAAGCATCGAACACATGGAGAACACCAACCAGAACATACTTGTTCTGTTTTTTTCGTCCTCTCTGAGTTTCTCTTTGTATAACAGAGTTTTGTTTTTACTCAAAGCTCACGTCACATAAAACCAGGATCTATTATTTCATCTGCTTGTCAATCACATCTCTAAGTTGTCTTACATGTGCATGACCAGGAACATTAGAATGAAGGCACCCTAAAGCGTAACTCTTTGATCATAGAGAGAAATGGAAATAAGTATTTAAAAGAAAGGTTGGATGGTCTGCCGTAGATTTTGTGTTGATTCATTTTAATGACAGATGTTCTCGATATTTTCACTTATTAATGCCAATCTTTTTGAATATGTACACTCAATAGTGACTACCAACACGTATTAAAATTCCCATATCCGAGTAGATTCTGAAATATGACATCTAAGATATGCACAATATTAAAGAGAGACATGATGTCAAGGCCTCTATGGGTGACACGTTCGTGAACTTTGCCAAAGCTTTTAAGAAAACTAAAACTGCACAAGCAAAAAATAAAATAAAAAGTATTTCGCAAATTCAAAATGCAGGAAAAAAGAAATTACCAGATCCCATAATATTCACCTGTCTATTCATTTTAATGGGACATGTCCTCCAATTATTAAAGCCCATCATTTCGAAATGCACAATATTAAAGAGGTACATGACATCGAGGTCTATGTTGCCGACACGTTCGTGAACTATGTTGAAGCTTTGAAGAAAACTAAAACTGCACAAGGAAAACAAAAAAACAAAATTTCATAAATTTAAAATGCAAACAAAAACAAATTACCAGATCCCATAATATTTGCTTGTCTATTCATTTTAATTGGAGATGTCCTCGAGCTTTCCAGTTATTAAAGCCCATATTTTCGAACCTGTCTGCTCGGTTCTAACTTTTCAAAGCATATTTAATGTGTATTGGGAAGCGCAAAAGGTAGCGGGGATGGAGCCCTATGTAATAGACGTTACTATTATTGTTCTGTTTTTGTTCACAAGCGTATGTAAAACGTACGCAAAGAAAAGTAATTTAAGAATGATAGTTGTTTTGCAAGAGCCCTTGAAATTCAAATAGTGCACAAGCCCGATTTTCATTTTGTATATCGCGGAACTGTCTGTGCTATTTGTAGGACACGGAACAATAGGGACCGAACCTAGAGCCCGCCATCCCAAGAACCCACAATCCAAAAAATGCTCACTATTTTTTTTTTGTATTTTTTGTCCACCAGGGTATGTAAAACGCACATAAAGTAAACTATTTCGACAATGTTAACTTTTTTGGACATGACGGCCTTCAAATTCAAATAGTCTGCAAGTCCGATTGTCAATTTCTATATCACCGAAGTCTCTGATTGTCAATTTTCAGCTGCCTACCCTAGCAACACACGATGCAAAAACTGATTAAGTATGGGATGACGACTCCATGCAGGCTGTATATATCTACTCTATAAAATTACATATTTCCTATGTTTAATCTATGTTTTCCAGGAAACCTATAATTTGATAAATTTCAATGTTGTCTGTCTAGGAGCCCTACTATTAAATAAAACTAATTCGGAAATGCTAATGTATACACCATAGTTCGATACAACTTATCCGCGAAGGCACATCCATAATACTGGGTAAGTATGGAACCCAATTGCGGTCGGTCGGAATGATCGCGAAACTCTCGCTACTGACCGATTGTCAATTTGTATATCACAGAACTCTCCGATTGTCAATTTTCAGCTGCCTACCCCATCAACCCGCGATGAAAAACCTGCTTAAGTATGGGATGACGGCTCCACGGTCCAGGAAACCTATAATTTCATAAATTGCATTCTCTTTTGCCCAGGATTCTTTTAAAGAAAACTAATTCGGGAAAGCTAATGTATACACCGAACATGACCTGTCATAGTCCGATAGAACCTATTTGCGAAGCCGCGTCTATAAAAGTGGCCAACTATGCAACCGAACGACGGTCGCTCAGAATGACCACATAAATGCGAAAAACTAGAGTCAAACGTAGTTTACAACACTAGAGTAAAAGGGAGAGAACAAGTATATCTCCCACACAACAAAAGCCATTGTCATAACTATAAAACCATAGTAACACATAATCCATGTAAAAAGCATCGACAACCATGAAATATATTTTGAGGCCAACAAACTTTGCTTCAACGTGTAACAGATGCAATTTACACCGCCTGCAATTCTTTAGTCTGTTATTTTATCTTAATAATATTCTATGCAAACTGCAGTGCAAAACAAAATGTGACCAAAGATCCAACCGCAGATGCAACATCCCAACATTTGCAAACCCTGGCCAAACAAGAACAAGCACCAAACAAGAACCCAACTAAGAAGCACTAAAAGGCCCAACTGCAGGCGCAGGACCGGTACCCTGCAAAGTCGAATCAAGCAACAATAAATATCATACAATGAAGAAATAAACAAGCAACAACCACCCCCCCCCAGGAATGACGTTGTTCCAATCGCGATTGTAGAAACCCAAACGTCCAAACTGCAACAACACGAACACGTAAGCAAGAACGACGACAACATGCAAATAAGAAATCAGTGGCATGTAAAAAGCAAGCATGGACCACCGAACCAGCAACACCGCTGGAGCATAAAAAATTTAAAAACAGAAGAAAATGTCTTGTAACAAGCCTGTTAAGTAACCATTCAACACTACCAAGCCTGTTAGGTAAACATTTAAGTCTGTCAAAAATGCAATGTAAACATTTAAGAAAAAAATTCAATGTGGCAGGACTCTGACGTATCCCAAAAAGAAAAATTATATTTTTTGTAACAATAGTTCGAACACCACAGAATGTTTTGGAAAGCCAAACTTTGGATATGCCACCATATCAAACATTGTCATAAATTTACCTAGCATAAAATGCTAAACCAAACATTCGAATTAATGCTAGCATTAATCTACCATCGATGAATGCATAACAAAGTATATKATTCAAAAAAGACCATAAACGATCAAATACTTTGGATATGCCAACATATATAACATTGGGAATAACGAAGCCGRCAATAAGACCTCCAATCCCTTGTCCAATCATATCATGACAAATATAATACTTTCTTTTTATATAAAAATCGATGTTTTTAGTTCCCTGGTTCCAACAATAGATAATATGGAAATATTYGTGGTCAAAGGACAAACTAATATGAAGTCAACGATTTATCGATCGCTATAGTCCCTCTACGCCTACGGCARGGACTAATAAAAAGAAACATAAGGCAATAAATTAAAAKTAATAAAATAATGTGATACRAAGACTAAGTCAAACTTAATTAGCAATAATAAGTATCAATAAAATATGATAAGTTTAACCTATGATAAAAATAAAATATGATAAGTTTAACCTATGATAAAAATAGAGTATGAAATAGGAGAAATAATAAGAGGAAACATATGAGAGATTGAGTCAAAATTTGATTATAAACGAAAAAATAGAAGTGATAAAATAACGTGATATACTTAATCATAATAAATAAATATAATAATTTACATCTGAATTTATTAATTACTCAGGATTGAATGAATTTCTTAAAGTATAATTGTTTTTATCATTTAATTTCATGTATTAATTCTTTTATATTAAATGATAGAAAAAATTATACCTTAATAAACTACATGTACGTATGTAGTTATTTAATTTTAATTTAATTTAACTTTTTGTTTTTTAATGTAATGTTACATGACAACATCTCCCCCATACTATAGAACACTTTGCTACTCTCGGTGCAATAATATATAAATATATGATAAAATGATAAATTAAGAAATAAAATAATACAAATTATGAAATTATATAGATGAAAGACCAAGTTGAAATTAGATAATGATAATAAATTATTTTAACTTAAAACTAAGCAATAAAAGGTATATACAAATTAAGAAATAAAAGTGGGAATCCTTCATAAAGGATATAATTTTTAGAAGTTGAATAGAAAGAATAGTAATGTGTCCACTGACAACACCAACTACATGTGAAATATTTGAACATTCCATCGCAAACATCAAACATCCTACTACATTTGCATAAAGTACATGAGACATATAATCAATTTCTTCCTTTGTATCAGGACATAGACTTGAAGCAAGCTTACAATGGAAAGCTAAAGGGATATTTACCAGTTTCACAATGTTCATACTGAACCTCATTAGTATCTTTACCATAGACATCTATTGTGATGACCACAACTTACCATTTTTTCGTCTTTGTGTACTTCTATGCCCAAGATTTACTTTGATGTTCCTAGATCCTTCATCTAAAACATCTTGACCAAATGGGCCTTTAACATGCTGATCTCAACCATATTTTGCTTGCAACAAGCCTATTGTCAACACATGACACCAAGATAATGAAAATTCCACTGAAACTTTTGAAGTAAACACAATGATCATACTCACTTCTTAAGAAACTCTGGCTCGCCATGAAGGAGTCACACACCTTAGGCCATACAATAATTCCCTAAGTTTGCAAACAAATATTCTTTTGAGATTCTGAACAACTTCTGATTGTTCCTAGTACATATCTCCGCTAGTGATGATTTTGTGGGCAACAGGATCCCACAATCAACATCCCTTATCTCCATCACTATAACCAATAAAGATATACTTCCTTGATTGAATCTGGCCAAGCCAACCAAGTGAGCCTTCATCTCTCACCTCTAGGATAATTTCAATGGAAAATACAATCCACGGGCTCTAAAAACCATGGGCTACCAAAACCACGTACTCGAAACCACGACTCTTGACCTAATTCCTTCCTATCACCTATGTCTACTTATTGACTTATAGGTGAAATTTCAAACCTAGGGTATGCATGCCTAATTAGGTCTTATCATATGCCCATTTTCATATAATTAAAAAAAATTTGTCAACCCCACCTTGAACTTTGCATTCGAAACCTCCCACTTTTCTATGGACCAACCACTAGCCACAATTGCTTTGAATCTGATTGAGCCCATCAACACTTTGCTTCCATATATGACTTGCCACCATCACCACCAGATCTAAGTCTGCTTCCAACAACCCCAACCCTGACAACTCAAATCTCTCTATGAACCTCTCGAACACTACAACAACAACATGAGATATCTCTCTTTTCAAACATTTTTTTCCTTTCACTACCACTCCAAACCGCTCTCTCAGATGAAACCCTCCTGGTTAGGGGGCTCTAAGGGGCCTAATTCTATCGCCAATTGACGCTCGACTTTATCCTACCGGCGTAGTTCTTATATTCAGTGGATTCAACAATATTTTTGTTGCCCACATAGAGGAGAAGAGCTTAGAGACAAAAGAATGCTCGCCAATTCCATTCTCCTTCATTGAAGATATTAGTCATGAACATATTTTAGTTGCGGGAACACAATGCCTACAAATTTTGTATTACAAGACCAAAGGAACTAAATTAATCTAAAGGCAAGGCTCCTCCTACAACGAAATATCGATACTGTTACCGATCAATTTGGCGGTCTCGTCGAGGTCATTCGAGACGCTATGCCGACACGATAGGGATAAGCGCCCAATTTCGCCACAACGATTTTCCTTCCTTGTTCAATCCCAACTCCCACTCATGAAAGGCTTTGGGAGGCTTCCCTATCACACAACAAAATAACCTTACTCGATCGATAAGTAGTTCAGTGCCTTAACTAGTTGGCTATGGTGAAGGGGTAGGGGTTAATTGTTTTAAGATTGTTGTAATATGGTTAAATTAACGAAGAAAATGAAATAGAACAACAACAAAATAACATTCAAATCAACATAATATAAATATTTAAAACATGATATAAAATGCTAATATCACTTACCAAAGGCTATGAGATTTATCTTGATATAAAACCTCGACTAAGTAGATGGAAAAGAGATGTAGGTTGGTTGTAAATGACTACAAACCTGCATCAAATCTTCACTTTCCCCCCTTTAAAATATCCAATAAAATCATGCCAACTAAGGGGAAATAATAACCATTGGGGGAGAAAATTCCAAGACAAAATTCCAAGGAGTTTCTAGCTATTGAAATGGAAAATTACAACAAGCTAGTGTTTGTTTCTTTTTGTATTTTTATTAAAACAGAAAATTGAAAGAAAGTATATATTTTTTTTAAATAAAGTTGGTTGAGAAAAAGTGGACTTACCTCCGGCTTTATCGTTTCACCTCTAAGTGTCGGTTGCAATCACAACCACCTCTAAGTCAACTTTAGACTTTGAACTAAAGGATGGGTTAAGAGTTGATAGACTATCACCCCTACCTTAGTCTAGAAAAAATAGATTGATCTTCGATCCTTGCTAGGAAAGTTTCCAACGGATGGTCTCCAACCACTAGATTGGAATGGGTGCAAAGACAAACTATTCTCCTTGTTGAAGATGTCCCCTAAAGGATGTGTCTAACCCTTGGATCCTAGCCCCAAAAACACCACCAAGAGAAGAGATGAGGCGCCTAGCATAGATCCTTCCCTCCATGTGACTATGTAGCCCCCTTAATGGAACAACCTCTTGATCTTACAAATCAACCCAAGCATAAGCAATTTTTTCTTCTATTAAGCACTATTACTCATAAGCCAAAAAGACATAGCATAGAAAAATCAACCATAATACTCAAGAGCATGAAAGTTCAACTAAAATGACATTATAATCTCACAATTCATCAACAACGTGAATGAGAGGAAGGGCTAGCCTTATATAGATTTTTTTGTAACGACTAGTTCTCCCTCTCTCATTAAAATATTATTTTGGGTTTGTCATTCACATGTTGGAGACTAAACCAATCTTAAAAAAATGTCATTTTATCACTTGAAAACAACTTTTACAATAAAAATCCCCATAAAGGGGTCCATTTGATTCAATAAGTGCAAAGTCACATCGATCAAAATTCAACATGTCACATCCTGTCAAAGGGGATCCATCACGTCCCAGAAGTGCTATCAAATAATTCCATGTCATTTTTTTTTTAATTTTAATTTTTGAAAATTATTCCGAAAATGTTAAAAAAACCATAAAATTTCCTAGGAAGGGTAATTCTTTAAATTACATGTCATTGAAATTTGTCAGCACCGTGGTCCGTTAGTGGTTAGCATTGAGTAGTGACTCAACACTAGAGTACAAAACCCAAGACTCACGAGTCAGAAGTAGTGAACTGTGACCCGTCACCCAAGTTCCAACATTCATGATCCAACGAAGACCCGTGGGATGTCAAATCGAGTTTGGACTCACTGGGTTGGAGGCTAGCCGCTAGAGTAATGGAGCTGAGAGGGGAATTAATAGCAGTAATTGAGTTATTTGATATACTTAATTTGCTCAAGAATCACGATACCCAAGGTTTTCTCCTTCTTGAATCTCTTTAGGTTTTCTCTGGAGTCTGTGGTCCAGTTTCCAAGTTTCCAGTTCTACCCATTTCCCTGGATTCAGGACACCCACGGGCCAAGACGCCACTCCTTGGAAGTTGTAAGTTTTCCTTTAATTTTTCTCTGAAGTTTTTGGTCCAGTTTCCAAATTTCCAGTTCCCCCAATTTCCCCAAATTCACGATACCCACGACGCAACTAATTGGAAGTTGAAAGTTTTAGTAACAGTGACTTCCAGAGAATAGAACGAGCGGACGACTTCGCCAAACCAAAAATCCAAGGTCCGATTGGCAGTATCTCTAGGTTTGCAATTAGGGTTTCAAGTTTGTGAAATTTCAATGTTTGTTTGATGTCTTTCCCGTTAATTTTTGCAATTAGGGTTTCAAGTTTGTTAAATTTCGATGTTTGTCTGATATCTTTCCCGTTAATTTTATTTCACTGTCACGACTCGACTCTTCACACGAGAAACCTTGGAGTTAATTTCTTTTGGATCTAATGCTCCTCATCTCTAAGGAATATGTGTATTTCATGAGATCCGTTTATGATGGGATAATACGTATCTGGTATTGGTGTATATAATAATCCGCATGTAGGGTTCCTGTCTCTTTTTGCTTGGAATGGAATTTTATTGAGCTATGGTTTCCAAATTGGCTTAGTTGACATATTTATTATGGTTTCTGTAAACAATCGTTATGCTTGCTTGAATGCCTCAAATGGAAATCCAAATTGAAACTCCCAGCCTACATAATTTCTAAGAACTAGATAGAGACAGACATATGTGAGAAAGATACCTTCGAGTCCATAAAAGATAATGAAATACTTATTTTTGAACTGGAAGTTGGTCCATGCAGGCTTGGAATTTCATGATGTCCACAGTCTGTTGTCTAGGAAACAATTTTTCAGGAATAGTGTTGTTTTGTTGATGTAAACTTATCTTACAAATTGAAAAGATTACAAGTTTCTTGAGAGGATAATACCATTTTTGGTTGAATGGATCAAATTCCCTTTACAGAGAATACTATGATGAACTAGGTGTGAATGAGAATTATAGGTCTGTTTCTCTCATTCATTTAGTTAACTTAAACTTGTACAATAGATAGAAGAGTTAAAATGTTTGCAGGGTGGATAAGAACGAATTTTCATCTTCTCGTATCAAGAAAGATTATGTTATTCATATCAATTCCCTGTTATCAAGCTTTTGTTTTTTTAATAAATAGCTTAGATTAGACCAACCATGCCTTGCTTGCTCGCTTGCATTTTTTGCACGCACAAAACGAGTTCCATGAAACCCATCAAATATTTTTTTCTTCCTGCTTTATGGTCTCATTTTTTAAATCACTCAGATCCTACCATTGCAGCCGATAAAAATAGTTTATTTTTGTGTTGTTTTTGACTGGACATTGCCTCTTCTGAGTTATACCTCAATTCCCCATGAAATTTGTGACATAAATTTAGATCAACTAAGGCTCTTGTGTTGATTTTGACTGACCAAAGCCGCGTCTTAGTGATATCTCAATTCTGCATGAAGTTTGTCACAAAAATTTAGATTGGTCAAGAATCCAAAGAGATGCACTCACAAATTCAACATACATTTTTAACTATTACACCACTTCACTTTCCCATAATTGGAATTGAAATTTAGCATTGGCATAATAACATTTTTTCGTTTTTGGTGTCTCATTTATTTATTCATGCTTTTAAATAATACTCAATTCATTTCACAATTATTTTAATAACCGTATTTTTATTTATAATTGTTGTCTTTGGAAAATGTCTTCTTAATAACATATCCTTCTATTAAAATTTTGATCCTAGCTAATCCCAAATCAACTACCGGAAAATTTTGGTTTGCAAGAGAGGAGGTTGCTATCATGGTTTTCAATTAAATTTTATGGTTGAAATCTTGCAGTTGTCTTTCATATTTCTGAACAATCCATGTACAGTAATCATAACGTTTTCTATTATGTTTAACATTTAGTATATATGATGATAATTCGTTCTTTATATAGATATTTTATTTATACGGTTTTCATAGTTATGAACAATCCATACAGAAAAATCATAAAGTTTTCCTCTTATATATGCTATATACCATGATCATTCCTTCTTTATATAGACCTTTGCTTTGTTCCTTATACATATATTTGCATTGTTGTGAACAATCCATACAAAGTAAAGTTTTCCTCTTATATTCTATATATGATAATCATCCCTTCTCTATGTTAGTTTAAATGCCATTTTGCAGAGTGAATTAGATTTTGAGTTTCTATCTCAAAATGCTAGTTTCCCCACTTGTTGAATTGTGAATCGTAGTCAACGACCTATATTTTTATAGGTCAAGGTTCATTTTAGTTAAATCACTTAATCTGTTTGTTAATCTGTTAGGTTCCAGACTCTGTAGGGTTTATAAGTTATTTTTGTTGGGATTTGGTGACAATAAATTCTTTCAAGAATGGATTTGGATCCTATTATTCTGGGTTGGTTGCAATTAAAATAGACCAAGTTAGAATATGGATAGGGGTGCATTTAATAATCAGTTTCTTGTGTAAATGTATAAGTCTGCTGTAATCTCCATGATTTGAATAATAAGATAACTGATGCCTGTGCTTGGTGGACTTAGCCCAACGTTTGGGTGAACCACGTGAAATCCCTTTGTTTCTTATTTGTGTGATTGTTAATTATCATATGTGAATTGTGTTTTCCTCATTTGCAATTCTAACAATTTCCTTATTACTTCTTCAAGATTTTCGACCTCTCCTCAGGCTTCCTTTCTCTCCTCAGGCTTCCTTTCTGTCCTTTATCAAGATATCGTATTTATTGTAAGATAAGTTTTTCCCACCCAATCTCTTTTAAGTTTTGTTGAAAGAAAGACCTCGTCCAACCATTTCTTAATTAGTCCCTTGCTTCCAAATCTGGGAAAGGGTTTTTAAAAATGGCTAAGATTAAATTAAGCATGGATTTAATGAAAAACTATCTACACAAAACCATTTCGCTGAATTATATTACAATGTGATATTTGTGATATTTATCTATTTAAAAGGAGTAGGATAACTCCCATCATTTCTGTCTTTTCTGATCAATTTTTTTCCAATAAAACAATTTTGGAGTTTACTCCAATACAACAATTTTGGAGTTTAAATTTGGTAAATATGATTGTGTAGTGTTTTAATGTGAAATTTGTTGGTTGAAATTGCATAATGTAAGCATCCTAAATTCTGAATAGAATCACCCAATTTCATAGATTTCAACATGTTTTAGATTCCATTTAATTTTCCAAATTTTCATAATTTCTATTTCGAAAAAGGCCAAAACTTGGGCTTGTTAGCTTACTCCATTTTAAAATGCAATTTCTTTTATAGAGTTTGAAATTGTTATGGTTGATATGTAAGGGAAAGCCATCCTCCTAGGTAAGAGGTTAGACTGCAATTAGGGTAGTTTCCAGTGTCATGTATGGAATTAAGGTTAGTTGTTGCTTGAAGGTATATGACCTCACTGCTATACTTTCTGCAATGACTGTATGGAATACTAACCTGTGGATAATAACTGTATGGAATACTGACCTACTTGTGGATACTATATATGTTGAAACTCCCTTGTGGTCCTGGAATATGACCTTAAATTGGTCCTGGAATATGACCATAAATTGTTTTTTATTGGCTAAACGCTTATCTTCCTCAGACACAAGGAAACATGTCAATAGCCCAAAAACTCAAAGCCATTTGTAAGGGGTGGAAGTCTACCTCTTTAGAGACCACCAAATGATTATTTCAGGTGGCCAGGTTTTGTCTGTGCACAATGATGCAACTGTACATCAGATCTTGAGATTGTATCGACAAATACTAAATTGGTAGCCCTGAGGCATTTTCCTGAATTGAAAAAAAGAGTAATGGCAAGCCAAATCGAGAGTGCATATTGTAGTACTAAAATTGAGATTACGAATTCACAAAGTGTTAGAATATAGAAGATGGTGTGCTCGTTTTACCATTGACGATACCCTCGTCACTCAACCACAGGACGAAGCCTCCCTCCGAGCACCTTAGCCTTAACTTGAGAATTCCTCCAGAAGCAAACCCTAGGCTAGATAGCCAAACAAAGAGTAGCGCATCAATCCCCAAGGATAGCGCATCACAAAAGACTGATCAGATGTTCCAAACCCTAGCCAAGAGATATCCAAGCCAATACTGAAACTAGCTGCTGCTGCAGCTGCACCTGCAACCCTCCTCCAAACCTGTGCACCAACTGCAATTGCAGTGCGCACCAACTGGGAAAACTGCAGTCCTGAGATGCTATCAAATGAGAACTGGCGCCCTGTATTTATAGTAATCCTGCCAGTTTGCTGGGGCCGACTTCTCCTTCTGGGTATGTGTTTGTTTAGTATATTATTATTAATTCTGGCCGACTTCTTCTCTTGGAGGCTAATAGCCTAATATAAATTATATTTTTGAGCCGACAAGGCTTCTAGGGTTATTAGCCAATTCATTAGGGTTTCTCTTGCTTCCCGGAGTATTCTATTCTCATAAGGTTCATATGTAGAGGTAAATACCTCCCGCAGCTACCATAATATTAACACAAAGACTACTTCCCTAACACTTTGGTGTTATTTCTGAGGTTTCAGGGTAAGAACGTTGAGAATTGCTCTTCACGGTCATTTTGAAAACCCGATGAAGGCCAAATGAAGTAAACTTCATCCTCAGATTCTAACCCAATAGAGAATGCTTTCATTTGGGGAAAAAGTTCCTGAAAGACAATATCAGGAATCTGGACTAAGAGCTTCCATTCTTTTATTTAAAAAAATATGGAAATCTTTGTCATTGATAGTTAGGAATTTTTGGCAACAATGGGCTTATGCACATTTGACATTTCCTACACCAATTTCTACGATAAGAAAAGTTCTCCAGGATTTTATTACAAATAACTAAGAATTGCATTAGTGCAAACACCATATCTAAACGTGAATAATTCTGAGGAACGAATGGATCAGGAGGCAGCTGATTGTGAGCTCCATACTTTTCATGCTTTGCTTCCTTGCTAGTGTCGCCTGGTGAAGGTCATCTTTTTATTAGCGTAATCGATTCACATCTTTCAAGATTTCATTTTTTTCATTAATTTGTATGGAAGACTGTTAAATTTATAGCAGTTGCAAGAGATATTTCTTCGGGAGGATGGAAAAGACCCTAGCCGAGATCTAGGGCCCCCAGTGCACTCCTGGGGTTCTTGGTCTGGGACCAAATAGTCAATGCCATGGCAAAAGACCCTTGTTAGGGCCCCCAGTAGATGACTAGGGTTCTTGGTCTGGGACCAAGCAGTAAAGACCCCTGAGAGGGCCCCTAGTATATGACTGGGGTTCTTGGTCTGGGACCAATCAGTTAAAGTCCCTAGATATGTCTAGGGCCCCTAGACATAGTCCAGGGTACCCATGCCTGGGGCATGGGTTGATCCTTGGTCTTGTACCTTGGTGGATAAGACCCCATAAATGTTCTGGGGAAACTTGATCCTTGATCAGGTACTTTGTTGGTATATGAACCTCCTTGAAGGTGGGCATGACCACGTGAGGGATGTATCCCATATGCAATGATGATAAAGTTAATAAGGTCACCTTGAATATGAATGAACAAGTATTGCCACCAAGCTACCCCAACTAAAATCCATTTACCCTTGTTTGTGTTTGTTTGGGTCCTTGTTTTTGTCTTAAGGGTTAATGTAAAATATTAATTAAATATTTTTAATTATGACATGTTTTAAATTAATATGTATATTAATTAAAACATGTTATTTTTATTTTTAATTTAATTACTATTACCCTTATGTTTTCCCTAGCCTAAACTATAAATAAGGCCTACCCTCTACCCTTCACACTACACTCTTATGATCATTAAAGGGAGTGGATCTCTCCTTGCTAGTTGCGACCCACCTTGCATCAACGCTTTCCTTGCTAGCTGCGGTCCTCCTTGCAACAAGTGCTCTCCTTACTAGCTGCGGCCCTCCTTCAACAATTCAGCCCTGTCTTGTCAGGTCCATGTGTGTGATGAAGGTCCTCTCTTGCTGATCTCAAGTCTGTGAGAAGGGTTGTTGAATTGAGGTTTGCTCTATATGCTGTTTGCAAGTGTTTGAAGCTGTCGTCTCCCTCCTGTTGACAAATCTGATTGAATCGTGACCTCTTCCAGTTCAGATTTGGTCCTTTTCTCATAGAGCCGTGACTCCTTCAACACTGATATGACCTCTATCCTTTGAGCCACAACCCCTCTAAGCTGCCTGAAATTTTCTGTGTGTGTGAGGGTTTAACCACAGAATTTTCTGTGTGTGTGAGGGTTTGGGTGCCTGAAATTTTCTGTGTGTGTGAGGGTTTAACTACAGAGAATTTTTGTGTGGTGTTTATGTGGTCTCTCCTCCTTCGTGGCAAGAAAATCTACTCATCTCTAGGCAAGAGATCTAACCTATATGGTAGATCTATGATCCAGAATTTTTTCTGAGCATAATTTCAAGTGGCTTTACATCCATCGTGTGTGGCATGAACTCCTACAAGGTAAGACTACAAGGTAATTGACTTGTTCAAATTATTCTGGTTAATTTGTTTTCATGATCTAGATCTATCCAACTTTGTTTTTAGATCTGATCTATATTAGATCCATAGATTAAACATCCATCTACTTATATAGATTAGTCTTTGCTTAGATCAGTTTACCTTTATCAGATTTGGGCATTAATTTGAGTTTGGTTGTTATTCCTTGTTTCTGAAGTTTTTTATATTGCTCATGATCAGATCTGTGTTTATTTTGAGTTTTGATCTGTATAAGATTTACACCAGCATTGTAGATTAGAATTGATGTTTATTCTAGATCTACTATTTAACTAATATCTAAACTAGCTTAGATCCGAGCACATATTTTTGTTTATCTGTTCAAGCAGTGTAGTTTTGTTTTCTGAATATAAGACTTAGTTGTTATTCTCACTGAAACTTTAAAAAGACAGTTCTGTTCTTCTTTACTTTCCTAATTCTAACATGGTATCAGAGCTAAGGGTGTGAAGAGAGCTCAAAGATACAATATTGAGCCTACACAGATCCACTTTGTTAGGGTTGTTTTGTAGAGTTCAACCATCTAAACTAACCTATATCTAAGCATGGCTTCCTCATCAGTTAAGGTTGAAGACAGACTTGTAGGGGCTGCAAAATTTAATGCTTGGAAATATAGAATAGTAAACATTCTTGAAGAGAATGATCTAGAAGAGTTGATCTCTAGGGAGATTGAAGAACCCACCTCAAACATAGTCAGGGCAACATACAAAAGGAAACAAACCAAGGCTAAAAGAATCATTTTTATTCTATCAAAGACAACATGATGCCCATCATTGGTCATTTAAGAACTGCCAAAGATTGTTTTGATGTCTTGACAAACCTCTATGAAAAGAAGACTCCAACTTAGAAAAGAATTTTGAAGAAACAATTACGTACTTTGAAAATGGGAAATGATGATACAATTACTACTTTCTTCTCCAAGATTGCACAAACCAAAGATCAACTTATTGCAATAAGAGTTCCTATAGATGATGATGACCTTGTTCAAACAACATTTGATGGACTTCCTGATACTTAGGGAGTTTTTCTTGCATCTGTGAATGGAAGAGAATCCCAACCTAATTTTGAAAGATTGTGGCATGACTGCTTAGAAGAAGAAGGAAGACTAAACAACAGAAATGACTCTTCAATTCTGAAAGATCATGCCCTTGCAGCAAAGACCAAGAAATGGAAGAAGTTTCCTAAATCAAAAGGCAAAGGTAAGAAACCCTAAGGTAAGCTATCTCATCTCAATCTTCATTTATCTAAAGTTAAATGTTTTCACTGCAATAAGTTAGGACATTATGGAAGAGATTGCAGGAGTCCTCCCTTTCAACAGAAAAGAAGAGGAAGACTCCAAGCCTCAGTTGCCACTGAAGAGGCTAAACCCCAAGAGGAGCCTCAAAGAAGACAAACTAGGGCTGTCACCAAAGAGCAAGAACAACAAAAGAAATATTATCTAATCTCATCTCTTTTCGGCACCATCACCAAGTCAGGAGATTTGACTAATAGACAATGGTGTTTCCAGACACATGACAGACGTCAAACAAAACCTTGCAAACTATCAAGACAAGAAATTCAAGGCAAAGGTTGAACTAGGTGATGATGGCACCTATGACATAAAAGGTTTTGGTTCCACCTCTTTTCGGTTTCACTCAGATAATATCTTTCACATTGATGAAATTCTTTATGTACCTGGTCTAAAGAAAAATTTAATCTCTATTCCAGTTTTAGAAAGTAAAGATTACTTAGTAGTTTTCTCCAAAGGAAAGACCCTCTTGTGGTCCTCAAATGAAGATTTAAGTACTGTTATAACCATTGGAACTCGTGAGAGTGGACTTTATAAGATTTCAGGTCAGGTTGTTCAGGCTATAGTTTATGAGGTGATCAATCCCTGCGAGCTTTGGCATATGAGACTTGGACATCTCAACTATAATGCACTTCYAGATTTGCAAAATATGGTGACAAGAATGCCAGTATTTTCTATTGAGCATGATAGTGTTTGTAAAGGTTGTTCACTTGGTAAGAACATAAATAAACCCTATCCTCTCAGTAATAGAAAATCAAATGGAATTTTGGATTTAATTCATTCTGACCTTTGTGGGCCCATGTCTGCACCCTCTATGAATGGTTGTATTTATTATATCATTTTTATTGATGATTGTTAATGTAAAACTTGGATTTATTTCTTAAAAACTAAAGATTAATCTTTTAACAGATTTCAAGATTTCAAGAATCTCGTTGAAAATCAAATAGGAAGACACATCCGAGTTTTCAGAACAGATAATGGTAAAGAATTTGACTCCTTCAAATACGACGAACTCCGTCGAGCCTCTGGAATTAAGAGGGAGTTAACTGTACCATACAACCCTTAGTATAATGAGGTTGTTGAAAGAAATAATAGAACTATCTGTGAAGCAACCAGGGCTATGATGCATGACCAAAACTTACCTCTATCACTTTGGGTTGAGGCTGCCAGTACTGCAGTCTACATTTAGAATAGATGTCCACACAAATCCCTTGAAGCGAAAACTCCTGAAGAAGTTTTCACCGTATGTAAGCTCTCAGTTGATCATTTAAGAATCGTTGGCAGTCCAGTCTATATACACATTCCAAAAGAGAAGATGACTAAACTAGAGCCCTCCGGTAAGAAATGAACTTTTGTGGGATACAGTGAGACCTCAAAAGCTTATAGGATTTATATCTCTGGCCAAAAGTTCATCGAAGTAAGCAGAGATGTGACTTTTCATGAAGAAACAACTTTTTTTCGCGCTAGAGAACTTCCATGTGATTCAGAGGAGCAGGGAGCTCCACCACTAGACCCTTCAAACTCTCCTCTTCCAGATGAGCAGAGGCAGGAAACCTCAGAACTTCCAGTGGACCCCTCAAGGGATACTATTGAGTTTCCAATGGAGATACCTCCTACTAAAAGGAAACTAGTCTAGTGTCGGGAATTATTGAAAGAAGTAGAAAAACATTCAGCTTCTAAGGTCACCTTCAGAGAAAGCAAGAAACCATATAAGTACTCCGGTCTCATAGCTAATTTAAATAATGTAATTAATTCAGAACCGTCCACATTTGTAAAAGCCTCTAAACATCAAGTGTGGAAAGATGCTATGAATGAAGAATATGATTCTATTTTAAAGAATGATGTATGGACTGTAGTTCTTAGACCTCATGGAAAATCGGTAGTAACTTCAAAATGACTTTATAAGATAAAGCATGCAGAAGATGGCAGTATTGAGAAATACAAGGTGAGATTTGTGGCTCGTGGTTTTTCTCAGAAAGAAGGAATTGACTACGACAAGATTTTTTCTCCAGTTGCCAGGTATACTTCAGTTAGGATTATTATTTCACTTGCAGTAGTTTTTGGTTGGAAACTTCACCAGATGGATGTTATGACTATTTTTCTTAACAGTGAAGTTGAGCAAGAAGTATATATTGAGCAACCTGAAGGTTTCGTGATACATGATAAAAGATCTCATGTGTGCAAACTCAAGAAAACCCTATATGGGTTGAAACAAGCTCCGAGAGCTTGGTATGGTAGAATAGACAGTTTTCTACAAAGTCTTGGATTCTCTAAGAGCATAGCAAATCCAAATATTTATATAAAGATTGTTCAAAATCATCCAGTTATCCTAGTCTTCTACGTGAATGATTTGTTCCTCACTGGAGAGGAAAACTTGATAGCTCAGACTAAGAGGGAGCTTTCTGCAGAGTTTGAAATGAAAGACTTGGGGCTCATGCACTATTTTTTGGGCTTGGAGGTTTTGCAGAAACCAGGAGAGATCTTTCTCTCACAGGTTAAATATGCAGTTGATGTGCTTCGCAAAATTGACATGATGGACTACAAGTCCATGACAACTCCAATGATCTCTAACCTAAAGAAACTACAAGATCCAGTTACAGGTTCAGATCCAGAAGACCCCACTTTATATCGGTAGATCATTGGATCTTTGATGTATCTCGTACATACAATACCAGACATCTATTATGCGGTAAATTCTCTTAGCCAGTTCATATGTGAACCAAAGCATATACATATGGTTGCTATGAAGCATATTCTGAGATATGTTTGGGGAACACTAGCTTATGGTCTTCAGATACACTGCCAGTGGAGGTGTAATGTTCCATGGTTTTACATATTCAGATTGGATGGGAAGTATAGTGGATCGGAAGAGCACTTCCGGATATTGCTTCAGTTTGGGTTCAACAATGATTTCCTGGTCCAGTAGGAAACAAAGCTCCGTAACCCAAAGCACTGCAGAAGTAGAATACATTGTTGCAAGTGCTGCTAACAGAGAAGCAATGTGGATTAGGAAACTACTCTCAGACTTGTTCAGTTCAAAGATTGAACCCACAGTTATTCACTGTGACAATCAGAGTTGTATAAAGCTCACCGAGAATCCAGTGTTTCACGACAGATTGAAACACATTGAGATGAGATATCACTATGTCCGGGACATGGTTCAGAAGAACGTTCTCAACATTCAATATGTTCTGACGGCAGAACAAACAACACATATTTTTACCAAGCCACTGTCCTTGACAAAGTTTGTATACTTTTGTGACAAACTTGGTGTAGCTAAGAATGCCTCTCTTGCTGAGAGGGAGTGTTAAATTTATAGCAATTGCAAGAGTCATTCTTCGGGAGGATGGAAAAGACCCTAGCCGAGATCTAGGGCCCCCAGTGCACTCCTGGGGTTCTTGGTTTGGGACCAAACAGTCAATGCCATGGCAAAAGACCCTTGTTAGGGCCCCCAGTAGATGACTGAGGTTCTTGGTCTGGGACCAAGCAGTAAATACCCCTGAGAGGGCCCCCAGTATCTGACTGGGGTTCTTGGTCTGGGACCAATCAGTTAAAGTCCATAGATATGTCTAGGGCCCCTGGACATAGTTCAGGGTACCCATGCCTGGGGCATGGGTTGATTCTTGGTCTTGTACCTTGGTGGATAAGACCCCATAAATGTTCTAGGGCAACTTGATCCTTGATCATGTACTTTGTTGTTATATGACTCTCCTTGAAGGTGGGCATGACCACATGAGGGATGTATCCCATATGCAATGATGATAAAGTTAATAAGGTCACCTTGAATATGAATGGACAAGTATTGCCACCAAGCTACCCCACCTAAAAACCCTTTACCCTTGTTTGTGTTTGTTTGGGGCCTTGTTTTTGTCTTAAGGGTTAATGTAAAATATTAATTAAATATTTTTAATTATGACATGTTTTAAATTAATATTTATATTAATTAAAACATGTTATTTTTGTTTTTAATTTAATTACTATTACCCTTATGTTTTCCCTAGCCTAAACTATAAATAAGGCCTACCCTCTACCTTCACACTA
The DNA here is from genome assembly GCA_009831015.1 of Picea engelmannii. NCBI lineage: Eukaryota > Viridiplantae > Streptophyta > Pinopsida > Pinales > Pinaceae > Picea > Picea engelmannii. The sequence continues at coordinate 1,044,015 of ML779511.1, read as the reverse complement.
CACTCTTATGATCATTAAAGGGAGCAAATCTCTCCTTGCTAGCTGCAACCCTCCTTGCATTAGCGCTCTCCTTGCTAGCTGCGACTCTCCTTGCTAGCTGCGGCCCTCCTTGCAACAAGTGCTCTCCTTACTAGCTGCGGCCCTCCTTCAACAATCCAGCCCTGTCTTGTCAGGTCCATGTGTGTGATGAAGGTCCTCTCTTGATGATCTAAAGTCTGTGAGAAGGGTTGCTGAACTGAGGTTTGCTCTATATGTTGTTTGCAAGTGTTTGAAGTTGTCGTCTACCTCCTGTTGAAAGATTTGATTGAGCTGTGACCTCTTCCAGTTTAGATCTAGTCCTTTTCTCATTGATCCGTGACTCCTTCAACACTGATCTGACCTCTATCCTTTGAGCCGTGGCCCCTCTAAGCTGCCTGGAATTTTCTGTGTGTGTGAGGGTTTAACCACATAATTTTTGTGTGAGGGTTTGGGTGCCTGAAATTCTCTGTGTCTGTGAGGGTTTAACCACAGAGAATTTTTGTGTGGTGTTTATGTGGTCTCTCCTCCTTGGTGGCAAGAAAATATACTCATCTCTAGGCAAGAGATCTAACCTATATGGTAGATCTATGATCCAGAATTTTTTCTGAGCATAATTTCAAGTGGCTTTACATCCACCGTGTGTGGCATGAACTCCTACAAGGTAAAACTACAAGGTAAGTGACTTGTTCAAATTATTGTGGTTAATTTGTTTTCATGATCTAGATCTGTTCAACTTTGTTTTTAGATTTGATCTATATCAGATCCATAGATTAAACATCCATCTACTTATATAGATTAGTCTTTTCTTAGATCAGTTTACCTTTATCAGATCTGGGCATTAATTTGAGTTTGGTTGTTATTCCTTGTTTCTGAAGTTTGTTATATTGCTCATGATCAGATCTGTGTTTATTTTGAGTTTTGATCTGTATAAGATTTACACCAGCATTGTAGATTAGAATTGATGTTTATTCTAGATCTATTATTTTGCTAATATCTAAACTAGCTTAGATCCGAGCACATATTTTTGTTTCTCTGTTCAAGTAGTGTAGTTTTGTTTTTTGAATATAAGACTTGGTTGTTATTCTCACTGAAATTTTAAAAAGACAGTTCTATTTTGCTTTACTACCCTAATTCTAACAAAGACTCATCAAGCAATAGTTTATTTTTTTCATCCAAGTTCATCATATCAATCCGTAGTTTCCCAATCTCCAAAATCTGCTCAGTTTTTAACTGGACTCCACTTTAAGATGATTTGTCTCTGACAGAACATGGGAAAGTTCTTCATTGCCAATTTCATTCATTTTGTGTGGCAACTCACCTTTCTGAATATAAATATGTGCCATCTCAGCGTTGAGCTTTTCACTTTTGATATGTAACATATTTGCTCTATATTTTAGGCTTCTTATAATGGCATCGTTGGATGCAATTTGTTCTTCTAAACTCATGTTTATCTCCTGTAGCTGTAAAAGCTCTTCTTTGATGACTGAAATATTTCATGCAAGATCTTCACTTTCTTTGCAGGTGTTTTGAAGGTCATCTTTCAACTTTTCATTATCTTGTTGCATGGTTTTGAGAGAGTTCCGCAACACAAGATTTTCTTCCTCTTTCACTTGAGCCATTTGCTGTATATTTATTCTGATATTTCTGCATTCTTATTTCAATTTTTGGACATGGTCAACTATGTCAATGATGTCTCTTTTAAGTGTTACATTCTCTTCCCGTAAGTTAGCATCATCTCCAAAAAGTTTCTTCAGTAATTCTTCTTTGCTTGATATGTCAAGTTTGAGAGAAATATTTTCAACACTAAAGGAGACGAGTTCATTATGCATCTTTTCCAATTATGTTTTGAGTTTTTGACCTTCTTCAACTTCTTTGAGAAATTTGGTTTTGAGATGCGTATGCTCCTCCTCTATATGAAGGATAAGTTGCTGAAGTTCAAGAAAATGCTCATGGAAAGTCTTCTGCTGCATTGGTTAAGTTTCCAGTGTTGTAAGCTGCTCTGCATTGTCATTTAAAAGGTGACATGTTGACTTTGGAAAATGAAATTGCTCCTTACTTGAAATAATAATGTTTGCAAGTGCATCATTTTCAGTGATCAAGCATGTTCCTCGTGTTCCCACTTTTGCAGAACTTCTCTTGAATTTTCAAGTTTGATTTGCAACTATCTATTCTCTACTTCAAGTTTTCTCAACCTCGTTTCAAGCAGACTATTTTTCAACTGATCTGACAATGTTTTGTTCTGGTCCTGGAAGCCAAAGATTGATTCTTTCATAGTTTCAATCTGAACATTTTGCTTCTGTGAAGCATCTAACACATAGTTTTAAAAATCGGAACCGGTCGAGGGTCCAACCTGAATCAGAACCGGAACTGGTAATGAATAGGTTTCAATGAACGAGTTTTTTAAAAAATACATAAAATATTTAAATTTTAACAATATATATATATATATATATATATATATATATATAAGATTTTAAATCATGTTTCCAAAGCATTAGAGACAATTAGAGACAACATATCCAAATTTTGCTCATGAATATATCAAAACCACACCAAGTGCAATACATATCTAGAGATTGGAACATAAATACATAATGGCTCTAAATGGCCTCTACAACATCAAATAACATACTAAGTTAGAGTCACTAATACTATAGGTGGGAATGCCAATGACAACTACAAAATAGCCATAAGGTAGATACAAGAACTGTAGATGGAAGAATCTCATAGCTCATGAGTCGTGAGTGTAAGTAGTCCTCCATGTCATAATCATCAAGATTGGCATCACTACCACTGCTCTCTCCTCCTCCTCCTCCTCCTCCTCCTCCCCTATATCCAAAGCAATCTGTGCATTTGTTGATGTGGACTCTAGAGGATAACCCCTCAAGAGGATCACCATTATCAAAAGTGACCAACTCTAGCACTAGTTCATTAAGATCCAAGTTGGCTAATGCCAAATCAACACTGTTGTTCAAACTTAAAACCCATATCATCAGAAAACACATCCCACATCTGTCTTTCCCTTCAACCACTCTTCTCTCTTCCTATATAGAAGACAGAGGTTGGTGTGCACATACACTACTAAGTCACCTGACACGACGATAAAGAGAAGAGTTTATACTTGAGTGAATGGTACATTTTTACTAGGGTCGTGACAAAAGAGTTCAACAATCAATGCCACCAACATCGAGGTACATAAAGGGCTTGGTTCTCTTGATTAAATGTCAGTTCCATACCCTCATACATGATAAAATCCAGTGAAAACATTGCAATCTTGCCAATCTTAAAATCCTGAAAACGGTTAAGTCTGTTGAATTTTGAATGGGACCTAAAATTCTACTTTCTCCATATGAAGTCCAATGATGTTGAAACCACTCTCAAACATCGTGAAACAATTAATGGTAATGTTAAAAATTGAAGTAAAAGGATGAAAATGAAAGATAAATGATGAAAATTTAAGAATTTAACATTACCATGAATTACTAGGGTGGGTGAAATGGAGGGGGTGGGGACCTCTTTAAATAACATTAGTAAGGAAAAATAACCCTTACTTGCACGCCAAAACAACTTACAACTACAATTTGGATGAAAAAACATGAGCCACGTACTTCTCTGTTACTTAGGTTTTAGGGGGTTTTAGGGACCAAGTTGGCCGATTTGGTTTATTGGCCGGTTTGAACCAGTTGACCATCAAACTGGTAAAACCGTCCGGTTCCGGTTTCGGTTCATCGGTTTTTAAAACAAGGAGATTCTAACTTTCTATAAAACATTTGATTTTTCTCTCTCAAATTATTTAACTTTTCCTCCATTCCTCCGAGCATGCTAACTTTCAGTGACAATTCTGCTCCAAGTTTTTACATAATTTTCTAAGTTAGTGGTCTAAACATCTATGCAACATCATAGACTCATAAGTTTTCTTTTCAAATTTTAGTGGGGAAAAAAAACATAGTACTCTTCCAATTACTAAACATGTAGAGTTAATGGTGGATGCTCAGAAGGAGAGAATTACATCAGTAATTGAAAATGTGTATTTTGTTTCCATACATGATTTTCCTTTAGAAGTATATAAGTCAATATGTGACTTGAATAGGTATAAAACCACTCCTCACATTCCTCTAATAGATGAATATTCAACATATACAAATACAACATCTGGAAAAGAGTTTCTACAAGCTGCTAAGGAGGTATATTGGAAAAAGTTAAAAGATGAGATTTTCAATAGCCCATTTTATTCAATTTGAATTGATGAAAGTATTGATCGGACTATGGTTCAACATTTGATCATTTATATTACATATTTAGAAAATGAAGGAAGAGGTCAATGTGTTACAATGCTTACTTCAAATTAGGGATGGGACATCACAGTCTACGTATGACGCTATGACATCTCTTTTAGCAGAAATGGATCTATCCTTGATAATTTTAGTTGGATCTGTATCTGATGGAGCTTCATCCATGAGGGGTATTCGTGAAGGTTTATCTACTAAGATTATTTGACATGCTCCTCTTTTATTAGATATCCACTGCATAGCTCATCGGGAAGCATTAACAACAAATGATGCTTCATCTTGTTTTGCAGAGTTACAATCTATTGATAAGTTTGCAAACAAGATTTATTCATGGCTAGAGAAATCTACTAAAATACATGGAGAATTGAAAGAGTTAATGGAATCATTTCAAATTAGAAGGCTAGAAGTGTTACAAATTCATCACATTAGATGGATTTCGAGAGTCAAAGTCATGGAAAGACTCATTAATCTCATTCCATCTTTGTTAAAATATTGGCAGTTAGGGGAGAAAAAAATGTATGAGTTAACCACAATATTTCAAGTTCAATTTTGCATCCATTTACTTGCAGATGTTCTTATTGAGTTGAATAATTTGAATCAAAAGTTCCAAGAAGATCATGTTGACATTACATCTATTGGAACTACTTTGGATATTACTATTAGCTTGCTTCATAAGAGATTTCTAAGAGGCATATTTGGGGCAGGTGCAATGCACATATCATCTTTTTTAAGTTAAAAAAAACAAGGAACTCTTTAGTTTGCAGATTTCATGGGTATGGTACATGTACATGCATTGAGATTTGAGAGTTTTCCAAAGTCACAAAAACTAGGGACACTAAATGATTGCATTTTGTTGGGAATTTTTTGTAATGCAAGTGATTGACTCTCTAAATGAAAGGTTCACAGATTTTCCTATATTTAATGCTGCTAAGTTGTTTAGTCCTCGTAATTATTATGAGGATATGGATGATAGTGACTCTCAAACAAGAATATGGCTAACATTTTTATATGATACATTCAGTGTTGAGGACTCACTTATTGTTGATAGTTTTAAATGTTTGGGTAAAATGAATGAATTTATTTGTATTATGTATAGATCATACCCTAAAAAACATAGGTTTGGAGCATGGGATCTATGTGGAGGTGAACTTGAAAGGTTTGAAGGATTTCCATGTTTGATGCAACTATCACAATCTATTCTTGTTATTCCAGTTAGCACAACAGTATGTGAAAGAGGCTTCTGAAAATTAAATCGGATAAAAAATGATGATATATCAATACTTTCTTTAGAAACATTGGATATATTACTGTTCTCTCTCTCATTGCACCTCATTATCTAAATGAGGTAGATTGGAACACTATTTATGAAGAATGGAAACCGATGAAATCTCGAAAGCCTCACCCACTAGGAAAATTGATTCATATCTATAATGATCTAAGGTATGGTAATTTTGAAGAATATGAATGTAAGTTTCAATCTTTATTATTATCAGTGTTACCTTACATAACACTTGGCATAAGCACTCATTTATTTGAAGTTTTTTGTTGTAATTTATTTAAGTAATAGAGTACTGTGATATTCTGTTGGAGATTGTGCTTGTTGTCCTTAATTTCAAGACTACAAATTTATGTAGAATAAAATTCCTAGTTATATTTTGTTTGAATTAGCTCATAGAATGCAGTGTTTGTACTCTTGAATTTATCGAATATTGTCTTAGTATATGCATATATGAAATTTTGACATAGGTTTCTAGACTTCATTTTGTAGATGTAGGTTGTAATTATTTGATTCTTTGAGTGCAGATCTAAACTATGAATTAACAATTTAACAATAATCCTCAATGTCTTGGCGGATGGATATTTCCAAAATACACGCTCAACCATTTCATCCATATCATAAAGCATGCAAATATCTAGTAATTTTGAAGAATGTGAATCTAAGTTTCAATCATTATTATTATCAGTGGCTTACCTTACATAACACTTGGAAGAACCACTCCTCATTTATTTGAAGTTTTTTGTTGTAATTTCTTTTAGTAATAGAGTGTTGTGATATTTTGTTGGAGACTATGCTTGTTGTCCTGAATTTCCAAACTACATATTTATGTAGAATAATTCCTAGTTATCTTTTGTTTGAATTAGCTCATAGGATGCAGTGCTGGTACTCTTGAATTTACTAAATATTGTTTTAGTAGATACATATCTGAAATTTTGACAGAGGTTTCTAGACTTCAGTTTGTGGTTGTAAGTTGTAATTCTTTAATTGCAGATCTAAACCATAAATTAACAATTTAACAAGCATCCTCAATGTGTCTTGGCAGATGGGAATTTCCAAAATACATGCTCAACCATTTCATCCCTATCATAAAGCATGCATGTATGATGCGACGTTTGTAACACCAATGTTTTGAACCTTGATCTTTACCTCCAAATGTTGGTGGAGAAAGCCACCCTAATACTTAGTGGATTCAAATTTGAAGAAAATTATTGTACCTTTTATTCAAATATCCAACATGCTTCAAGATCCATATCTCTCACCCCCCACCTTTTGTTCAAACATGGAACAAATTTGGAGGCGTCTTACAAGTTACAAGGTCATAAATATCCTTTGTCATAGTTGTAGAAGGGATTCCCACTACTCTGTCTCCAATTTCTCCATATAGAATATCACCCATGGAGTTGCATTTTAAAAAGACGGTTTTCAGGAATCATTATGCAAATAAGCAAGTTTATTTTATCATTTTAGCTTTTGAGTGTGGTTATGATATATATATATATATATATATATATATATATATATATATATATATATAATGTACAACTTTTCTATTTTGCTTGTATAGTAATTGAATCTGATATTTTGAATGATTGATAACTGTCCAAACATAATAGCCATAGGGATAGCATAAGACTTGCTATAATACCACTTGTGCCATACCTTGGAATGGTCATATTGTGCCATAGGGCCAGAATAAGAATTGGATCATGTACTCCATTCATAGTGTGAAAAGAATCCATGGACATCAAAGAGAGCAGAAAACTTGGTGTTCATCCATTCTAGTCTTAGACTGCTCTCATGTAAAGTTCCTCACTACAGAGAGGGGCCTTGAAAGGAATGTGATTTGAATCCTAGTTTTGAGGAGTCTAGTGGAGATGGCGTCTTAAACTTTACCATTGATGTTGATCCACCACCATCAAATGATTATGAATGGGAAATAAATCAATTCCTTAAAAAATATTTAGTTGATGATGACAACGATGATGGAAATGAGTACCTGACCTCTTTAGATCATGATTATGATAGCTAGCCTTCTCTTCATTGATGTTTGTAGTATTTACTTTTTTATTTTCAATTTTATATAATTAGGCTTTATCTTATCTACACCCAAACTACCCTATTTCTGAAGTTTTGTACTTGACATGGCGCTGGAGATTCCTGGAAACCGTGGTTCTTGCTAAGTTTTTAATCTATAGGTGACATGTGGTTTCTGTCAAAAAACCTTTTGTGTGGTGTAATTGATTAGTTATATGAGGGAATGCATCTTCGATGTATTTTCTGTTCTTTCCTTAATCTTTAATACTTCATGGAAAATCTCATAGTTGTTTAATGATGAAACCTTTTTACTAATTGGAGAAAGGAAGTATACATCTAACATAAAGGTCCAATATTATCTAGTCTTTGCCTCATTTTTCTTTACATGACCACCCTTAAATATAATTGATTTTTCTCCAATGAGTAGCCTGTTTTTTATCTCCTTATCAGAAACAACCAATGCATCTACCAAATTTTTGTATGTTCTTTCCTTAATCTTTTAGTACTTGATGAAAAATATCCTCGAATTGTGTAATGGCGAGACCTTGTGTAATATAAGTAACATAATGTTCAATATAGTTGTGTTTAATATGAAGAGTTACAATCCTATTCAAGCTTGCATGTTTAGAATTCATGACCTGAACTATTCCCATAGATAACACATGGTTAAAAAATCCAATACAAACAAAAAACAAGCTTAAGTGTTCATAGCTAAGCATAGTGTAATAGAACTCCATAAGGAGTAGTATTATGCATAATATAAAGATATATGAAATTGTAATCATACTAGTATTAAAGCTCATAATGATTGAATATATGATAGTGATATATTCCACCAATACCTATTGAATAAGTTGTGTTAAACCCTTATCTAATCTTATGGACCTATGACTACCTATCTATACTAGTATAAGCACTAAGCTCATGAATAGTACCAGTAATCACCTTGTTTCCCACTTTCATTACATCACTTGTATAAGATGAACATGATCCATTGATTAGTAGAGGTTCAATATTATATGTAAAAACACAATCTGTTATAGAGCAGTGATTCTGTATTCAATGTTATTAGCTTAGAGTATGATAAGGTTCAATATTAGTGTAGTTTGTTATTCTTTACTCTGTATTGATAAGGTATACACAAGGGTTGTTGATTCTTTGGTAGTTGCGAGAGGTATTAACCTCAATGGATAAACCTTTGATTAGAATACAATATTTCGGAAGCAAGAGAAAACCTAAACAAATGTTTGAAAACCCTGGAAGACAAGTTGGCTCAGAAGAATAAGTAATATTGAAGTATTATATGTAGAAAAGGACAAGTCGACCATTCTTAAAGAGACACATGTTCACCTGGACAAATTATTGTAAATATAAGGCCCTTGAGATATTTCGGTAACACACTCACACTCAAGAAAGTGGTGCACAAGTCTAGAGGAAGAGTGCAACTGAAAAAACTGCAGATGGGTACTAGTCTTGGTCTGTGGTTTGAGACTTTTTGCTTGGTGCGCTAACTTTGGAGAAAGGTGTTCTCTATCTCTCTTGGTTTTCCTTTGGGTCTAGTGTTGCTTCCAAAATCATTCTATTTTTCAAAGGTTATAGTGCTCGAGGGTGGCTTTGTGCCTATGGTTGGGTGACAATGTTGTGACATTGTCTATGGTTAAACAAGCACAACATTCTAACAAGTTATAGGCCCACACCACCTTAAAACCAATCTAACCACTAGAAGGTAGATCCACAACTCTCTTTCAAGCTCATTGGAGCACAATTGCAGTTGCAGTTGTAGTTCCTTCACCCTGCTTCCTGATCAAAATCTGGACCAGGGGGCAAATTTTAGCTCAAAAATCAAAGTTCTTAGAATCGCCTCAAAACAAATGGGTTTGTAGCTCTCGACATCACGAACCCAACGCAACTCGTTTCGTCTCAAACGGACGTTGGGAGCAAAAGTTATCGCGATCTGTTCGAATCGCCAAACATGAAAAAAAAGGGTGCTGATTGGGCAGGCCGTACAGCTGACGTGGCATAGGCCGTACATATGACGTGGCAGCCGTACAGTGACGTGGCATGAAAGTACACCCTGACAGTTGACGTGGCAAGTTCTGGTTGGCTGATGGTGGTCGAATAGGGTGATGACACGTGGCATTTTATTCTCAAATGAAAAGGTGCCATGTGGCCCAATGAAACGCTGCCACGTGGCACCCTGGGTTTGACTTTATTTGGTCGTATAAAAATTTAGTGGAGGCCGCGGGGTTCGACCCCGGGACCTCCCAACCATGCAAACGTTTTAACCATAATCCGCCGACCGCTAGGCCACGTGTTGGCCTTTGAAAAGTATTTGAGTTTAAAAGTATTTGACTTTGCATTGTACGGTAAACGGCGGGAGTTAGGGCTGGGGCTAAGCCCCAGCCCCCGGTCACACACCTTTTGCATATGTCCATGCCCTCTTTTACATTGGCGCGCACGGGTTATTAAAATTATTACACACGGTGTTATGTTTTATTATATGGTTTAAAACTTGCCACATTTAAATCGCGCGGGAGTGTTGTTTATACACGGAGCTAGCCCCCGGTCATATGAACTCTACCATATGACCATTGTTTTTTTTTTTGGCGCGCGGGAGTATTTGTTAATGGCCCGTGGTTTATTATATGTAACCATATGTTAATACATTGCGCGGATTTAAATGCCGAACCAAGTTTGTGTTACCATATATTTATATGGTGTGCGTGTTAACATATGCGCGGGGGTAAACTTTAATCAAAGCCCCGGTTTGGTATGTTGAAATGTGACCTTTTAACATATTGTGTGGGTGCGTTATAGAGCTGGGTTTTCAAACGGTTATGCCACCGTACACCCGACGTGTCGAGCCCTGGTGGAAACCAAGAGCACTTAGCCCCTTTTATGCGCGGGAAGGTGGCCACATGGCCCCATGCACCCAACACCTCCGACTTGGGGGGCTTGATTCCGGGTAACTGTTCGACATTTTGGTGCGTTTTGCGGGACGCGCGTGTGCTGGGTTTATGCACACGAAAACGCTCAGGAGCTAGGTTCATTTTCCCACAGGTGCAGAATGGCGAACGAGTAATAGAGCTTGAAGGGGAAAAATGGCAGAAGCCATAACTTTTGAAGTTTTTGACCAAATCAGGTGCTGTAAAAGCCCAGCTAGAGGTTTTTGGATGTTCTGAGTCCATTGGTGATGTTTTCACAGGCATTTGAAAACTCCTTATGCAGGTTTTTAACCATTGAAGCTTGAGGAAGCTTCAGGGAGCCTTAAAGCCCTCATTGTTTGAGGCATTGCTCAAATGAGCCCATGTCCATTTTCTGAGACTGAATAGTCATTTTTGACTGATTATTATGCTCTGAACACATTGGGATAGGTTTCAGATCCATTGGAGGACTTCTACAGGTATTTTTGCTCCATTGAAGTTCAGGGAAGCTTGGAGGCCACTTGTAGAAGAGGTCATTGCTGGATGAGACAAGATCCATTTGCAGAGTTCTTATAGTCAAATTTGGGGTTTTTATGTATTCTGAATCCAATGGTACAGTCTGTAAATCCATTGGAGTTGAGAAGCAGCTTGTAAAGAGCATTTGACAAACTAATCCCAAACAGCCAAGTCCATTGAAGGAGGCTCAAGGAGATGTAGCCCAGAGAGGGGTGAACTCCTTTATCATCTTGGTATTGTTGTGAGTTTGTTGTGTTATTTGCTGCACTTTACATTACTATGTATTGGTTTATAATACATATTTAATCTTGTAAAAGAACATTCCTCACACATGCACATGGCAAAGAAGAAGCATAAACTAAACACATAAACCCTCTTGCACATTTTAACACATGAAGCAAGGTCCTGATAAGATTTATTTTATGAGGTAGAGGGTGCTTGCATAGCATAATAAATCAGCCTTCTATTTTCAGATCACTTCCTTCGTTCCAGTGGCAAGACTAGTTGCAGTGCTAGTTGTAGTGCCAACACCAGTTGCAATGAAAGTTTTTGTGAAGTATTGGGACTAAGTTTTGGTTATCCTAGTGCACCCTAACCCAACACATCTCCTGGTTCCATCAACCATAAAAAACATGCATAAGGACACATTGAAGGTTTCGTGACACTTTGCAAGATGCATAAGGACATGCAGCAGACAGAGGCATGGTTCAAGGATTCTCTTAGTTAAAGGGAGTTGATGGGAAAATTAGAAATGAAGGATCTCGTAGGCCTTTATGCTGAGTTGTAGGCCTTTGCACCGAGTTGTAGGCCTTTGCGCTGAGTTGTAGGCCTTTGTCCCTAGTTATAGGCCTTTGCGTCGAGTTGTAGGCCTTTGCGTCGAGTTGTATGCCTTTGTGATGAGTTGTAGGCCTTTGTGCCAAGTTGTAGTCTTCATGCCGAGTTGTAGGATTTATGCTAAGCTATATGATACTCCAGTGATATGGTTTGGTATGTCGAGTTGTTGATACACCAGTGAGATAGTCTAATTTCTAGTAGCATAGTCGAGAACCTATATGGTTGTGATGGTGTTGCTCGTAATATGATATGGATTATCATGAGATATCCTGTGTAGCTCTGGTGATGCTACTGGTATGCAATACCATGTAGATCTTTCCCATGTCATGTGAGATGGTTGGATAATGATGATAGTAATGATGATACTCATGACATGGGTGAGCATGTCATGTGGGTGTATCCCATGATGATGATGGTGACACACACTACGAGATGTAGCTCTAGTGTTCTCTAGCGGGGTATGCCCCCTAGACGAGATTGATAGGTCCACATGGGTGTATACATGTGTGACGTAATGATGCTACCAGTAGCATGGTCTGCATAACCATGATGAGAAGATCATGGCATAACAAGAAAGGATACGAAGACCATAAGGGTACATCATGGTTAAATACCTCCCTAGATAAGAGGGAGTGTTGATTTTTTGGTAGCCGTGGGAGGTATTAATATCCATGGATACAAATTTGACTAGAATAGAATATTCCTAAAGCAAGAGAAAACCTAAACAGATGTGTGAAAATATTGGAAGACAATTCGTCTCAACATAATAAGTGATATTGAATTATTATATGCAGAAAAAGATAGGTTGGCTCTGCTTGAAGAGACATGTTCACCTAGCCCAATTAGTATAAATAGAAGGCGCTTGAGCTCATTTGGTAACACACTCACACTCAAGAAAGTGGTGCACAAGTCTAGAGGAAGAGTGCAGCTGCAATGACTGCAGCTGGGTTCCGATCTTAATCTATGGTTTGGGACTTTCTGCTTGGTGCGCTATCTTTGGAGAACTGTGCTCTCTCTCTCTCTCTCTCTCGGTTATCCTTTGGGTCTAGTGATACTTCTAGAATCATTCTATCTTTCAAAGGTTACAATGCTTGGGGGTGGATTTGTGCCTATGGTTGGGTGACAATGTTGTGACATTGTCTATGGTTAAACAAACACAACATTCTAACAAGGGTTCCACTTCGAACATGGATAGTCGATCTGAACTCTTACTATTATGTTTCAATAATTAGCATGAAGTTGAGCAATGGAGTTAGCTTAGGACAAAGACTAGTATGCATATTAAGCATAAGGAGTTTCATTAAGTAACATGATGATAGTATGGTAACTCAACACAATCATATGGGTATCATTATAGTCCCTATATGTTTGATATGCAAGCTTAGTACAACTAGTATCATATTCAATAGGTTGATTAGTGGAATACAAAGACTGATAGAAGAGTAATCAATGAAGTTACATACTCTATGTGTAATATATACAAATTGCAATGTGTAGTAGCCATCCCACCTGCTTTCTTCTAATCACATGGTTCAACCAACAATCATGGTATGGTACTAGATCGATGGAATATATTTAATAGTAATGAAACCCAAGCAATGGTGTTTATACTACTACTATAGCCTTAATTGTTCAGTTCTAGGTAGTGATTGAAGCTTCAAATCTTTATGCTATATTTCACATGTATGTAAAATTATACAAGATATCAATAGCCTTGATGTTAAGTGAAGGAAATACAATATTAAGAGATCAAAGGAGAATTGACAAAATGTCCCAAAGAGACCTCATGGATAGTACTTAGTATGATAAAAATGATATATATTCGATAATACTAGTATGGTAAAAATGATAAATATTCATATATTATTTATCTTTTGTAATGAGTTTTTCTCAAACATATTGCATTTAATCATTGCAGGATACTGTGCAAGATATGCTAAGCTGCAGGCAACATGTAGTAGTTAATTTCCAATTTTTTTTTGGATAGATGTATTACATAACAACTTTTCGGGGTTTGTAGTTAATTTCCAAAAGTTTTTTGGACGAATGTATTACATAGTAGCCTTTTTGGGGTGGTAGTTAATTTCCAAAGTTTTACGAATGTATTACATAATAGCCTATTTGGAGTTATGTTGGTTTAAGGACATGAGTTGGGGGTTATGATAGTTTAAGTACAAGATTTGGGATATATGAAATATGATTGATTGATAAAAACATTCAAGTATACCTTTGTTTTGGGGACAAAATGTATTATTTCATTTTTAAAAGTATCAATACAATTTACAAATTTTGTTGTTTTATGAATTTACATTTTCAAATTTGACTAAATATCTATTTGATGTTTTTATAATGGTAATATTTTCCAGCTAGGTGGCCATCTAGCTTTTACTAATTCCTTTATTAGAAATAAATTTGATTGGAAATGTAATATTTTATTTAACACATTTTTTTATGAAGTGCGAGCTTAATTTATTTTTGTCAATTAACATGCAATTTTTCTGGAAACTTTTCATCGTGGAAAGGTTGCATGATTATATACCCTTCTCACTGAAATTAAAATGAACTCTTCAAATTTGATCCCTGATTTCACCATAAAGGAAAGTGACCCAATTTCACTGATTAGGGGCATTGATTTGCTTTGAATGAGGTTACACCTGGCTTGATTTGACTAGAAACTTAATTAATCAAGCCAATGGATCACCTTTACATGACATATTCCTTTATTTGTGCAACTTTTATTTTATTTGACCATCAATCCTTTAAGTTTGACCCACGACCCTGATTTAATGTTGACCAATTTAATAGATGCATATTCGATTCATTTAGGCAACAACCAAGTAATATGATACTCATTTTGATGACTACATTCTCAATTGTTAGTAGAGAGGGCCACATTAAATCAGATTAAAGGATCGATCCAATCTAGTAAGCTCCACAACTCATTGGAACTTGGAAGACTTGGTAAATGCCACGGCTTCCCCTTGGACTAGAAATATGGCGGCTCACTTCAACTTTACATCTCACATATGATTCGTGAGTCACTATATGAGACAACAAGAAGGGGGAAGATTCACTTTTATAACCCCATGATATAATTAAAGTCCACTTTACTCCTAAACAAGTGCACCCCATCACTTCATTTCTTCATGGATTTTTATTTGGTGACATTTTTAAAATATGTGGCTCCGTTTTTATTCATGTAACATGCCACCATGGATCAAATTTGAGGGGAAGGTGAAATGTGGATATTGGTGGCTACCCACCCATTCCAAATGGTTCCTCTTGACAAATTTTAGTTCAACACATTCTTCTATAATTCTTTGTAATTGTGGGTTCTACACTTCCAGGGCTATCTGAATCCCTACACAGTTTCCAGGTGGAGATTGGTGGGTGCCCACCTAATCCAACTAGATTATTTTGGAAGTTTTCATGTCAGTACATCTTTCTGTAGTTTCAGGCCTGTTTTGGGGCCCTAAATAATGTTTTCTTGGCTTGCCACAGTCAAACTGTAAACAGATTCAAAGTTTGATGGTATAATGTTTATTTCTCGAAAATACCTTTCCAACGAGCTATCACGTGCCTAAAATAGAGGTCATATGAAAAATTTATGACCCAGGGAAGTTGAGGTACCACCTTACCCATCCGGGCCCACATAACTTTTAGGGTTTCATCTCCCAGGGTTATGTTTTTGGATGTATAAGGTTTTGGAATTCATGAGTAATGTTAAAAACACCTATGGAGCCTCATTGTAATCATTTTTTTCAGACATATTCACGTAGAAAGCCACACCTCTTCTCAGAAATAGCTACCACCATTCGAGCAAGTTGTTTCTAGTTCTGCAGTTTTATAGTTTTAGCCTATTTTATTTATTCAATAGAAGTTATTTTTCATTGGATATATGTTGTTTTTATCCATATATTTGTGTTATTATATTCAATATGTTATTCCTTTCGCTCCTCTCATAAATCCAGATCAGTTGTATTAGAGCAGTCTGGTCTTCATTTATTTTTCTTCGTTCATGTCCTTGACAAGATCTGGGTACAAGAAGTTGGGACTCGAACCAGTCGAGTCTTTACAAGATCGGCCACATCGAGCCCGAAAAAAACCCATGGGGGATGAGAATAAAGATGATGGACCAAGATATCCTTTTAAAATGTTTCTCTAGGAAGCCCTTGCATGACAAATGAACAAAATTATGGACAAATTTGCACAGATCCTTTAGCGACTTTCCATAGGAGACACATCTTCATCAAGAAACAATGCAACCCCCTTCAAGGTACAAGTAAATTTTGATATTCCATTATTTGAAGGATTGATAGATGTAGATGTTGTAGATAAATGGTTGAATCTTCTAGAAGGGTATTTTTTGGCCCACAATTTTTTCGATAGGGAAAAGATTACTTTTTCACTCCTCAAGGTCGTCCCCCATGTTAAGGACTGGTGGGATACTTACTTTGATCAAAGGGCCATAGAGGAATATGTAATATTTGTGGTTTCCCCCACATGGGATTCCTTCAAGGATTCCATTAAAGAAAACTGCTACCTTGTTGGAAGCTACGAGGACCAATACATAAGATTGACCATGTTGCGTCAGGAAAGGGACTAGACAATACCATATTTCACCAATATTTTCCATACGTTGTGCACCAAATTGGGTATCAAAGACTCTGAATGACATCTGGTGCTCAAATACCATGACTGTTTGCATAGATACATTCAAACATAAATGGAGTTTCTGGACATCACATCATTAGGTGTGGCTTATAGATATGCTTTCAAGATCGAGCATAAATTTAAGAAGAAGAGGCAAGAGTTTGGATATGGAAACTCCTCATAGCTGAAGCAGGGAAAAGGTGGCCCCAACCCACAAAAAAAGGGATAGAAAAAAGATGGTTTCTCTCAAGACAACCAATCTAAGTCACAATCCAAGAAGGGTAATGAGAAGTTGAAGAAGGACACGAGAAAATGGTGTGAATACCATAAAATCCCTTTGCACAACACCAAATAATGTCACTCCAAGAAGTCACTGGTGGCCAAGCTGAAAGATTCTGAGTTAGAGGTAGATTCTGACTCTGAATCAAATCTAGAAAGTGGGAAGCGGATCATCGATGTCGAACCCAATGCCATTGTCACTACCACCGAATTCCAACCAAGAGAACCAGAAGAACCAGAGGAAGGGGAACACCTCTTTCACTCACAAATGTGGGTAAAGGGAACTCCGTTGCATTTCATTGTCGATAGAGGCAGTCAAAAGAACCTGATTTCAACAGAGGTCATCAAGCAACTGGACTTGCCAATAAAACCACACCCGCATACCTACACCATTGGTTGGATTCTCCAAGGACGAGATCTATGCGTCAACCAACAGTTTCGTCTTCCCTACAACATCAAGCCCTTCAAAGATGAGGTATTGTGTGATATTTCTTCCCTTGAAGTTTTTGATGTTCTTTTATGCCAACTATATTTGTGGAAGCAACATTATGTGTATGAGTCTAGACCCTGCAGTGTTATTATTACTTTACGTAGACAATTGTACAATATACCATAGGTAGCACTACCTACTGTTATTTCTTTAATATCTTCTAATCAATGCAATAAGGTTGTTTCATAGACCGGAAAGTTCGTCTGCCTTGTGATCCATGCTCACAGTAAGCATAAGTTTGTCGCCACATCTGTGATCTCTACACATAGTCTCTCTTTGTAGTAGAAGCAAGTGGACGAGAGCGTGGAAGATTACAGACACCTTCTCCTCACCCACTGGGGTATCGATGCACTACTGATTCAAGCATCCAATTGATCTAACCCTTGCCTAATGGACCACTCTATCATCACTTGTTGATTACAAATGGCGAAATCAAGTGCCAGATCCAATATATGATTCAAAAGGGGCACATACGACCCAAATCCTCACTTTGCAGAAGCCCGATTGTGTTGGTGCAGAAGAATGACAGGACTTGGCAGCTCTACATTGATTACAAAGCATTAAAAAAAATCATGATCATGATCTGATACCCAATTCCCTGAATTGATGACCTTTTTGACCAACTAAAGGGGGACAATTTCTTCAACAAGATTGACCTAAAGTCTGGATACCACTAGCTTCCCATCGAACCAACTGATGTATGGAAGACAACTTTCAAATCTAAAGAATGTCTCTTAGAATGGCTAGTCATGCCCTTTGGCTTAAAAAATGCACCAACAACTTTCATGAAATTGATGGATGATGTATTGAGACCCTTCACCCACTCTTTTTTGGTGGTATATCTGGATGACATCCTCATCTTCAATGGAACTTGGGAGGAGTACATGCAACATATTCAATAGGTTTTGGGTACTTTGCGGTAGAACAAACTATATTCCAACTTGGAAAAATGCTCCTTAGGCATGAACAAGGTCCAATACTTAGGCTACATTGTTGATGAGCATGGGGTAAATGTGGATCAAGGTAAGATCCAATTCATTCGTGACTGGCCTACCCCAACCACACTAACCAAGCTTCATAGCTTCTTGGGATTTTCTAACTTCTACCGAAGGTTCGTGTTGGGATTCTCCCATATTGCATGAGCCCTTAGCCAAGTAACCAAGGGAAATGGAAAGGCCAAGTTCACATGGGGTCAGGAATAACAACAAGCATTTGATGATCTGAAGCATTTCTTGTACTCAACTCCAATACCCTCCTTACTTGATCTGCAACAACCGTTTGAGATTGAGACTGATGCCTCAGTCACTCAACATGGTTATCCAGTCGCATACCATAGTGAGACACTCTGAGATACTGTCTGGAAATACCCCACCTATGACAAAGAAATGTATTCCATTTTGCAAGTCTGTTGTCAATGGAAACATTACATTCTGGGAAATGAGACAATCATCTACATTGATCACAAGCCTCTGCAGTTCATACAGACACGGGAGAAGTTGTAGAACGATCGCCATCAAAAGTGTTCCACATACCTCCAACAGTTCAATCTCAGCATCATGTATAAAATAGGGAGCACAAATCATGTCATTGACTACCTCAGTCACCCTCCCGTTGCTGCACTGACCATAGTGCTCCATTCATGTGGGAATAAGGCATATGAGTGGTCACAACTTTATCAATGTGACCCTAACTTCACCACCACCTATCAACTCTTAGGTACAAGAGAGAATGTCATTGATTTTCACATCTAAGATGGACTATTATGCCATCTGAGCCACCTCTATGTTCCCACAAGAGAGTGTGCAAAGTTGATTTGGGAGGCTCACTACAGTCGGATGGAAGGACATTTCGGCGTGGAGAAAAATGTGGCTATTCTACAAAAACATTTTTATTGGCCAACAATTTGACAAGAGGTCAGCAAGTAGATCAGATCTTGCACTACCTGTGCCATTGCCAAGCCAACCATCAAGAAGCAAGGCTTATACACCCCTCTTCCTACTCCCTAGAGGCCTTGGGAATCCATCTTGATGGATTACATGTCTGTCCTTCCATCCACCAAACACGATAATGATTGTGTATTTGTGGTGCTTGATTGGTTTTCGAAGATAGCCATTATCACAGGCTATAAGAAGAACATCACAACGACAGATACTACCAAGCTCTTCTTCAAACGGGTGTGGGTCCATTTGGGATACCACAAACTATCACCTTAGATCGGGACAATAGGTTCTTCAACACATTTTGGTTGAGTCTCTGGTCATTGTTGGACACCAAGCTCATTAAATCCACTTCTTTCGATCTCCAAACCGATGGCTAGACATAGGTCGTCAATAGGATGATTGTACACATCCTGCGCATGTACAACTCTAAGAACTCACGTACATGGGATGAGAGTCGTCCCTATGTTCAATACAACTACAACATGGCTTTCCATAGCTCCACTGACCATAGTCCATTTCAGGTAGGGATAGGATTCCAACCCATGGGTCCCATTGATGATGCACTACCTCTTGCAACCACACAGGAAAAATCTTCCTATGTTCAGTCTGAGGCTGAAAAAAACACTAGATTCAATGAGAAGATTCAATGCATCCACCAATAGGTCCATGAGATTTTGGAGAAAGCCAATGCTAAGTACAAGCAGTGCCATGATCAACACCAGGTACCACACCGGTTTTAGGTGGGAGACAAGGTCTGGTTACATTTGCAGAAAATGCACCTTACAGGGCCCCATCATAAGCTCTTCCCACTTTTCTATGGGCCTTACACTATCACCAAGGCTATGGGTAACAATTCTTTTGAGCTCAACACTCCACCCCTCCTTGACTTGCACCCAGTGTTCAATGTGGACCTCCTTTGGCCATATTTTCCACCATTGTTGGACACTTCAGATATTGCAGAACAATTGTCACCAATAGAGCTCAACCATGACTGCATGGAACATGCATCCACTGATTAGATAATGGACATACATGTCAAGGGCACTTGCCAACAGAGGATCCAACTTTATCGGGTTGTTAAGGCAGGGCAACTCCTACACCAAGGAAAGTGGCTCACCCGGGGCCAAACTCAACATAAGTTTCCTCACATGATGGGGGCACTCAACGCAATGGAGACCATTTCTTCCTAAGAGGGGGAGCACTGATCCAGGTGGATATTGTTGGCCACCCACCTATTCCAATTGGTTCGTCTTGATAGTTTTTAGTTCATCAAGTTATTATGTAATTATTTTTAATTGTGAGTTATACACTTCTAGGACTGTTTGAAGCCCTACATAGTTTCCAAGTGGTTATTGATGGTCGCCCACCTAATCCAACTGGCTTATTTTAGAATTTTTTCATGTCAGTACATCTTTTTGTACTTCCAGGGTTGTTTTGGGGCCCTAAACAATGTTTTATTGGATTTCCATAGTCAAACTGTAGACATAGTCAGAGTTTGACCACATTATGTGTATTTCTCGAAAATACCTTTCCAATTGGCTATCACGCACCTAAAACAAAGATCATATGCAAAAGTTATGACCCTAGGAAGTTGAGGTACCAACCTACCAATCGGGGCCCACATAAATTTTGGTGTTTCATCTTCTAGAGTTAGGTTTTTGGATGTATAAGGTTTTGGAATTCATGAGCAATGTTAAAAAGGCCTTTGGAGCCTCATTGTAATCATTATTCTCAGACAGATGCGTGTAACAAACCACACGTCTTCTCAGATATAGCTAACACCATTTGAAAAAGTAGTTTTCAGTTCTGTAGTTTTACAGTTTCAACCTATTTTGTTTTTTCAATATAAATTTTTGTTCACTAGATATCTGTTGTTGTTCTCAATATATCTGTGTTATTGTATTCATTCTATTATTCCTTTCATTCCACTCATAAATTCGAATTAGAAGGGATAACTTTATTGTATCCCTTCTAAATTGACATGTTAAAACAAATTATTCTTTAAATATGAAAATGAAAAAACAATTTAAATTTCACCCATAAAATTATTATTGTATAAACCCATCCATTATAAAAAAATTAAATCTTAACTAATCATTCTCCAAAGATACCATATTAATCATTAAATTAAATTCAAAGAATTTGACACATCTTCAATTTTTGTTAACTAAATACATATAATAAAAATATTTTTACACATTGACATAAAATACTCTTTAATGCATTACTAAAAAATATTGGAGATTACAAAATTGGATGAAGTATTATGACACTTTAACTTGTACCATTTGATGAAAGAGGTCTTTGTGCCTTCATTCATCTCCAAGTTTCATAAACTGTGTGTTGACGTCAAGGGACTAGAGAGTTCCCAACACCAACATCTCGACCTCCCGTGGAGCTAGGCAGGAAGAGACGAGAATGTCACTGTAGGCTTAAAGACCCAACTAGAAAACACATTGAACTCTAGGCTAAATCTTCCTTAACCTAAATTCCAAGCATGGAATTTCTTTGCTTAGTATTTTATTTTTATTTGATTTTTATACTTTTATGTAGGAATCCCTAAAGTTGAAATAACAAAATTAAATTTTACAAAATGTTAAAGGACTAAAGAAAATGTACAAGAAAGATCATAACTTGATAATAATTTTGTATTTATTTTATAAGAAAATATCTAAAACAAAACTAAGAAAGTTAATATAACTATGTTAGTTTTAAATTGATTTAATTAAAAGAAAAGTTTATTAAACAAAACATTAGTTTGAAGACTACAAACTACAAAAAGTTAAAGGACTGAAGAAAATGTACAAGAAAGATCATAACTTGATAATAATTTTGTATTTATTTTATAAGAAAATATCTAAAACAAAACTAAGAAAGTTAATATAATTATGTTAGTTTTAAAGCAATTTAATTAAAAGAAAAGTTTATTAAACAAAACATTAGTTTGAAGACTACAAAAGAGTAACACTTTAATGATATAATTTTTTTTTTTCTTAAAAGTTAGGATGTGATAAATAATAAGAAAATCAAAATAGTAAAGAAAGCAAAAAAAAAAAACTTTATACATATTAAACAAGCTAATGAATAAAACTTATATACATTATTTTTACAAAATAAACATGTTCATAAGTTTGTTTCTCTTTTTATTTTTATTTTTAATGTTGTATTAAGAGAAGATGAGGAAAACCGAGAATTTAAAAAAAATAGCAAAGATACAATTTCAAAGTGTAAAAGAATTTGATCTTCATTTAAAATGCTCCCCATACAATTTATTGAATTTTCAAAATCTACAAGTCTCTGCGTAGACTAGGGCCAGGTATATGGTCTTTAACCACTCTAGAATAAGGTTACAATAGAAAGATCAAGCGCGAAAAGAGAAAATAAAGATGAGCCAAAACAGAATGGAGCAATGGTGGCGAATCGTAAGGAGAAAACCTGCATATTAGAAATTGATTAGCGCTGAATAAAATCGAGTTTGAGTACAACAAACTGACAAGTAAACTATTCACCTTATGAGAACCAACAAGCTCATCCTTGCTTTATCTTTTCGCTGCTTCGCAAGACCCCCTGGTTTCAACGATTCCGTCAATCCCTGCTAAATATGTAAAAGAAGAATGATAGTTTAAAAAAATAGACTTCACTGCACTTCAAGCATACCTCTCCCTAAATTTTCTGTCAAAGTTTTTCTCCTAAAAATCTCTCTCTGAAATTTTCTTCTCCACCTTTTGGCTGTAGGTTGCCTCTTTTTATATTCCTTGGTAATATGTTCCAACAATTATGGTCGTTTTACAGATGAACGAACTGAAGGAAAATTGCATAATTTTTTAACAAATAGAAATTATTTAAGAACTTAATTAACGACAGTAAGTTCTATTCTTTCCATTTGTCCTGTTTCCACGAGTACTTGATAGTCGATATATCATTGTAAACATATTGGTGTGACTGTTTCATTCTATGGTGGAAATATTCAGGTTAAAACATGTATCATTACATGCTCCTAAAACAACGCTTTCAAAAAAAACTTTCTAAGGAAACCATATTTAATTTCCTGGAAATTTCTCCCAACTTAGTTAAAAGAATTTTCTTTTATGTTCTCCTCTCATTCCTTGGAAGACGGTTTGCGCTGAAGTATCAATCGAGCGAAGTTCTTCAGCATGATAACTATCAACCTTAGATTTTTTTCATTGGGTTCATTTTGATGCTATCTCTAACTTTGATACAGTGAATACGATGAATAAATAATAATAATAATGAATGAAAATCCGCAAATTTTGACACCCATGACCTCATTCTTGTTCCCTCCACGAGTGAAGATTTAAAAGGAAGAAATATACATGTATTCCAAACATGATAGTCTAAATTCTCGTTTCCAATGACTAGATCTATGCTAAACAATTCAAGATTGCATAGCGGAGGTACAAGGGTTGGTAAAATGAAGACAAATTCTCCCTCATATGGAAACCATTTGAATGAATTTCTGGTGAATCAGTTACCCAAAATACTGATTTAAAGCCAATGCCTTTCTGTCCACTATAGCCAGTTGTATAACTTTTTTTTTTTTTTTGTTGAATTCCCAACATCACAAAGAGCTCTAATGTTTTCGGCAGTGACTGTAGGTGTCCGATTTCTCTTACTATTGAACACAAGAATGCAGGGCCGATTTCTCTTACTATTGAACACAAGAATTGAACGTTGCAAACATAGGCAATATTGAACTTATTCCCGGGTCCGAACTTCGTTTGAGATGTAATTTCTCTGAACCAGAATGACGCCATCATCTACCATCCTTCATAGGATTTCCACACTATTAAAATTCTTTCATCTGAAATCCAAGCTAACTCTCACATTTCTCTAGAAGCTCTACCCCAAATATTACATTTAGAATTCTACAACTTACACCAAGCCGTTTGTCAAGAAAAAAACTTATTTCAATAGCTCCAATCCATTCCCGTGATTCAGTAAATGAAGGCTCCTTATCGCGAATTTCTACAAGAGTTTCTTGTATTTTTCTATGAGATGGCACATCAACCAACGTGTAATGATGAAGCCTAAACCATGAGATTATAGTTTGTAAATATCGATAAGCACATCCCCAATCAATGTCTTCGAAGTCATTTTGAATATAATGATAATACTCATAAGAACTTTCCAAAAGACACATTT